>JAPMOR010119884.1:190220-244280 GCA_026543865.1 Argiope aurantia
AAAAAATCACAAAGGGCGCCAATTTTCTACCTTATACACAGGGAAGATTAAGATGATCATAAAATAATTTTTCCTGTTGGGCAACATTTGCAATTAAAACAGTATGAAACCCAACGTAGCGAAAGCAAATTAATATACAGATTGTGGTAGGGATATGGATATCAGTTCCACAAAAGAAAGAAACAATGCTGCACCTTGCAGACACACACAAAAAAATAATCACCATGAAAATATTGCATATTTGCAGGGAACTCTAATTACTATATTAAACGAATACTTTCTACAAATTTCATTCTGTGTAGCATTCATATCTTTATAAGACTTTTTTTCCTAGGTGGATTTAGTCTAACATGAATACATATCGCCCGATTAATCTTTCACTTGCTATTTTTAATTATTAATTAAAAATAAGAAATAATTTTAAAGCGATATTTTTTATTATTGATTATTTTTAATTATTGATTCCAAAAGTGAAAAATATTATTCATTTTTCTTGGTTTCATTCCATTCATTTGGTTTAGTTTCAGATGTCCCCTGGAAAGATAATCTTGGTCATCTTGAACTAATTTTATTAATTACATGGAGTAAATTCTATGTTTGAAATGGGAAATTAATGGACTGTTTCTAATAGTAATAAATATTTCAATTACCTAATTTTAAGAAAAATTCTCATTTAATATTTCTACAGTCCGGACTTTTTCGACCAGGATGGTCAGTCTTTAACGAATTTACTCGAACAATGTATTTTTATTGGACGAATGGAATTTTCTGCATTTTTTATAAAACAATAATTATACATATATTTTTTTGCCTTTCTTGATACTTTTCTTTTTCGTCTAGACAGCGTTATTGTCTGAAAACTTTCCGCAAAGCATATTCTTTTCATTTCAATCGCCCGCTTTAGTCATATTAATAAATCTCAATGTGTTCATTATCTTGTTTTCGCAAGACAGGAAAAGGATGTTAAAAAGAGTTTAGAGAGACTTATCAGTCTCTCTTAAAAGATGTTAAGAGAGACTGATTTTTTAAAAAAAATAATTAACATAGAAAATGTACAAATACAATGAAAGGTATTAAGTGCGTGCCAGCAAATATTTGTTGCTGTTCAATGTATTTGAACATTACACTAATAATCCATACATCAGAGTCATTATAAAATAACCACCTTCTCTTGGTCATTCTTCAACAACTACTCTTTTTTTATGAGCCATAATAAAACGATGGAATAAAAAAATAAAAATAAACTGCTTAAAAACATGACCATGAATTTATATGTATAAACATAAGAAAAACCTTAACACATTCATCAACATACCAGTGTAATTAACATCGAATCTCTTGTATCCAGATTATTAATAGATCGCCTGATCTCGAGATAGTCAAGTTAACACTTTGTTAAGTATGACTATTTTTCTAATCATATTAAACGCGTTCTAAGAACACACGCTCATTTTTTATCGATTCAATTCTCGTATTAATATAATTTTGTAGATGCGTGGCTGAATGTGCGCCAATTGCTTGATCTTTCAGAATTCTGTAATTTGCATAATTTGTAGGCATAATCGACTCCTCCTCTGGTCAAATTTCAGTATTTATTATTTTTTTTTCGCATTTTGATGCTCGTATCTGTTAATATTGGAGATAGTTTCAGTTTCATTAATTTTAGACAAATATTCCACACTTCAAGGAAAAATTTATATTAAATTAAACATTAACTTTATATTAAACAGTCGCTACAGTATGCAGCTTGTAATACGGAAATTGGAAATAAGCAAAAAATAAAGTAACACGAGTTGATGTAATATAAAATATACAAGTGAATAAAAATTGCAACTTTAGGGGAGACAATCTGACAAATTGCAGTTGCATTTTCCGACTCTTGAGAAGGAACTATTAATACTGAAAGTTCAACAATATCAACTTCTTAAAAATTTATGAAGATGGCTAAAAAACTTGGAGAAATCGGCAATTGATTTCCAAAAGCGTATTATATTCCAATTTAATCAAATGATCTGAGAGATTATATTCGCCTATTGGAGAAATAGCATAATAAACACTCACTTAAAGGTAAATTTTCCTAGGAACATTCATATACAAAAAGCAACATGATAAAATTTTTGCTCATTTCTTAAAAGTTTATAATTACCTTTTGCTTTGAAATGTGAACAAAATATTATTCATTACTTAATTGACTAACATGGCGGTCTTATTGATATAGAATCTCTCTTAATCTAGACACCACGTACATGCCCGATCTTGGTACTCCGATATTAATAAACTAAACCTTAACTTAAAAATGGATTTTTCTCATAAAAATCATATCTAATAATAAAAATGTGTTTAATTTTAAAAAGTCATTTAGAAAATGGTTTTAAATAAGTTCGCTTTGATTTAAAATAAAATCTAGCGTTAATGAACGTATAATATACAAAACATTGTCGAAGTTTTATAATTTCGCTTTTTTTTATAAATTTTTATAAATTAGAATCTTAGTATTTATCTCATTGCAAAATATACTTACTTCCTTTCAAATATTAAAAAAATTATGAATAAGAATTCTGTTCATTCAATGCATAATTTTAATAAATCGAAACGAAAAATGTGTAATAAATATCATGATTAATAATATTCAACGACATGATTTATTATCATTTTTTTATGGGATTTCAATAAACAGCTCTGCTGAAAGTCATTAGCAGCATAAGCGTGAGCGTATTATTTTGCAATTAATTTAATTACTATCCCTGGAAATCTAATTAAACAAAATGATTAAAATAATTCAATTATTAGAACATTTTGCATCCAAGTTTTCATTATATATTTCAAAATTAAATTTAATGTTTTCTGTTACATTCTGAAAACTTCAATTATACTTGGATTGTCAAAATAAATTACAAAATTCGGAGATTTAAAATTATATTTCTTTAAATACTTACAACAATAAACGGTGATTCGACCAAATGGCCAGAATTCCCTAAGAAAGAATTAAACAGAATGGACAATACATCATTTTTATCCCACGCCAACAAGGAAATTAATTTATTACAGACAACAATAAATTACTTGTTCTGAAAATAAGAAAATAAATATTAAGATATCGCAGAATTTTTTTTATAAATACTTATTTAAATTTTATTGGAGAATAGAGGAAAATTAAAAATAAAGATATCAAAGACAAATGAGTGATGTCAAATATATTAGATTATCTGGATTGATTGATATACGAACATTAAGTAATTGTGTTTTATCAAAATACGCATCATGTAATTAGTCCGGGAAATATGCTGTGAGATTATTAAACAATTACTTAATTTAATCAAGTGAACTATACGCATTCATGGTTTATGACTTTATTTTTAAATAGCGAATATGCACTGAAACCGAGGATTACATATTCATTAATCATTTGTACCAACTGCAACTACCCAGCACCCTAGTGAAGAATCATAGAAGGTTTCGTTTTTAAATAAAGGAATACTGACACATAGCGAATAAAGATGATAGAGTAAATTTAAAGGATTATTCATTCAATCAAAAATAACCTTTGCTTATATCAATATTTTAATTAATAGTCATTGTGTGCAAATATAAAAATAAGCGATCATTATCAATATTATATGACAAATCTAAGAAAAAGTTTAATATTTAATTCAGATACAAATAAATTAATAAAATCGACAGTTAAGAAAGTGAATTCGTAAGGGTTAAATTAATAAGGGTATGCGATACTAAATTAATAAAAAATTTGACATTTTCTTGGAAATTTCAATGCTTGGAAATTTCATTAAAATACAAAATGCGATTCTGGGATTATTATTTCATTTTTAGATCTTTTTGAAGTTGTTTTTTGTAGTTTTCTTTGTCTACTTTTGCTTTTGTGGTTGGTTTCTGGAGAAAATGACATTAAAAATGTAATGGAATGTAAAAATGGAAAATATTCTACCCTTGAATTTCTAATGCATATTTTTACAGCAGCGGAGTTTCATGTCTAGTTTGTTGTATAATGACAATTGAGTATTATTTTAAAATACTAATAATTTGTTTGTGTTATTTTCAAATAAATTGCTTTTAAATGAATCTGGTTGTATATTATCTACCAGTCCAAATATCTTCTTTTTAAGTTGCCTGCTACCAAATTGCGCATGTTAGCATATTTACTCTAGATTACAATATTTTCTCTAGGATAAGGAATTGGAACAAGACATTAAATTTCCTACATTTTCAACAGTAATATCAGCTTGTATTACAATAATAACTTAACAGAAAATTACAGGAGTATGTTAGAGAGTAACATTCTTAACAAGGATTTACTGAAAAATTTAAGAGTAAATTCTGAATGCAATCAGATCACAGAACTGAAAGAACATAAATAATAATTATTTATCTCTATTTGAACTTTATTGATCTGTAGTTTAATCTAAATGGTTCATTTATATATTGGAAATAATATTTTAAAGTTTTACATTTATATAATTACTGTTTCACATATAATTTGAAAGTATATATACAATTTTGATTGAATTTCAAAAGATTGGAATAAGATTTACTTTATTATAGCAAAAAATTATATAATTTATTTAAATGTTGCTTATATCAAAAATTATTTCCTGTGTCTGTTTTTGCCAACTTTACTAGAGAAAAAAAATCGATTTGATTATTTTCTTTTCCTATTAAGAGATTTCAATTTTTCCTGAGAATGTGAAATGCTTTTCTTCATTTTGAATAAAATATCAGTTTAAACAGAATAATGCCTATGTTATAAAGCTATTTTTTTATAAATCGGGGATTATTGCGGCTGCTACATTTTTCTACTAAAGTAAATGGACATATTAAAAAAGAAAGTTAGTTTTAAAATGGTTTGAAATTGATTCAGAAGTGTATTTTCGTAAAAGACTTTAAGATTAATGATTGAATAACTGAGATATTTAACTTTCCGAGGTGTTCTGTGGAATTTGATTTTGATAAAGTAGATATTATTCTTCATTCCTAGTTATTAATTTTATTTATTAAAACGCTTAAACACAATTTATTTGTTTCTGTTAAAGCAATGCATAAAGAGGTAAAAGTTGTGGGAAATAAACCATCTCTTGTTAAATTTTCTATTTTGCAAATAATAAGAAAAATCAATTACGCTTTTGAAGATATTTTTTTTAATTTAAATTTATATTAAGCTTCTTATATAGTTAATATATGAGTAAAGTTGGAAATATATATTTCAGATGGAAAAAATACTCTTTAATCGCAATATACTATTGATGTGTAGCGTACATCCTCTGAAATGCGTCTAGTTAGAGAACGTTTATAGTAAGAAAGGGTTACTAATCCATTATATGCTATTTTTTATGTAGAACTATTTTTTTAAGGATAGTTTTGTGCTTTGCTACATTTATGCGTTTTCAGCTTTCACAGAAGATGTACGGCCTCGGTGGCCTGGTGGTAATGTTTCGGCTTCAGAACCGCAGGGCTTCAGCTTCGAGACCCAATTTCACCGAAGAACCGATTTGTAAGTGGGTCTAGTGTACGCTAAATCCGTCGGGGAATAATGTCCTCCCTCTGGTGTGGTGTGGAAGTTTGGAGGAGGGTTGCCTGCTCAGGTGTCACCCTCATCATCTGACCGAAGTTCAAAATTATGAAATCAAATCGTAAAAAATAGCTCTTGTGTTGCTTTAAAACAGGACGTTAACATAACTAAACTAAATTAGAATACGTACAGAGATTGTTGGATATGATTAATTAAATAATTTACCAAACAGCAATAATTTATTTGAAAAGCATGCTATAAACTTTATCAATCTAACAGAGCATGAAAAAAAGATCTTTCATCATCTATTTGAAAGCTATATATATGAATGAAAAAGTTAGAATAATTTTTTTCGATAGTGGTGATTATTAGAAAATGGTAAAATAATAATAATAATAATATAAGCATACACACACACATAAAAGCAGCTTTTAGAAATAACTCTTCCTCAGAAAAAAGATATTGCTAGGAATGTTTTACCGGAGATAAATATTTCTTACTCCATATAAAAGAATCTAAACTAACAAAACTGTTTTTCTTTAATTTTTCTTTTAAATTTGCACATCACAGCAGCTCTATATTTAGGTTGTAGTATTATGAAGAAAATTAAGCATAGATTTTCAACTTGTTCCTCTTAAATTTTGGATTCAAAATAAGATGTAACTTTACAATTTGGGTATCGCTATCAGGATTCACTATAAAGCAAACAAATATAATATAATAATGAATTTTTTTTTTCATTATAGAAATTCAATGTTTCGAATAAAGTTCTCTGATTAATTTGCTCTGATACTGGATATTCTTTCTTGAGGACTTCGGAATAATCCAACATGGAGAGATCTGTATTTTTACTATCCAATGTTTCACTTTGTGAAAACTGAGAAAATACCATTTTTTGAAGATCTGCAATGTTTATCAACTTTTACATTTAATAATTAATAACAACTGATCGATCTTTATAAACACTTTCATCTAACATATTAGAAAATGATCTAATTACCTTTTTTATAAGAAAAACCTAATAAGAAATAAAAGAAAATGAATATTAAAAAACGAAATATTTTTCCCCTAGAAAGCAAGAGGGAAAACCGAAATTCATACACAACCATTGAAAGAAAGCAGAAGAAAGGAAAATAAGATACTGATAGAAAAAGGTGAATTTTGGATAAAAGTGAAAAAAAAGCTACAACATTACTTCCCCGCGCTTCAAGGCATGTTTGGTGGAATTCTAGTTCTGATACCTCTGAATTGAAAAGAAGAAAATTTGGTTTTAGTTTTCGAATCACTCAACCAATTATGTGGGCAGTGGGCTTTCATGGGCTGCCAGCTGCTACTTGTTTTTCTATTGTCTTTTATTTTCTGATGTCTTTTCATTCGCTAATCATCAGATTCGTAGAGAAAAAAAGGTAAACACATAGTATCGAACTCTCAGAGAGAGAAAAGTAAGTAAATTAAATTTAAAAAAATAACGCAGCTTTAAAAATGGTTTCAGAGGATATAGGAGTGAACTGTCATCCCCACACATAACTTGTTCTTTATGAAACGAAAAAAAAGTTAATGATTGTAAATGGCAGCGAAAAAATTCAGAGTAGACTTAAACGTCTAGTATGAAACATTGTCACATGATAATATTTTGGACTGATTTGTTTTTCTTTCATTGATTTTAAAATTTTTAATTAAAACAAACTGTTGAGCGTGCGGATGTATAATTGCAGTAATTAAGTAATGAGAATCACTTATTTATTACATATATATACATTTAAAAATGATCTTAAGAATTATTTAAAATAAAAAATTACCTATAAATAAAATAAAATTTATGTAAACTAATATTTTGTATTGTAACATTGTGAAAAGCATGGTTTTCCTGCGACAGGGTCAAACAGGGCAGAGGTAAAATATTAAATTTCGGACTAGTTTTTTATTAAAAATGTAATGAATTTTTGACAAATGCTTATTTAATGATCAACTAATATCCAAAAAGAAACTCCATAGAACGTTTTGCCGAGTTTTTTTGTTATGAAATTTACAAATAGTATGTCAGCCTGTAAATATTATCATACTAAAAATTAAAATATATATTAAAAGAATAGCAAAATACTTCAAAATACAAAATCTTTTTCTAGAAAAAATTGACTCATATTTTTCTTCAATTTTCTTACTAAATATATTCCCAGGAAATGAATAGTTATTTTTGCTCTAATTAAATTTAGAACAAATCAGCTAAGCCAAAAAATGGAATCCAGTTTTAGAATGGTGCGTCAGTGATCAAATTTATCATGGATCTTTTTCTAAGAATTTTTAAAAGAAAAATTCCTTCTAAATGTCTTACATATAAATAACAAATCCATTTTTGATAGCAGATATATTTACGACTGCATGGGAGAATTCTCATAATTAAAAAACAGAATGATTATCATAGATAATATGCGAATTTCTTTTTTTGACGTGATAAAAACATAAAATATAAATACATAAATATAAAATATAATAAACTAATTCTCTTTTTGATTGTTCTAAATAATACTAAATTTCATACTTTTTTCATCAAAATGTTGTGTTCTTAATACATTTACAAATAAAATAACAAACAATTTTGAATAATTACTTATTCTTATAACAAAGTAAAGAACCGATTCTTAAAAATGATCTTATTCAATAAAATTGGTATAATTATAAATTACTATGCTTATTTAAGTTGCAAGATTTCTTTGCTCTTATTGAATACTAGCCGCCTTTGGCGACCAGCCGGTTCACCAGTATTAACGCTCGCTACAATTTTCAATTAAATATTTTAAGTAACTGATCTCTTAATAGATTCTCAAAAAAACATTTTTAATCTTCAAATTTTGATAGTCATACCAAACTTATACTGTTGTTTAGATCGTTTCGTTCAATTTACTATATATATTTTGCTAATTTGTTGTCATTTCCGGTAAAACTTCAACTTTAATTTAAAGTGGAAACGATGAAATTGCAATTAATATAAAGATATTTTTTTAATAAAACCAAGCGTTTTATTTTATTTATCATCTTTATTGTTATTTATTTTTTAATATTATTATTTAATATGGGTATTGCAAACAGAATCGCTCGGTATTTAAGTCTTATGTGAACTACAAAATATTTTTCATAGTTTATGTAATATCTCAAAGAAAAATTCAACAAAAATTTCTCAGATTCAGCATAAAATTCAGTTTTTAGTTTTGCTTTCAAAAGGATTGAAATTAAATCAATAATAATATTTTGTTCCGGTCTATAAATGTATTTCAAAAATTATGAGGTCTAAATTTAATGCACTAAGGTATCATATTCTGAGAAATATTCTGGGCACACCAAATTTTAAATAAATGAATGAATGTTTCTATTTTCCACGATCAACTAAGACTTATTTATGAAGTTTTGAATGTTAAAAATTTAGAAAAACTCAACATTTTCATAATCTTAGGTCAATTAATCTTGAGAAACCTGCGCGCTGATTGGCGTATTTTCTTTGAAACGATCGATTAAAAATCTAAAATGATCCTATTTTTTACTGAATAGTGATATTCAAATTTTCATAAATCAGTCAGTTTAGGTGATTGATTTAGTTGATTGGAAATTATCTCTTTTTATTTAAAATATTAGTGTTTCAAGAAAATTTATTATTCGTGATTTCCACAGCAGAAGATTTATGTAAAATCAAAAATTCGTTATTTATTAGAGCATTTATTGAATCAAGTTACATAAAATATAATCATTTTCCATTTAGACCATTTTAGCAGATCTGTGTCTTGCCAAAGGTTAACAAATTAGCTGTGTGGCCCTGATTTGAATGGATATCCTGTTCATATTAAGCAAAACTTGCCTTAAAATAAAACTGATTTATTGGAAAATAATGTAAGAGAGTGTAAAAGATCATAAAATAATTTTTCTTGAATTTATTTTTTAGAAAAAATAATATTTCATATTTGTTTCATTTTCTACAGACACGTGTCGAAAATTATATTTTTGCAGATTTCATTTCCAAAAAGATTTAATTTATTTTTAATTGGAGCTTTAATCAATGTGATGGCAACACTTTGAAAAAAACTAGTTTTTTCTCATGAATGCGAAACGTGCTCATGCAGCTTAAATTCTATTTTTATTTTGTACGTAAAAAATTGTTGAAAAATATAGTTAAAATATTTATTTAAAAATTCTTGAAAAATAGAAATTTAATTTTAAAATTAAAACATTGGTATCATTTAAAAGATAAATGTTTGATCTTTAACTTCATTCAAAAATCTTTTTTTGTGCGGTAATAATTTCGGAAATTATAGCAGAAACACACCAAAATTTCGCCTAATTTTTAAATAAATAAAATTCTAATTAAAAATTCGAAAAAATAACCTCCAGGTGCACAGTTTCGTCCTCCAAGGTATACACGTGCCAGATTTGGTAGCTGTAGGTTGAATGGTCTGGCATGTAGAGCGCCAACACACACACACACACACAGATTGAGCTTTATTATAAGTAATAGATAGATAAAAGCAAATAATCTGAATTGGAAAATAACATGTATTTTTAAAAAGCATTCCCAGATTTTACATTTAAAAACTTTTTTTCATTATTTTCATTAATTATCTAAAGCAAATCGTTTTTTCATCATAACGTTAAATTCAATTAATTCGTTAGGAAAACTTCAAAAAAACCCAAACGAATTTAAATGATTAAACTCTATAAGAAAAGCTATGTAATTCCGATCAATCATTAAATAAAAAAATATCTTACCTCATACTACTCTTCTTTGCTTATTTTCTTTAAGTATTATAAAGGAAAAGAAAAGATTATAAAAGAAAACAAAATGCTTGGAATATTAATGAATGTTGCCAGAATGCAATCATCAAAATACAGAGTATGAATTCCAAACGATTTTTATTTTCTGTAATGTTTACTTTTAAAAATACATTTCCATGGCAACGAGGGACAATATTTTTTTCTTTTGTGATAAATATTTATACAATGATTTTAAAAATAAAACTGATTTATATGTTTTTGTTCTTCAACGAATATTTTAAATGTCAGTTCAAATTACACTTGTGAAAAATTGTAACTGAATTTAAAATTTTTTTTATTCGCATTATTAATGCAGCCATATATATAAAAAATTGACATTTTAATTAATGATACAAAATGTTTTTGAAGTTTAATTAAATAATGAAAAAGATTAAAATATTTTTAATATTGTTCTGAAAAGTAAGAATAGGTTTTTCTGAAGTGGTTATTACGAATGAAAATTTTTTCTAGATATACGAAAACAGAATAAACTTAAACATACAGTGTCTCACAAAAGTGATGGGACACTTGTGCTTTACAAAAGGAAACTGTAATAAAATAAATAAATAAACATGTACAAAAATGTTTTGGGTGTGTTTCATATTTAAAGTTAGTAAAAATTATTACATAACATACATTTTGTCAAAATATTAAAATATTAATTTAATAAAAATACGATTGTTTAGAGCGGAGCAAAAAATGGCTCACATAAGTGATGGGACACTTACTTTTCCATCAAATATTTATCCAAAAATTTTACTTTTTAAAAGGTTTTAATATTTTGTTGGATTTCCTTTTACTTTTAAAACATGATTTAATGTACTTGGGATGGATTCGACTAATTTTTTTGTGATTTTTTGGAGTGATTTTACCCCATTCTTCTTGAAGCACCGATTTTAATTGTTGTTTTGAAGAAATGGTGTGTTTGCGAATTCTTGATTCCAATTCTTGCCAAATATTCTCTATGGGATTTAAGTCTGGAGATTGTGGTGGTGTTTTTATTATTTCAGGACAGTTATACAGCAGCCAGAGTCTAACGTTCAAAGCAGTGTGCTTGGGGTCATTGTACTGGTAGAATTTAAAATCGTTATGAAGGTTCAATTTTCGTGCTGAAGATTTCAAATTTTGCTTTAAAATGTCAATATACTTGTAATGATCCATTATACTGTCAATAAAAACAAGATTACCAACTCCAGCGGACGACATACACCCTCATACCATAACTCCTCCTCCACCATGTTTTACTGTTGACCCCAAGTTCTATTTGCGAAATTCCTCCCCGGGTTTTCTCCACACCAAGTCAGAACCTAATATATTAAATTTACTCTCATCAGCAAATATAACTTTATTCCAGTAATCAGAATTCTTATTTATGTTGGATTTTGCGAAAGCTAGTTTGAGTTTTCTATTCTTTTCATTTATGAAGAATTTTTCCAGGCTTCTCTACAATGATATACATCAGATCGAATTACCCTTCTAATAGTCTCAGGATTAATAATTATTCCATATAATGCTTGTAAATCAGCAGCAACTTTAGGAGCACTCTTTATTGGATTTCTTTTAATATTTCGAACGTTAATTCGCTTTATTCCATTGGATAGCTTTGATGGTCGGCCAGGTCTTCTTTTATCCTGAATAATATGATTCTTTTTATATCGTTTAATGATATTGAAAACTGTTGAATGATTCAAGTTAACTGTTTCAGCAGTTTTTCTTATAGAATTTCCACGTTCAATATGCAAATTAATAACCAATTTTCGAATTTCAGGTGAAGTTTCTTTTCTTTCAGCACTCATGGCTGCACAGAGCTAAAAAACACAAAAATTCCAAAACAAACTGAAGAGAAATACTGCGATTTTATAAATTATTGCCAATTGCTTTTGAGTAAAAATAAAACCACCAAAAATATTTTTATTGCTTATTTCAGGCGATTTTTGTTGCATATCTAATGGTGTCCCATCACTTATGTGAGGCATTTTTTGCTCCGTTCTAAACAATTGTATTTTTATTAAATTAATATTTTAATATTTTGACAGAATGTATGTTATGTAATAATTGTTATTAAATTTAAGTATGAAACACACCCACAAAAAATGTGTACATGTTTTTTTAATTTATTTTATTACAGTTTCCTTTTGCAAAGCACAAGTGTCCCATCACTTTTGTGAGACACTGTATGTTCCATACATGTAAAACATAAATGACGAACTTCCAGCTGAATGTTTACATTCTTAGATGTATTTATAAAATTTACAGATGGTACAGCGCAATTAAATTGCTTTGAAACAATTCTTTGATGAAGCTAGCAAATTAAAATATCAGTTTTTAATGGATATTCATTGAGACTGGTTTTATGTTCAGATATATATTTATAATTCGACTTTAAGTAATTTATAATTTTTAGCTTGTTTTTCCCATTCTTCTGATTTATTGATTTCATAGTTTTAGCAGTGATCTTACGTGACGTAAAAACACTATTTCTACTTAGAAAAAAAAGGGAAGCCTTCTACTAATAATTTAATTGAAAGCACCATTTTGTAATTAAAATTTTTAAACCGAATTATAATTTAAATTTTATAAACAGGAGGATAATTTAAAGTTTGAATAAATAATTACTGAAAAGTAAAATTATTTCAAAAGAAAGAATTGTTTACATATTCCAGAAAAAGATATGCAAACAGTGTCTGATTAGCATAATTTTAAAACAAGATTTCATTTTATTTTTTTAATCCTATCGTTGGTTACATACTTTATTATTAATAGTCCTTTTATCTTAAAGATGCTACTTTTTTCAAATTTCTTATAAAAAGTATCATTTATTATACTTTAAGCAATATATAATATAGAAAATAAACAAGACTTTATATTAGTAGGCTCAAAGTTATAAGCTTTCTATTAGAAATTTTCTAAAAGTTCATATGTTAAAATTATTAATGAATTGTTCATATAACTACAGAAGCTAATATTAAAAGACAAATGTTAATTAAAAAAATCATTAAATATATAATGTCTATGCATTAAATATAAAGAAATTAATTTATAGATGTAAAGATGTATAGAATTATATATGTAAGATAATTTAAAGAGGTACGTAAGAAGTAAAAAAGGGGAAAGCTCTAATATCTCAAAAATTATATGCAGTGAAAAAGAAATAAAAAAAATTAATCTTTTGAGGAATTTATCAGCAATTTAGAGTCTTTTCATAAATTATGTTCGCTCTCAAATAATTTCCGAATCGCTTTTTTCCATCATTTCTTTCATGAAATGTACTATTCGAACCATTTATTCATTTTCTGCAGAGAAGTGCTCATCAATTTATGTGGTTAAAATGGCTTTTAAACGCATTCATTATTTTTCTACCAATTTGAAATGGTTTCACTCTAAGAGGTGGAATTAATAACCATTTTTTCTAAAAAAAAAAAAAATGATTTAAAATTTTAAATACTGTAAGAAGGATGGTAGCACGAATTGCTTCATTATCGAGTATATTTGAATTGAATACTATGCCTTACCAACTTTGGAATTTTGTCCACAATAAATATTTAACCACAGGATGATAAAGCTTAGATTATTTATTTAAGATAAGAACGTTAACTACAATGTGAAACAAAAGACACAATTAATTATTAGTTTGTTTTTGCTTGAAATGCCTACCTGAGTTTTAACTTTAATTATGCAAAATTCTATGCTATAAGTTGGAGTCCTTGTAGTATAAAAACCATGGTATACTTTTATCAAAATCACAGATTTATTTTCGTGTTTAAACTTACTCCTTTGAATTTTGTTTATTAATATTAATAGACGATTCTAAATGTTCTGATTTTTTTAAATTTTATTTTTTAGGTCAATATAAAATGATTGCAATTATTGTTTTTTTCTATTAATCTTTTAACTGATGACGTGTTTATTTTGTGATTATGTTGTGTGGGAATACATAAAATCAAGCATATAAATGATAAGAATTTTCAATCTTTAATGCAATGGACTTAGATTAATTTGAAACTCACAGAACCACTATTGGAAATACAATTAATGTAAAAATTCGATTCCAAAAAAAGTTAACTAGAGAAAACGAAATTTTTAAGCCAAAATTAAGCAGTAAGTCATTTTAATAGCAAAAATGAAAATGACTATAGTTTAAAAAAAATAAGGAGTGTTTAATTAGATGAGCAATATTAATTTCAGTTCTAAATAAGGAGTTATATCAATAAGAAAATACATAGTAAAAATAAAATATTTCAATCAATAAAAGAATTATTCTTATAATTACGAAAGCAATTGGATGATCCTTATTCAGAAATGAGATTAACACCACATTAAATTCTTAATTTTCACCTCTATCTAATAATTCTATCTAAAGAGTACAAACATTTGTTTGAACTTAAGTTATTCTAGTAGTTCCTAAGGGATTCGAACCAGATTTCGTCTCAAATATGCAATCCAAAAGATTGATATTAAACTCGGAGATTTTAAATTTAAACATAGAGTTATTAATTACACTTTATAAAGAACAAAGTACCTCGTTTGTAGATAATTTGATATCTCAGATACATATTTTTGTCGAAAATAATTAACCCTTAAACGTTAAAGAAGTTTAATCAACATAGCTCGTTATTTAGAAGCTATCACATTTAGTATCTCGTGGAAACTCAAGGGAAATTCAATCGAATTCAGAGCAGCTGCTAGGTTTAATACACATGCGAATTACCTCTTATAAACAGACCCATTAAACGAATGATATTTGATCTTTCTTAATCCGAGATATGAAATTTTCATCGATAATTCTGTTTTCCACAGCGTTCGTTTATTTAATTAACCGCAACTGTATCCGCCGATGTGAATGTCGAAGAAATGAGGCGGAAATTGCTCGTAATCATACTCCCGACTTAATTGAAATTCTTCCTGAACTTTAATGTTTAATTAAATACAAACTCGCTGTTTGAGTAGAAAGAAAAAAAATCAACAAATATATTGAAGTTTAAAATGATGTTGGCGGAACGGTTTAAAAATGTCATTAAAACATGGCATAATATGCAACATAACCCACTTTGTAATAGGTTATGATCAGTATTTCAATCTTAGAATTTTTATTTCTTTTGATGATGTTTCTGATTTGCTTAGTCTCGTCTTTCTTTTAAGTTTGATATTAGGAAAAGAATGCTAAGAATCATAATTTATCAAATAAATCGGTATTTTGATATACTTATTGTTTTTCAAGCCAAATTTAACAATTTAAAAGATTCATAATCATTTATTTTATTTCAAAAGCCAGACACTGATGCTACTTATGCAATTAATGTAATTAACAATTCGTATATGCAATCAAGGTTCAGTATTAACCTTGCAATTGAAAAAATATAACAATGTCATTGGTTAAATGCACTGAATAATGAAAAGTATTACTCTATACTTTTGAAACACTTTTGGTTCAAAATTCGCATTAATCAAACTGGTTTTAGGAAAAATTATTTCTTTAAATTTAAGACGAAACAATTTTTTTTAAATGTGATGGTTTGTCTGAATGAAGACGTTGGACGAAAATATCAAGATTCTAGTGAAACTGAATTAATCAAATTTTTTTTTGTTAAATGTTAAAATATCTGCTCTGAAGTGCTCTTGATTTCTATCAAAATTTTGCATTTACATTTGCGGCATATTTGGTATCTGTACATCTGTTCTGTGCGTATATAGGTAATATATATTCACAATTGTGGCATATTTGGTAACCACAAATCTGTTTTGTGCGTAGATAGTTAACATATATTCATATTTGCGGCATATTTGATACCTGTAAATCTGTTCTGTGCGTAGATAGAAAATAAATATACACTTATATATTTTTTTTATTCCATTTTCAAAATTTGTCCTACATAATCATTTAGTCTTCTGTTTGAACTTCAATAAATGTTTTATATTTTACAGTATTTGTCGCATAAATTATCTAAAATTAATACAAATACAACATGACATTCTCACATAAAGCACTGCATGAAAAAGGCATTGTAAATACATTCACACCAACTAACTTTCTTTGCTAATTACTCATATATTATTGTGAAAATGTTAAACCCATTATTTCATAGAATATGATCTCTTATTTCATGAAATAACTAAATATTCGACGGAATAATTGGTAAGTCATGGTCAATTATTTTCTGAAATAAGTAGATATTCTATAAAATAATTCAATTATATATTTTAATGGTAATCATTGAGTATTTAATTTCAACAACTAAGAAAAGGTGGAACCTTCCTGAAAGGGGAAAAATTTGATTTTGTGGAAGTTTTAGGTTTACTGTTTATTACAGGAGAACTGCAGAATTTCGTTTAAGATATATAGAAATATTTCTTTCTGAAAATTAATATATTACCTTTATTTTCTTCACCTTTCCAAAGTAAAACTTTATGAAATATCTTAATATTAATGCTGATTTTTCAAATTTTTTTCTCTTCGATCTCTGCGATCATCAAGTTTGTTAAAAATGTAATTTCTCTTTTATTCCTTCCATCTATATCTATACTTATAATAAAGCTCAATGTGTGTGTATGTGTGTGTGCGTGTGTTGGCGCTCTACAGGCCAGATCATTCAACCTACAGCTAGAAAATTTGGCACGTGTATACCTTGGAGGCCGGGAATGTGCAGCTGAAGGTTATTTTTTCGAATTTTTAATTAGAATTTTATTTATTTAAAAATTAAGCGAAATTTTGGCATGTTTCTGCTATAACTTCCGAAAATACTATCGCACAAAAATGATTTTTACATGAAGTTAAAGATCACAAATTTATCTTTTAAATGATATCAATGTTTTAACCTTAAAATTAAATTTCTATTTCTAATGAATTTTTAAATAGATATTTTAACTATATTTTTCAACAATTTTTTTCGTACAAAATAAAAATAAAATTTAGGCTGCACGAGCACGTTTCGCATTCATGGGAAAAATTAGCTTTTTTCAAAGTGTTGCCATCACATTGATTATCGCTCCAATTAAAAATTAATTAAATCTTTTTGGAAATGAAGTCTGCAAAAATATAATTTTCGGCACGTGTCTGTAGGAAAAGAAAATAATTTGAAATATTATTTTTTCTAAAAAATAAATTAAAAAAAAATCATTTTATGATCTTTTACATTATCTATATTATTAATCCAATAAATCAATTTTATTTTAAGGCAAGTTTTGTTTAATATCAACAGAATATCCATTCAAATCATGATTATACAGCTAATTTGTAAATCTTTAGTAATAGACACACATCTGCTAAAATGGTCTAAATGGAAAATGAATATATTTTATGTAACTTGATTCAATAAATGCTAATAAATAACAAATTTTTGATTTTACATAAAACTTCTGCTTTGGAAATCACGAATAACAAAATGTTCTTGAAAAATTAATATTTAAAAAAAAGAGTTAATTTCCAATAAACTGAATCAATCACTAAAACTGACTGATTTATGAAAACTTGAATATCAATATTCAAAATAAAAAGGATAATTTTAGATTTTCCATCTATCGTTTCAAAGAAAATACGCCAATAAGCCCGCAGGTTTCTCAAGATTAATTGGCCTAAGATCATGAAAATGTTGAGTTTTTCTAAATTTTTAACATTGAAAACTTCAGAAATAAATCTCAGTTGATCGTGGAAAATAGAAACATTCATTCATTTATTTCAAATTTGGTGTATCCGGAATATTTCTCAGAATATGATACCTTGCTGCATTAAATTTAGACTTCATAATTTTTGAAATATATTTATAGGCCGGAACAAAATATTATTATTGATTTCATTTCAATCCTTTTGAAAGCAAAACTAAAAACTGAATTTTTTGCTTAATCTGAGAAATTTTTGTTGAATTATTCTTTGAGATATTACATAAATTATGAAAATTATTTTGTAGTTCACATAAGACTTAAATACCGAGCGATTCTGTTTGCAAAACTCATATTCAATAATAATAATAATAAATAAATAAATAACAATAAAGATGATAAATAAAATAAAACGCTTGGTTTTATTAAAAAATATCTTTGTATTAATTGCAATTTCATCATTTCCACTTTAAATGAAAGTTGAAGTTTTACCGGAAATGACAACAAATTAGCAAAATATATATAGTAAATTGAACGAAACGATCTAAACAACAGTATAAGTTTGGTATGACTATCAAATTTGAAGATTAAAAATGTTTTGTTTGAGAATCTATTAAGAGACCAGTTACTTAAAATATTTAATTGAAAATTGTAGCGAGCGGCAATACTGACGAACCGACTGTTAACCAAAGATGGCTAGTATTTTATAAATGCATCTTTTAATTTTAGATTATAGAGTTCGTTAATGAGTATCACATTGAAACGAAATTCACTTTTTTCTTTTATCTGCTGTTTTATTGTTCAATCAAACGTATTTCCCAGAAACATTGTTCTTTATATTTGTACCGCCAAATGACATATTTTTACTCATGAATTTATTGAAAATACTTCCATTTAGTAGGAAGAATGACAAATATTATCATCAATTTTCTGAAAATAGAGCCTTGATCTTTAAATTAAAAGGATCTGGATTCTATCTATTTTACGTTGCTTTCTATTCTACACTATCTTAATAACTACGAAACTGTGGATAAATCTACAAATTCAATTAAATTGTGATACTATATTCCTATTACTACTAGGTAGTAAACAGGAAGAAAAAAACAAAACAGAAATTATGATTCTATTATATTTAAAATATGGAGTTCTAAATTAAACTAAAAAGTAAAAAAAAAATATTTTGCACTGATAAAAAATATTTTATTTTAAACTTTTTAAAATGCTTTTATTTAACTTTAGATGTTTCAGGTTTGCATGAATGGAATTTAACTATCTATTTTTCGAATGCATTATTGTTTTGAAATTTTCTCTTAATTATAGATTCTCGATTAGCATCATTGATTAACACTTTTAAATACCAATCAATACAACAATACTAAATATTGATTTTATGCTTTTGGCGCCATCTAAGAACAAGTTTTTGAATTATTAATTGTTATATTCTGTGATATTCACAGTCCGAAATAGGGAAATATAATCAACACTGAAAGAAAAAAAATAATAAAAAAATTCGTGCACCTTTTTTATGGTAATAAAAATCACGAAACAATATTTTAATATTTAAAATCTTGAAATTTAATGAAATAATTGAGGCAAAATAACTAAGAAAGTATTTACCAAATATTCCTTAGAAGTTAAAGACCGATTTTAATTGTGATTAAAATTTCAGTTTACTTCGAGTATTTTAATCAGAATCTCAGATTTTCACAGTTTTCTTTCGAAATTTATATGATTAAGAAATTAAAAAGTATATAATAATTAAAATAATTAGTATTATTATAAGAATATTAGTAATGCGAACAAGAGCATTTAATATTCACATAAAATATTAATGTGTTGCGTCCAATGTGATTAATCATTTTTTAAATAGTATCCGGAATTTGCATTAATAATAACCAATGAATCATATTGATTTTACATTGCTGTAACAATCACATATCGAATATTTATGAATTATAATACTGTTTCAAAAAATGGAAATGAAAATAACATAATAATAATTTCCTTTAAGATGAAATTTGATACAATATTTTTGAAAATAGAAGTAAACTTTAGGAGGCTGATTTTGTTTTTATGATTTATGAATTAATTGACAAAGTTAATGAATTCTTAAATATGAAATTTCGACTTTTCAACTTTCAAGTTATTAAGCAATTTTAAAAAAAAGGTCACGACATTAGCTTTGTTAATTATTATTCTAGGAACATATGAAAGTGACTATAAATTAAATAATAGTGAATATAAAAAAAGATGTTTTTATCAACTCTTTAAAAAGATGAAAGTTTAAAAAAAAGTATTAGTGCATGGCTTAGAAAAGAATATTAAAAGTACATAAAGCCGCAAAGGATGCCAAATGGAAAATAAAAATTCCTACACATTATATGATATTTGAAATACATTATAAATGTGATTGCATATTAATTGACTGAGAGCAGTTCAATTTCCATCTGGCAGTTTTGCAATATTTTAACATAAGAATTTTTATATAAAAATATATTTTCCTTTTTAGCAGTCTAATAAAAGCGTTTTAAATTGTTTAATGCCTTTTATTATTAAATTTGTATTACTTAGATTTCAAAAAATAGAAAAAAAAATACTGTTGTAAAAAATTAAAAATTTCAAATCATATAAAGATTAAATAGTTCCAGACATGTATCAAAAGATATGAGTATTTTGTAATATTGCTAATATACCCATTAGACGATTTTTTTTTACTCATTAGACGATTTTCTTAGTAATATATATATATATATATTATAACGCCACAAAACATAATTCATTGCTAAAGCTCTAAACAAGTTTATTATTTATAGTCAGAATCTCTTATACTTTCCTCAATATATTTATATTAATAAAACTTGATACGCTTTTTTGCCTCAGTAAAATAGCAATATTAAATAGTATTTGTACACTACATCTATCTATTTTAGTTAAAAGAAATTCAATAACCATAAAAATTTAATTATACTGGTATATTTATTGCATAACATAAAGAAATTTTAATTTAATTTTTTTCTGTTCAATGTACTTTCCCGAATTTAAATGATGGTAAAAACCGAGGAATTACTGAAAAAAAAAGAAGCAATTAAGAAAAATTAAAATTTTATTCTTAAAACAATAAAGGAAACTGAACTGCACGAAGGAAGTTTTTTTAAAATCGTTTTGATCATGACAGGTTTTCTCTGTGGATTTAAAAAAATTAAAGATTATTATTTTGTTTTAATTAAAAAAAAAGAATTCTTTTAATTTATGAAGATTCTGATAGGTAATGGTAATACCACATTAAAATTTTTCTTCTTCTATACATTCTTTAAAAGAATTCAAAAAGGGAAAGATTCCAGATATCACCGCATTAATCATTAATTCATTGAAAAGGAAAAGACATAAAAACATTAAATGGGTTTAATGATAGAAATTATAAAAACAATGATGAAAGGTTGATAATTTTCCTACTGAAAATTCAGCGCCATTACTTTTTTTTTAAATTTCTTCATATTAAGTGAATTTAAAGAATAATAAAATGTTTAGATTATTAATGAAGTCAAGCGAGTGGGTATTAATTTTTTTATGGTGATACGCAAAGCGTATTTAAAGAAATTTTATCTTAAAGATAGCTTAATTAAAAAAGAACATATTGTTATGACATAAAACCAAATTAATTTTAGCTATTATAATGGTTATAAATACAGTGACATAACATTTCAAAATATTATTGTTTATTTCAATTAATAATCAATGAAATCTATCATATAAAAAGTTATGAGGGTATAAATACTTTTTTCTATTGTACACCATTTTATTTGCTTTCATAAATTTTTTAAAAATATATTTTTTTGGTTTATTTGGAACTTGATTTAAAATATAACAAATGCTTGGACACCAATACAAAAAAAAGTTTCAATAATATCTGAAAAGGATATTTTTAATTTTGTTTAATTTCATCCTCGATTCCTTTTCGAAGCAATAAGAAGGATAATTGGGAGACTACCTCATATAAATGTACGATGATTGGAGGCAGGGTTGACATTATCTCTTGAAAGGCTCCCATCATGCCAGTGGAAATGCATTTGACCAGCAACTAACTCGCTTTTATAGATTCATTGATGGAATCAAGTTTTGGTTGTAGGAGCCTCTTGTATCAACAACAAAATCTTACCACCATCCGCCACGGTTTTTGAAAGGTAGTTTTAATTTTAGTATAGTAATATCAATAACTCATTCTTTCTTTTTCATATATGAAACATACAAATAGAAAATATTGTAAATGAAATCTGCCAGTTCGACTTTCTGACAAGATATCCGCAATTCGTACCTCCATGAATTCCAAAAACATATTTTTATTTTTATTTATACACATATGGAGTTATTGTGTACTGTCTGCATACAATAACTCTAACTGTAAACAACAACTAGATGGATAAAATTTGGTAAATGGATACAAATTTGTTGATTTTTATTATATTTAGATTGAAATACATTCAGAGGAAGCCGAGTTATCAAACTGTTTGAATAAGAATGAACTCGTAACTACAAAATATAATATAATTAGAGTATAATTAAACAGATGGTCAAAATCGTGTTTGAACAATAATAATTGCGGAATAATATTAAGATTTCGCTTATAACTGAATAATTAAAATTTTTTAAAGAAATCGCTTCTCGCCCATTTGAAACCAACTCAACATTAAAAAATAGTCGAATCTAGGATATATTGAATGTAACTATGAAAACGATTTGAGTTTCACATCAGTAATCAAATGGTTATTACGAAATGTGCTAATAGTTAAGATTAGAAAATAAAATATACAAAAAATTGATATTATTAAAAGGATATTTTTTTACAATTTTAGATGATGTAAAAATCATTTTATGAGCTGCACCATCTTCACGTATAAAAGCGGACATTCCTCTTAATTTTTAATTAATTAAAGTTTAAAAAATTGCACATTTAGACCATCCAAACTATATCTTTGCACAGTTTGACAGCTTAAAAATGAATGGTATGTAGTATGTAGTTAAGTATGTAGACGCCAATATTTAATATGAAAAAATCTTTTGTAGGCCAAAATCATGAGAAATAAGCTATTTAATTTACGTATTTGATGATTGTCAAAGAAAATAAATTTCAAAAATTATATTTCAGCTATCTTAAAGCAAATTCAACTAAAATAAAAATGAAAGAAAATATTCGTCTTTTGAAAAGATAATAAGCAATTTAAAATTCTGCATAAAACAGTTCTACTTTGTTAATAGTTTCCGAGTCAAGTTGAATCTGTTTGGGAATCACTGATTAATTTTCTGAAAATGAAAGAAAGTGAAACGGTTCTGCTTTGTGGATAAAATAGTTTTCTAATTCTTCCATTTTTTTTACATCGTTTTTGGAACGATTCTGAGCCCAAAATGGCACAAGATATTTAAATTCCAGCTACCTTAAAGCACTACATAATTAAAAAAAAATTACGATCATTTATTTTTTCGGCAAATTTTTAAAAGATGCAAACTATTCGGAAATAAACTCCACAAATCAAATTCTAATAGAATCCTGAAACTTGCATGTTCTTTTACAGAAATTAAAAACTGTAACTGTATTCATTTAAATTTACATATAGAAATTGTTGATGCATTTAGGTTGAATTCAGTAGAAATTTTGTGCACATTTTTTTAAAAAAAAAATTACAATATATTTACACACACACATGTACAATGACAAGATTTTAATTGTATCATTCAATAATAATGTAATAAAATAATTATTGTTATTGAAAAGAGATCCATTATTGTGAATTATTCAGAAAAATTTAGGCACCAGCTTCTTTAAATAATAGTTTCAATAAGTAGTGACAAATCCTTGTAGTTTGCTGTGATTGAGATCTTCCTTGAATGCTTTATCTGTTTTACATGAATAAACCGAATGTATTCGAGTTGATTGTGCAAAGATGGGAATCCATAGGGGAGAAATATGATGAGCGGATGTGATGTTATAGTGTTTTTACTTAAAAGTTGAAAAATGGCGATTGCTCCAGACTCGGTGCGTGGTTAAGGCAGAGAATCTAACTATTCACATTGACCATTAAATATTCTTCTTCTTTTCCCTGAAATAATACAAATTTTAATAAACAATGTTTTCATTCTAGAACACAAATCTACGAAATGAAAGTATTGTGATCTTTAAAAAGTTCGAACTTAAGAATTTGACAAATCTTCTCCCGTCAAACTTTCCTAAGTCCGATACATTTCCTGATACATTTCCGAAATTATGTCTGTCTGTCTGTTATACAAGACTACCATGGAACGATAAAAGAAAAGCATAATGTAGCTGTTGATATATTGCTTAATCACTTTCAAACTTTATTTAAAATTCGAAAGTTTCGATGAATTTTGAAATTTAAAACTGATGCAAGTTTCCTAATTGTGGCCCTTAAATATTAACTGCAACTTATATAAACAAATTAAGATGTGTTCAATAAAAGGAGCCCTTATTTTTTCATGGAATTTAGAAATTTACGCAAGCGGAAGTCCTTCCTCTCCACTTCCTACAAAAAAAAAAAAAAATTCGATTCACTTTTATAAACTACCAAACCATTTGATTTTTATGAATAACTATTTCACAGAAAAAAATCTCATCTATTTTTAGAATCAGAGCTTTGTGCAGATTAAAAATGTATATAAAAAATTCCGTTGGAAACTTGAAGATATTCGTTGAAGTTTGATTGAAATTTTTTCTCAACGCACACGCATACAAATACGAACTAAAAGTTTAATTTAAAAAGTACATTTATGGTTGGATTTTTTAATACATTATGAATTTCATAATTTCTATTCGTTCAAAGATGAAGTGAAAATTGTGATATAATTATTTTCCTGCTTTTAATATAACCAAACAAACGAAATATTTGCGAGATACGAAACAAAATATTCTTAGCAATTTCTGGAACATTCCTTTAAGCACTGTAATAAGGAATTACGTGATGGAAGTTCTTCCGTAAGTCGCCTTCCCTTGCATTTTACAGAATATGTTTTTTTCATTGTAAATTTTCGAATAATTTTACTAACCCCCTTAATTTCACATGTTATTGGTAAAAATTATAATTTTCTGAGACCTAACATACAAAGTAGTTTTAAGCTACTAGAAATTTTTATTTAAGACATTAGTTAATTTTCCAAGACTTCAGGTACTGTACTATGCCTGAGAAATTCACATTTCTAATTAAATAATCCTGTTATTCGATATGCTTAGTAATTGACGAAAATTCCATTTTTGATTCTGTGGATGTCAAATACCATTAGTTAAATATCGTGTAACTACAAATGTATGACGACATAACCTGGTAATATGGAAAAACTAGATAATGTAGTAGGTTTCCATTTGAGTAATACTGAACACAATCTTAATAAAGTAACTAATACTTATGATAGAATTTTTCTCTAATCAATATTAAAATATTGTGTATAATTAATTTATATAGGTAAAATGAAAATTTTTAGTTTATTTGACTAATACTTTACTAGGTTTTTTTTAGTCAAATGCTATTCAAACCAAGTTTAAATCCAATGTTGACCACTCTCTGCCTAGCGCCAGAGTTAGATTTGATGTGGGTTTCGAGATTACTTTTGAGATATGGGGACCTTTATAAATCCTTTAAATGATTCCTTTATTTATATATGACATTTGTTTATTCGGACTATTTTTTAGGAGAATCCCCCAAAATGGGAACCCTAATCTATGGTTTATGCAGCTTAGCCGTAGAAAACGGCATTGCATAAGACGTTAGAAATGTAAATTATTTTTTTTATTCACGTACAAAAACGAGCACACGCAGCCCCCCTTCTTCTACTTTAGCATCTAAATCATTTTCTTGCGTTTATATTTTTGTATTGCCCTGTGCAGATTCGTTCATAAGCAACATATCCGTTTTAGGACACATTTTTCATTCAATTTTTTAATCTTTATCTCTCTTATTATGAATCAATTATCTGATAAATATAACGAATTGTTTTTCATAATATTTATTCTTATGATTTTCAAGAAACTTTCAATTGCATTTCGTAGAAAGGGATTTAAATTAACTTTCTAAATGGTTTTATGTCTAGATATATAAGTGGCTCTAGAAGATATATATGTATGTGGCTACGAGATATATATATGTGGCTTCAGAACTGTCATTTATTAAATAATAATGAAATGCAATTGATAATAGTAGACTTTCTTAAATTCTGAAATGCAAAAATTTGAGCTTTTCGCAATGAATATAAGAATATTTGTATCTTAAAAAGCAACAGTGTTTTTTACAGAAAGGGGGGGGGATTTCATTTCGTAAAAAAGTATATTTGTATCATTGCTAGCTGTACATGTGGACATAAAGCATGTATTGTATTTTGTATTAATTAATTTATTGTATTATTAATTTGGTTTTGCATTGTTTTTTCAATGAATTTAGTTTTGCTGTAATTTTATTTCTTGTTCTATAATATTCGAACTTTCTAAAAGAGTTTCTTTTTCCCATTTAAAAATATTTCGGATGCGGGAACTGCGTATGCCCCACTGTTATGTTATTCAAGGATAATTTCTACTATTACTAAAAATGAATGTATGTGTTGATGTTATACAAGTCAAATAGTTTGCCTACAGCTAAGAAATTTAGCGTATATCTATTTAAGAGAGTGAGAATATGCACTTCAGAGTGTTTTTCTGAGATCTTAATAAGAAATTTAATGAATTCAAATCCAATCGGAGATTTTTTCGCGATAAACTCAGAAAATAAACTTTATACTATTTCAGAATTTAAGAAAGTCTACTATTGTCAATTGTAATTAGTTTAATAATCTGGCATATTTCTCATGAATTTCGGCAATTTTTAAAAATTATTTTTTTCTCTAATTCCGAACAATATATTAAATTGCTGCTCTGAAATTTAAACTGCTTATTATTGTTTAACCACATATTTATTTTTGAGAGTTTCTGCTGTTTATTAATCTAAAGTAGAAAATTTCTGTAGCAAGTATGTAGTTAGAAAACGAGGAAAATAGTGAAGATACAATATTTATTTGATAACGGAGAGAAACATTTGGTGAAGTAAAAAACCTGTTTTTATTTTGATTATAACTTAATAACAAAATTTTATACAATTTCATATAATCTACAATCTTGGATTGTTTAAAATTCTAGGTGAATATACAGTACAATAGAGAATGAAATGAGACATATTATGTTTTAAATGTCCTTTTTAAAACATTTTCAGCCAGTAAATGAGTTCTTTGTAATAATTTCAGCTTTTTTTCTTTAGTAGTAATAAAGCGTAAGTAGCATGTTTTTTTGGTTAGCATTATCTTTAGATGACATAATACTGAATGGAAAGAAATAAAACAAGTTCTTTATATCCTTTTAAACTTATAACTTTTCATGATTTGAATTTGAATTTTCAAGTTGATCATAAAGGTATAGGAATCATACAATAGGCTCTTTATTAAGTCTTATAACTGCTTTAGACGAATAATGGAGTTGAAGATACATTCATTTATACGATGTTTTATAATGTTTCTCTTTCAAAAAAAGGAGACAATGTAACAGAATCTTAAAACAGAAATTTCCAAATTCTTTGTAACTTTCATTATTCCGGCGGTGCTAAATCTGCTTTTAAGCCTAATGCCAGGCACATTTTCCAAACAAATTCCGAGTGCACAATGGGCACAGTAATTTGTTTTTCTAAATCATTCCGATGTTTCACATCAGATGATACTAATTGAACTTTAAGATCCAGGGCTTCACATATCTGAAAGATCATAAAAGAATGGACCTGAGGAATCATAATTGGTTCATTAAAGTCTTCATGCACTTTTTTGTTTGTGCACTGTGCGAGACAAATTTTCCATACTACGACTGATTTTACTTTAGCAGTCGGATAGTTTTCGTTGAACATTTTCCTTTCGGTAGTTCCACTTCTTTTATTTGCTTTTCTGGAAGTATAAGTCAAGATGTAGGTTGTTAAGAACTCCATCACAGCTACATAAACGGTTATTTCTAAAAGGGAAGGCACATCATCCAATAAATAGATTCTGGAAATGCAATATAAACTATAGAGATATATCTCCATGAAGATAATCAAAGTTTTATCCATAATAAATTCGCAAGAAATCGCAAATCGTCCAAACTCAAAGTTTGAAAAATAATGAATAACGTTTAAAAGATGTTTATTTCAGTTACTATTAAGCAACAACAAAGGAAAAATTCCTTTGTTGTATTATTGCTTAGATATTACTTAATATACATACTTTGTTGACTGCAATAACAGCAAAAGTACTTGTTGCAAAGCTACTAAATGTGACCTTTGTTAGTAACGAAATAAATCATAGAATAAATTGAGCAGTTTCGAATGCAAATCTATTATGCATCTAAACATGAAAACTAATTTAATATTATTTTTAATTGATAGCTAGTAAAAGTTAATTTCTTCCGAATTTCCTCTTCTTCAATGTCCCTAAGAGTTTGGAAATGCAAAAACTAATTCCAAAGATGTGCTGCGCTGTGGTCAACGTTTAGATAATTCAACCCTAGTACATTTAAATTTAGATCTGAAATTTACTTTAGAATGCCTATTCATATCGCTTATAACACCAAGTCGATATTGCCAAACATGAAGGGGATTTTTAAAGTAAACCGTATGATGAAACAATTACTCCACTTGATTACCTGAGTTATTAAATTGGGGAAAAACTCAAGAGACATATTAAATTAGACTGCATTAAAACTTAATTAATTGAAAACTCTGACTTCGCTCATCAGATATAATCCTGCTGACTTGGCCAGGCATCATCACCGAATTCTTTCCACGGTTTAAAACTGTTGTTGTTTCGAAATTATTGTTGTTTAAATTTATTTAAACTGAACAATATTAATCTAGAAGTCAAGTATTTAATTCATAGAATCCAGCAGGAGTGGTCTCATTGAAGTATTATCTTCTACTCTCAAATTGTAATTCTATATTACTATTCATATGCTAATGGCGAATAATCATTACGAAGATCATGCCTATTAGAGTCCAATTTTTGGTGAAGTTTTGGCGGTTAATCTTTGGGATGCTGTTAATATAAACTGGAGACTTAATTAGTATTTTCCCCACCGATTTAAACCAAAATCTGACAGAACTAGAGTTGTAGTAAGAAAATGGCATACCAAATTCCATATATTTAAGTCATTCCGCGTTGTAAAATATCGTGTTTTCATGCTTGTGAAAGTATATATCACCTGACGATCTGCCTCTTGAAAGATTTAGTTCAGGTATCATACATATATACATTTTAGATGGCAAATCTATGTCGGAAATTTTATCTATCCATCTCTCATAATTTTGTTGTTATAATGTCAACTTACGCGTATACTCGGACTGTCGGACAGTCAAACTTCATTTGAATAGATTTCATTCAGAGTTTTATAGAAATCTATTAATTTGGAATAGCGACCAGGTAGAAAATTTCATGATTGCGATTAGTTCAAAACGTTTTCTAATCATCCTGCTCACAGACAAGCAGATGTACTTTCAAAAATGCGTTTTGCAGACTCAGGGAGATCTGAAGCTCAAAAATTTGTCAAAATCACCAGTTTGAGTTTTTTGACGATTATAAAGGATATAATATCATGGAATTTGCGTCTAATGGGATGATTCATATGCACAAAGAATTATATAAAGTGTAAGTCTATTAAAATAAAACCATTTAAATGATTGTCACAGATTAATGCTTGCAGATATTTTCTTGACAAATCATGGACATTAAGGCCATCCTGAAACATTATCATACTATGATGATTCGTTAATTTTTGGAGAATGAATTATAAAAACTAGAATAAATGCTTTGATTAAAATATATTCATAATTATCTTTGATCAAAATTATATTTATGTGTAAATAAATACGACAAAGTCATGAAAAATGCACTTTTTAGTTTTACTTTTTAACCCTTTAGTTCGCACATAAAAAGAAAAAAAAAAACTTTTTTGGTATCATTCTTTAGATTAATATTAAAATTCAGAAGCAAAATAAGAATAGTTATTTTGAGATAGGAATCTTTAATACATCGATAACTTTCTTATCATGCATAATTTGCCTACGGCATTTAAAAAAAACTAGAACTTCTGATAACAATAATTTTTGAAGAAACTGAATCCTTTAGCAAGAATCTAAATCATTTTTAGAATAATTTTTTTTATAAAATCACACTTTGATATTATATTGTTACAAACCTGCAATTCGGCTTCCCAGCATAGTTTGTTCCATCAATAGAAAGAAAGTTTTACAGTCATCTGAATGGGACTAGCGCGTCGGAGGTCCCAGAGCTTGGCGACAAAATTGGCGACCATTTGGCGACTTGGCGACGAATTTGGCGACTTTGGCGCCAAAATAGATAATACCCGAAACTTCGAGAATTTTCCCGATCCGTCCAGTAGGAACCGAGATACGCCTCGAACGTTCCTGATTGGTTGAGAGGCTTCTAGCCCCGCCTCCTGAGACCTATAAAAGGGTCCACAGCTGCCAGAGCAGTCAAATCAAGTCGGAAGCGACGGACGAAGCCAGTAGTCGGGGAGACGACGGAGTAGTCCGAAGACGGAGCGGAAAAGCCAGTAGTCCGAGTTCGAGAGCAGCGAAGGTAGAAGTCAGTAATCCGAGTCGGAGAAGTAGAAGACAGAGTCGTCGGAAGCGACTGAGTCAAGCCCGTGCTGAACTGAGCTGTGCGCTACTGTCTGCAGTAGGTTCTGGTTGTATGCTGCTGTGTATGCTACACGTCTCGGGTGAAGATAATCGTCTTCTGTGCTGTATATAGTTGTCGCTTTTGTGCTGTCCTGTGTGTCTTCGTGTAAATAAACGTCGTTATTTCTTTTTCCATTGCCGTCTGATTATTGAGCATTCTCCACACCATATAACTTCCACTATCCAAACGAACCCCGGTAAAAATTTCGTAACAATATTATAATGAATATTGTGAAATGATTAAGTCAAATTCCAAAACATAGAAATGATGTCTTGAATTATCATTTTTTTATGAATTTTAAAGTTTAAAGATCTCAATAATAACAAAATAATATTAAAGAAATCAGACACTTCCAACAATACAAACTTCTAAAGTTTATAAAGAAATGATTCATAAGTCATGTACCTTATACCAAAGCAAAGAATTATTATTATTCCTCCAGGAAAATATCTTGTTATGTTTATTATAATTTATTAATTTTTTTTATAATGTTATTGTTTTAAGACATATATACAGAATTAACTTCTTGCTTCAAAACTTAGTAACAATTTTTATCCCTCGCAATCGAATATGCATAGTGAGTCTTCATTTCGAATTAAAAATTGAAATTTCTGAAGAAATTCAATTAAGGAAGGTTTATGATGATAAAAGTTTATTTATGGTTTAAAACTCTGCAGGTCCTTAGGCTGCAGAATACGGCTATGGTGTCTCATTACATCACTAACATGCTTACTGAAGTTGAAAAATTCATACATGGTTTAAAAGGATCAAATATTAATTATTAAGTCCTTTCGTATACAAAGTTATGTAATTCAGCGAGAAAAGAAGAGACCTTTGTTTTGAGAGTATTTCCTTTGGAATGAGAATGTTTTCATAATTAAAAGTGATACGTGAATTAAAAATCTAGAAATGAAATAGGATGTTTCGATCCAACAGGAAATTTACAATCATTGTTTTTTCCAACATAATCGCTATGGAGATGATGAACCTTTATTTCAGCTGACAAAACTCGTTATAGTTGCTTAACAGCAAACATATTATTACGGTTCTGTAATGTTGCTTCCCGGCACAGTTACTTCTGCCGTAAAAAATATAGTCTTACGAACAGATGGATTGGATGTTGATCGGATGTCGGATCAATAACCCCCCCCCCCCGGGATTGGCGACAGATTTGATCACTGTTCGGCGACAAAATGGAATGATACTAGAATCTTCAGAAATTTTGGCAACAGTACCAAAAGGAGGTGAACTATGCCTGATTCTTAGAGAACCTTCTGTACCCTGCATCGGAAGCTATACAATGCCGACAAACCGAGCTGGAGTGTGTGTATAGTCAGAGTTAGTGGATCGACTCAATCGATTAGTGAATTGAAAATCGCATCGTGTGCCGAGTCTTGGAGACAAGTATTGAAGCAACATCCAGTAGTGTGTTGAGTAGTCAGTCATAAAGCAGTGAATCGGCAGTTGAGTACAGCTAAAGCGAGGAGACAATGAAAAATAGCAGACGTTTGGAGAGACCATTGTGAATAGTTAGTTACGCGAATTCCTTCTTCCTGCTGAGTATTGTCTGGTCACTATTTGTGTTGTAGTTGTTTTTTACTATCCATTATTACTTTTGGACTGTTTGTTCAGTGCAACTGTGTATTGCTTGTGTACGTATCGCTTATGTATTTATTGGCTGAGTATTTGTGCCTTCGTTTTAATAAACGTCGTTGTTTGTTATCCAGTTCTGTTTAATGTACCAATATACAACCATTACAGCGAACCAGTCTATTTTATTGGAATTTCCGTTATAATATTGTTAAGAAAACGAAATATTGCTTTTTTGCGCAATTGGTCTCATATTAAGGAATATATATTTACAGACAAACTTATTGCATTTTGAATGGAAGATTGCTTCACGATGCAGAAGTGGGAAAAAATTGAATTTATCAAATTTTTTTGTCTGTGTATTTTTAAACACTGCTGCCCGTTTCTGCGATTAAAATTATCGAAAGAAATATGTAGAACATAATGAACAGAGTAGTGTAAATCTTCTAAAATAGTATGAGTTATATGCCTATCAATATTGAGGATTAAAAATATTTTGTGGAGGAAGCCATTTAGCCATTACATAAAATATTTAATTGAGATTTTTAACATTTATTAACCTAGCAGAAGAAACTCTTCACCAAAGTTGGTTTATAATAAAGTCCGTCTCAAAAATATATGGACATGCGATTTTTTGAAGTAACCGTTGAAAGGATAAAGCAATGATCACGAAAAAAATAATTAGCATATGGAATCATAAAATACGTATATCAAAATACAGAAATATTATACTTGTATCACAGATTGTGTGTAAAAAAATAAAATTTAAAATATGATGTCCCAAAAATATATGGACAATGAAAAAAAATTGCTTTTATTTCTTCTGTACCAAAAAATTTGCATATTCTGTGGTCTATACATCTGACGTAACAACTTCGGAGTATAAAATCGCAACTCGGTCTTCAATTCTGAGTAGTTGAAAAATGCCTCGCAACGTTCAATTCTCTGCTGCTGATACAGCTAAAATTTGGCGTTTAAAAGCTCAAAATGTTAAAGTTTCTGATATTGCTAAACAAATGAAGCGTAGCAAATCTGGAATTTATGAAATTCTGTCGGAAGATGCAAATTCCATTGTAAAAAAGCGTTCAGGAAGACCAAGCAAAATATCCCAGCGACAAGACACAGAGAGTTTGCGCGCAGTTTCAACCCAGAAGAAGTCTATTCATGAAATTACGAGGACTTTAGAATTTCCAATTTCAAGATCTACTGTTCATCGTCGCATACAGTCAAGCAAATTTCATAGATATCGCAGAATGAGTCGGACACCTATGCTGAAATTGCACCACAGAAAAGCACGCGTTCTTTGGGCTAAAAAGCACATGCATTGGACGGATGAACGGTTAAATGTTTTCTTTAGTGACGAAAAAAATTCAACTTAGATGACCATGTTGGCTGGGCATACTACTGGCATGATTTATGACGAGAACCTCGTGAATTCTTTAGTCTACAACAAGGAGGGAGTTCTCTCATGGTGTGGGGCGCGTTCTGCTTCAACGGAACAACCGATATTGCTTTACTTGATGGTCGACAGACCTCTGAAGATTATCAAAATATCCTCAAATGCAATCTACTTCCAATTGGAAATATCCTAGAAGGGAAAAACTGGAAATTCCAACAGGATAATGCGTCGATTCACACCTCGCACTCAACAACATCTTGGTTTACTCAGAATCAAGTGACTGGCCAGCAGAATCCCATGGAAATCCTTTGGGGAGTACTTGCACGAGATGTGTATGCTCATGGTCGTCAGTTCTCGACTATTCAGGAATTAAAGCAACAAGTAGAGCATAGTTGGTTCTCTTTAGAGCCGCAATTTCTTCAAAATTTAGTTCGAAGCATGCCTGATAGGATTTTCAATATAATTAAAAGCAATGGATCCAAAATTTGAATTTAAATACAAAACATTTGCAAATTCCATATATTTTTGGGACAGCCAATTTTTATTATTATTATTTTTTTACACATATTCTATAAAAACAATACTCTATTTCTTTGTTGTAATAGACTTATATTATGATTACAGACGCTTATTATTTTTTTCTTGATAATTGCTTCGTTTTTTGAACTGTTACTTCAAAAAATCGCCTGTCCATATACTTTTGAGACGCGCTTTAATACACAATTTATTTGAAAAGCCCATTGTACTCCTGTAACATCTGTATCACTAGTAAAAAGCGAACAATAAACAATAAAAAATTCCTAAGATTGGGCTGATTTATATTACATAAGATAATGGGAGCGGCCTCTCAAGAATCTGAAAGTTATAGACTTGAAACCAAGAAATAATCGCTCTGTATGTCATCCTTACACAAGCTGAAAGAGATATCAATGGTCAAATATTTTTTCATTGCTATAGTGTGAATATTTTAAGTTAGCCACCTCATTTGCTGTCATAGACATCTGTCCAAGAATAAAACAACGGAGAATGAACGTAAAATAAATGTAATCTTTTAAATGTAACCAAATGTATTTTGCCATACTTTACATATACAAATGATGAAACTAAATGTTATTTTTGGTCCGAAATCTTTAATACAAATTAACTCATTACTATTCAATTTACATTTAGGATTCTAAAAAGACTTGATTATAAGACTTCGAAAACTGCCTGCTGTAAAAATATAGATATTTTCTTTCTCTTACATATTTATAGAAAATAGACGAAGATGGAGCAGCAGATACAACGATCAGAAAATATATTAATTTTACATTTATTAACACTGCAAAGAACTATATCAATTAAACTCCTCATTATAGCTTTCTTCTAATTTTTGAATAGTTGTAATAAACTATATTTGGGTCTTGCGTTAATTGTTTGCCAATCTTTGATCTAATATCTGAAATAGCGATGAATAATTAATCAATATTGTCCTATGAAAAATCTGAATATATCAAAGGGAGGATTTCAGTCATCAAATTCCGCGAATATTTAATGCAATTTCATGAAATTTGCAAAAGTTATCGCTAACTATTTAATCCACTAACTGAAATTTGAAATAAATTATCCGGAAATTATACAGCCCTATTCATTGATTTCAATTTAAACTAATTTAGATTACTTGAATACATTATGGAATGTTTTTGACGAAATCGTGGGCGCATTCAAATAGAGATTACTATTAATTTTAATAAACGATGTCCAATGCATTTATGTTTTTCATATTTTTGCTTTCACAATAAATCGAATTAATAGTTTTCAATGAAATCTACTTATTGAATCAATTTAAATTAATGGTTTTATTTATTTAATTTAATTATTCCAAAATTTATAATTATTATTAATATTATGCAGCTTTAAAATTTAAAATAAGTAATTCATAATTTATTTAAAAATTGTAATTTATATTGATAATTCATACACATATACATATTTATGATATTTTATATATATATATATATCGCAACGCTACATTCAAAATTCCCTAAAATGTGACAATATTTATGATTTTCCACATTAATGAAAATTTTGTAATTAAAACTGCGAATGTTTAAAAGACTTTTAGGGGTTTGTAGCAATGAAATTAAAGAATGATCCTTAGATATTATTTCTTGAGGAACTAATGATTTATGTTATATTTGCAAGTAAAATTATATAATAGATATGATAGATATAACAATAAATTTTACAGAATTATACTTTTAACTTAATTATTTCATATACTGTGTACGATTGATTCCTTGATAAAAATTGTTTATTGATTTAGAATAATCATATATTATATTAAGAATTTTATATAAAAACAGCGTACAAAAAAATTAAGAGTTGATATAGAGGCTCAAAATATTTCTTATAGAGTTTTAAGTATTCTTCAAAAGGAATATGTAGCCCAAGAATAACGCTAACTTTTTATGTAAATCTATTTGCTCGAAAGCTTGCAAAACCTATTTACTTATAAAAGCTCGAATTTAAGCCCATCCTTACTTTTCGTTAATGGATTTCACCTCTCACGTAATAAAACTTTTAGGGGATTTGAAGTGATGAACTGGAAGAATGGCACTCAAGCTTCATTTCTTGAGGAATAATCGATTTCACTCAGAATAAATATCTAAAATATCCCATTGTTGAGGAAAACCCATCCAATGACTATGCCAAGAGATGTCCAACTGGCTCAACAACGGGTAAAGACATCTTCTTTACACAAGATTACAAGGAACACTGGTAACATAATGCAGCAGGAACCTACACAAAGACAGCACTTGCAGAAATCAGTCAAATCAGCAAATCATTATTAAACAGTATAGGTGAAGAGCTCCTTCCATAATCAACATTTGATGACATTTACATAATTTCAGCATCCATAAAAATATTTGTAAAACTCTCTTCCGTACTATGGGATTATTACGTAAGAAAGAAATATTACATATTGGTAACAATATAAATTATCTCGTTTTTTTTACAAGATTCCAACTAAACTTAAACTTTGTAACTAAAATAAAAAGAAGTCAGATAAAACAAATAGAGGGTAAATCATCTGTGTATAAAATGTTTTATTGACTTCTGATACTGCAAATTTGGTTCATGTTAAAACACATTGCTTCTTCAAAATTTGAATTCAAATTTCTCTTTTATTTTTCCACAATAATTTTTTCTAGTCTTGGCGAAGAATTTTGCGATTTTGCTGACAAAGTTGAAGGTTATTGAAACTGCAAGAATTCTTGGTGGCAGTTGTATTAAGATTCGAGTTTCAACGATCTTGCTAGAAGTTTCGTTGTCTTGCCACGGTAATTATAAAAAGCTGTGGGAACATTAAATGAAATTAGTCAGTATTGTGTAGAGAAATCAATTGAATTGAACTCAATTGAAAAGTTGAGCGAATGCATTCTCTGGTCTATGATAGAGTTGTTTTTTAGGTTTTGCCATTTTTGTGTCGCAATTTACCGCCATTTTTGCTCACTATGCACGTTTCTTTTAAATTTCACTACTGCATACTTTCGTGTAGAATAAAGCGTCATTATTTGATATTTAGACTTCTGGACTCTTTTCATAGTACATCAGACGAATTTTGGAGAAATTTCCATTACAAATTGTTGTTTTGATTTTTTTATGTCAACATAAAAACATTTTATTTTCAGAGTAAGTGATGTAATAGACATCATTTAATACCAGAGTCAGTTTTAATTTGGGGTTTTATAAGTTTATTTCATTGCAATTCATACGTTTTTGAAACAAAGTTTTGAATAATATTTTTATCATTTAAAGTATAATCTCGCTTTTTCAATAAAATTATCAAATTTCTAATGTCACTTTTATCTCAATTCATTGCTGTAAGCCAAATCTTAGATGTTGGCATGGTATTTGAATAAAGAAAAGTAACAGCAATTCTTCGCTTTTTTATGCAATATATTATTTAGTCACTTGCCTTACGATAATTATTTTGTATTAAAACACTTTTACATAGTTTCGGCATTTAAGATCCCCTCAGTAATGTCATTTAAATGTCAAATTAGGTATTAAATCCATGGTTTTTCAAATGCCTTATATTTTTTCGATTTATTCTGCATATTGAATTTCAGCTTTTTTGTATGTGAATTTTCATAATAGTTCCATTAAAAATTTATTTTTGCTTCAAATTGATTATTGCCTCTCACAACATTATAATTTTAGTGTTTAATTTTTTATGTAAATTAAAGCGACAGTAAATTGAATCTTTCTTCAATAGCTTTCAAAAATGCGAGAACGTAACGAGGTTAAATGTTTTATGAAACAATGAAAGGGGTTTGAATTTCATTGTAACAATATAAACTATTATCGAAAATTATGCTAAAAGTTATTTTTAAATATTTTTAACGTTTGTAAAATAATTGCATGAAGTAGAAATTGGTAAATTAAAAGTAACGATTTTTTTTTCAAATTTTAAGTGGTATAAAAATGGTATTAGTACAATAATTTTATTCAAAGCTATTGAGGGAAATTTTAAAAACAATTTAATTTTTAATCATTAAGGGTAAAACTAACGGGAATAATCCCTCCAAAACTTTCTAACGTATTTTCTAAAATATGTATTTATCTCCCTTGCGGCATAAAATTGTGGACATTGTGTAAAGTCATGAATCTCTTGTATATGGCATTGACGATTAAGAATCACGATTAAGTTTGGTATATAATCTTTGGCATAAATCTAGCATTTTTACTATCTTTGGTGATTTTTTGGCGATTTCATCACTGGCATGAGATTACCGAAAATAGAAAATGTATTCTAAATATCCTTTTTCCGGGAAATTTAAACCACATTTGGCACATAATTACAGTTGTAGTCAAGATCATATGACATATTTTATTTATTGAAGTTGTAGCAATTGGTGTTAACGAGGACCGAACTCACAACGTACTAGGTAGTACTAGGTACCAATATATAGTTATATATTTATATACAAATATTTTTATACTCTTTTATTATTTAATATATATTTATATACAAAAATTTGTATATAGTATATATACAAATATATGCAAATAGGTAGTACAAAGTACTAGGTAGTTGAATTTAGTGTCCTCTGAAGTTATTTTACAAATTTGGAATTGTGCTTCCACCTGGTAAAACCAAATTTCAGGTTTATACGTCAAAAACAGGGGTATTTTTATGCTGACCGCACTCGTTTCTAATGGTGCCGGTGTATCAGGCATTGCGAAATGGTGTTCAGTTCAAGAAAACAAATAAGTTCACTAAAGTCCAAGAAAATAAATAAGTTCACTGAAGTCCAAAGTCATCAATTGTTAAGAGAATTTACTGCTATGTTGAATTAGTTACTATTGAGATTCATATTTAAAGAACACGACTTCTTAATTTCATTTTGTTTATTCGGTAAATTGCTGACTCCAATATCTACAGGTTACCACAGCAATGCCAGAATCAATCCACGCTCCAGCATGTTTTTCATAACAAATCAGGTTATATTTACAGTTAACAGCCAAACATTTTTTTGCAATGAGTTAACTGAAAATATTTAAAATTAAAACAATGCTTTAAAAACTTATAATACATGCTGTAAAAATTTATAATTATTATTTGCCGTTACAAAGTCAATGAATTTTTTAGTGATCTCGTTTATATACTTGTGAAGGTACAAACAGATAGATGATCAATTCAAATATGGATTTGGTTCCAAATCTGACTGGCATTTACATTTTAGAAGTTAAATATGTGTTCGAAATCTTATTTTTCTAGCTTTAGTTTGTATTTATTGTATTAACTTATATTCTGATAGCCAGATAGACAAAATGAATTGCATTCAAAATTCGATAGAAATCTACAAATGATCTGTAAAGATCATACACCTGATTTCATCAATTTAGTTCAAAGCGTTATGGAGTTATCTTTGCAATAGGTCAGCAAATAGATTCATGCAGACAGATATAATATCAAAAATATGCTTTCTGAACTCGGGAAGTTATGAAACGTTAAGATCCGTCAAAGTTTCGAATTCGAATTTTTTGAATGGCAGTAATAATTCTCTATGCTTCGTATACGAGTAAATAAAAACTCTCTCGAGCTGCATACTTTATTTATTTGCGGTAAATTTTACCAAATTTGGTATCTGTTTGACAAACGGGTTGTTCTGTAGAGCACTAATATATATACAGAGATGCATATCTATCTCATTATTATATATATTTAAGGAAAGAATCAATTTTCGCTTACATAAATCCGCTAACAGAATTATGGTCATATGAAATTTGATATATTCATAAATAAATTCGAAACTAAATAAATCTCTCTTTATATTTATTCTTCTTCATATTTTTAAAAGTTAAAAAACCCACGCATTTCCTGAAGGATTTGAGCATGAAAGCTTATCGGTTTAAAAGATATTTCTGAAGATTCTGGATGACAAATGATAATGGTGTCAAAATTCTTTCGATGGGTTTTTCACTTCTAATGGAAGAACCTCTCACTTCGATAAGTCTGTCCACATTAAACGAAAATAGATTTCGGTTGCGAAATTTACTTCGAAACATGAAGGAATATTTCAAAAGAATCCGTGTTATTGAGTATAAAAATATCTCATGATTTCATTTATATTTCAAGTTTTAAGAAAGGAAATAATGCTCGAGAAAATAGCGGGTGGATATGAAGCAAAAAATCTTTTACGATCAAGACAGACAGTGAAGAAAACAAAATTATTTTATAATGTTAGTTGGATTGAAGGGTGACCTTAATTAAAGTTTCATTGTTCAGAAATGCTCACAATTATAAGTATCCATCTTAAAAGTATGAAATTTTATCAAAATAAGATTGGTACACATTCAGCAAATAGTTTCATTTACAACCACAAGATGTCGCATTACTAGAAAAATTCATAATACACATCCAACTTTTTTTTTTTTGTAATGGTGTGAGCAGTTATGAAACCTGCAAATATTCGTAGAAAACTTGTTTTCAGTGCATTTGCTACTGATATTGGTAGATGGTTTTCAAGATCGAGTTTTGATGTTTATATTAGAACACAGAATCCTTCTATGTTAATTTCTGACATTGAAGAGTCTCAAAAGCGAACCAATCAGAGCTAAAAAGACTGCAAAAACGACTATAAAATTTCAAGAAGATGATTGCTGTTGGTTCAACTTGTAGGAGAGAAAAAATTACTTATACAGAGGAAGTAGAAGAGGTCGTCGTTTAACTCTATCGATACGGAAATGCCTGTTCATAGAAATTAAGACTGATGCCAGAGACACCTGGATATCCCCGTGAAATTTGCTCTTCCTTCCGTTAAGTGTAATTGATTACATACCTGTGGCGCGTGCTTTGTTCGCTAGAGACTCATGCTCAAATGGTTTTTGCGGATAAGAGTTTTCTGAGAAATATCAAAGCATATTAGAGCATTTGATTAGTGATCATCAGTTACGCGAAATCATCCTTTGTATACTGATTGTTTAAGAATGCGGTCAGTCAATGCAATTTTCGAGGGAGTGGGGAATTTTTCTTACATATGGAAAAGTAACTCGGACGTTCCAGTATTCTGAAATACACCTTCACATGTTAAGAATGAAAGGGTTCAGTTGAAAAATATAGAGCTTGCTCCAAATCTTCGATTTAGTACTAGTGTCAAGGCCTAGTGGAAGGTTCGCGGCTTCAGAACTGGAGGATTTCAAGTTCGAGACCCGATTCCTTCGAACAACCGTTGCGGAAGCGGATCTGGTGCACGTTAAACACGTTGAGGCAAAAAGTCCTTCCACTTGTGTGTTGTGGAAGTTTGGAGAAGGGTTGCCAGCACAACTGTCGTCTTCGCCCTCTGACCGCGGTTCAAAATTATGATATACATCTCAAAATAGCCATAGCATTGTTTTAAAACGGAACGATGATATAACTAAACTATACTAGCACCAGTGTCGACAACAAAGTTCGTATATTCGTAGGTTTAACATTGCATTATGGGCACCTCGTATTTGCATAGATTCAGAAAATAATTTCAGCTCATCTGCAAGTTTTAAAAGTAACACAAAGTGGGCTTTTTGAAACTAACTCCTTTCAATTGCATTTTATTACTTTTTTATTACAAAATTCAGTACTTTTGTGGCAAACAGCTAAAAATAACTCTAAGTAGTGAATTATAGGTACCCCGTATTTTGAAAATGGACAAAATATGACTAACGGCTACCCTTACGAATAAGTCTAAGATTTGAACTAATGTTTAGTCAAAATATCTCTCATTGATCACAACACAACTTCCTCCAATAGGAGGTACGTTTCGTCATTAGAGTGGACGTAACTTCGCAATATCCCTGTGTACACCAGAGAAGCAAGCACCATCCACTGAACGAAAAGTTTCTCATGCCCACATTTAGAAAGCCTTCTGGTGAGACATATCGTCGCACGATTATTATAGCCTTGTCTTATTAGTTACAAAACGCAGTTAGAATAAATAATATTTGTTGAATACCAATTAGTTTGTTATAAATCGCTCTCAAAACAAAGCTTTAAATCAATAATCAAGTGAGATAGATTTAAAAAAAGTTCATGGTTTTGTTACTAGATTGGAATTTTTAAACACAGTTCTTTGAGAAAATATTTGTTGGTATATAAAATTACTGTTTCTAAATGTCTCCATGGGAATTATGTTTTATCGTTTTATTTGTTATGGCTGGCATCTTTTTTTTTGTTGTTGATTACAAATTACTCTACAAAACACGTGAAAATTTATGGTTTTCGATTGACTGTAAAAGAGAACGAAAAATCCAACTTTGAGAAATAAAAATATGAGCTGTTTGGTTAACGACTTAGTCTGTATACTTTCCTTGCAAAAGAAAACAATTCTTCTTCACTTCCTAAATATTAATGGGATTTTCACTCAATCGTGTTAAAAACTTTTAGTCTTCTTTGAGGGTATTTAAAGTTATCTTTGTTGGCTCACTTTAACAATACAATTTAAAATCCCATTTTGAAGTTCTATTTCGTAATTGCGAGAGTAACGCTTTCATTATTAACAGTCTGAGAAAAGTCTGTTTATCATGTTTTGTGACCCAGTAAAAGAAAAACCAAGCAGAAGCCCAGAATAAGAAAAACAAACTAAAAAAAATACTTTGAGATTATTTTAATGTTTAGTCAAAGTTGTTTTTAAGAGGCTTTTTATTATCTAATCAGCTTCAGAAAAGAGTATTTTTTTTTATGATTAAATATATCCAATAGATAGGGATGCTCTTCATTTTAACTACGTCATTTTAGTTAGTTTCGTTTTAGTTTTCTTATTTTCTTTAGTCTTTAGTCTTCTACGTCATTTTACTTATTTATATAGTTAGTCATTTTAATTAGTTTAGTTTAGGAGGTCTTTGGACTAAAAAATTTCCAGGTTGAAGGATGATTCTAGTTACACACACGCATGCGCGTGCGCACAGACACCTCGATTTTGTGAACGAGTTTGTGGCGCTTTTAATCACCTGGAGTAAAATGTCCTCTTGAACGAGTGATATGAAATTTTTAAGAGGGGGATGGGGTGCCAGCTTCAATGTCGTCCTTGGAATCTGATCACGATTGAGAATTACGATACCTGTAGCAAAATAGCTCTCTTGTTGATTAAAATCGGATGTAAATATAACCAAATAAAATTGAACTAGACCAATGATTTTTTGTGGGTCGTGCTAAATTTTCTATCGAGTAGATATCCTTTTCGGTTGTCGCCATGAGTGGCAGTCAGTGAAAGATAATATAGCAATAGAAGCATGTATGCAATATTTGTATTGAATGTGCATGACTAAGTGAATGCTAAAATGATCTTAAATTTTTCTTTCCTATTTAAATAATGTTTCATTGTATTGTGAAGAGAGAGTCTATATAGGAAAATTGATTCCACTGGGGGGAACCTCAAAAACGAGGATGAAAAGTGTCCGGTATGGTGCTTGGTTCTCGCTACCTTGCTAGATACAGAAAAAGGTGGGGATTAGCAACCTCCCATCTATTACCGCATAAACGTCCAAGTAGGAATTGCAATATTGGACCAAAAATTCAATACCGGTATTCGGCATTTTTTAGATTTTAATACCGGGATACCGGTTTTAATACCGGTAGTAGAAATTTTAGAAAAAGAAAGAAAACACAGGTTCTTCTTAGCTTTAATTGCCAGTTTTATTAGAGAGTGTAAATATCAAAAAATATAATTTGTAACTTATAAATTATAACAGTATATAAAGAATCACAAAAAATAAAAGGAACATCTTATTTATTTATATCACAAAAAAGTGTAAATATCACTATTCAGTCTGTGGTACTATTACAAATTTTTGAAATGTGATCTTAAAACATAATGTAACAATTGTATTGTCATTAAGCCTGGAACGTAAATTTGTGCAAACATTACTAGCTGTCGATTCCATCTCATTAAGGAGTGATACGCGGAACGATAAGCGCATTCCAGGTATTCAATTTTGGACTTGGATTTCCCCCATTAGATACTTTTTAGTTCAATTTTTTTCGCATGTATGTGAGTATCGTGTTATTTCTGACAGCATTTTATTTTCACTCAAACTTTCGTATTGATATGTGTAACCAAAAGTGATAAAGAAGCTTTTAGGAATGGTACAAAGAAAATTTTGCATAATATCATTCAATATTGTGACCAAGAAGCAGAAAACGGGAATTAAAATATTCCTGAAAAAATTTAATAACATATATAAAACAAACATCTTAATACAAAAAAAGATCATTATTATTTTGTAAAAAGTAATTACCAAATTTTAAGAAAAGAATTTTTTTATTTATTCCTCATAATTTAATGTTTATGTCTCTTATATCAAATAAAAATTGCCCTGAAATATTTTACTGTGCATTAGTACCTTTTTCCTTCTGTATTACTAATTATCTGTAATGATTACGTCTCATAAAACATCGAGTCTTCATTGTTAAATGTAAACATCTCCTAATTTCACCATTCCTTTCACCCCTATTTTGTCGCATTAAACCCATCCTAACGCATGCGCAAAAGCGCGGAGGGTTTTGCAATCTGTTGTCAAACAGTATTTTATAATTTCCCTTTATTGTACGATGCAACTCTGTATTCACAGTCTAATTAATTTCGCTCGTTAGGGAGACATAAAAACAAAAACGTAAACTATTGTGATATGTTGGAGATCCCTGATCATATAGTGCAGACAATTTTAAAAAAAATCTAGTAAATATCGAAAAAACGGTATTTAAACTTGTGAATACCGGTATTACAAAATTGTACAAATGGCTCAAAATACCGGTATTCGAGTACCGGTATAATAAAAAAAATCGGTATTGCAATTCAAGGAAATGACTGTGCAGTGACGGTGATGTGCCTTCGGACTCAAACACAGTTTCCGCCAACACAACTACTTAGGGCGTGTAGGAGTAGTCAATTTGTGACGTAAGAAAATTATCTGATCTTAGCGCTTGATGAATTTACAAGCAGTAGGTGTAATATTGCACATAAAAATAGGGAAATAGACTACCATAAGGACAAGAATGCAACCTTTGTGTTGAGATCATACTTATATAGATGTATCACATGAAAGTAAAAGTGGCTACTACAATTAAAAATATGTTGCACTGTGTTCTGATGTCGTGCATAAAGAGGCTTCACATAAAAATGAAATGAATTACTGCAATAACCAGGGTGTTTGTTGCCTTTGTGTTGAACGGAAGTCACTCAAGGTATTTATTACTGAGTTAGAGAAACTCTGATATTCTGTTCAAATTTTTCTGACGTTGTTTGTAAGAAATTTTTAATTTGTGGAATTGTTATTATTAAATATTGTACAATAAAACTTTCTAGATTGAGTAGCCCAAACTTTATTTTTGAGTTTCTTTTCATGGCATAATTTATTATTATTATTTTTAATAAAAAGGATTACCACGTAAAGAGGATGTTAATAAAAAAAAACCCAGAAAAAGTAACTTTTCTGGAAATCAAAAAGTAACTCCAAAACTAAAAACTTGTATATAAAAAAATGTATCTTCCCTGTTGAAGAGAAAGAAGACATTCATTGCTTTTGGTGATGAGTTTAGTACTTTGAAGAGTTTTCGTAAATTAAAATAGGGCTATTTGAGCCAATGTTAATAGGAAAAAAATATTATAAAAAAAAACAAATCAAGTCAAAATGAAAGATTTATGTTTTTAATTTAATTAGAATCGATGTGTAAAGGAAAATCTTCAGAATTTATTCAGGAGTTTCAACCGATGTGAAATGTAGGTTTAATGAAATTACTAGAGACTGATTTAAAAAGATTTAAGTACTTAATTTCATTTCTAGGTTATTTAAATGAAGATATAAAGAGATTGCCTCAGGAAAGAAATTGACCATAAAATAATTTGGCAAATACTACTAAAGCTTACAAAATATGATTTTATGTATTTAATTGGCTACAGTTGATTTTCTTCTAAGGAAAAAATAAATTTCTTGTTTTCGGTGAATTCATTCTGGTATATTTTATAAAGAGAAAAAGAATTTCAAAAGTCCAGATATTAACTAAGTTAATGAATACTTTGTATTTATATATATATTTATTATAATGTTGCTCCCATATTCATCCTAGAACATAATTAACTCTTTGTACATTCAAAGAAATATCTAAGTGCATTCTATCGAAATTCTAAGTGCATATCCATCAAAATGCATTCATCAAGTAATGCATTTAGTAAAACAAAATAATCTTTATGATTTGGATGAAAGCAACCGTAAAGTGCTATTTAATTCAATCAAGTGGTTTGAGTTTTATTAAGCTCGAAAAAACCAAATCTTACCTAAGTCTCCAAATTTAAAAATCCCCAAAAGAAGAGGGGAAACCTTAACAAGGTTTCAGAAAAAGAGATTAAAAGATTATGCCTTATTTCGAAAACTACTTACGTCTTTAAAATACTTTTATAACACTTAAGTATTTTTCCGATGTCTTTAGAAGCTGTTTATTTAATTAAAGTAACGCTTTTTAAGTCACTATAAAAAATTTCAATTCATTGTCTGTACCGTTTAATTCGATTGATGCATTAACGTTTCTAAAAAACATAAAATCTAGCAGTTTTCCTATAAATTGTATTTCCTATAATACTTCATCCATTATTGAAATTAAGATACATTAATAGTTATTGTATATAACATAATTTGAATTAAAAAATATTTATTTATATGTTCAAATTGTCTTAAAATATTAATATATTTGCTATTAAATCGCCTCAGGTGATCAACTGGCTTGTTATGAATATTAATCATATTTGATTTTAGATAAATCGATTAATTGCTTCATAACCATGATTTCACCAAATTGTCTGACAACGACATATTATTTTAAATGTTTTGCTTAAACGAGCAATTCTTGCATGCATACAAATTAATTTCGTGCATCTTGGGAAATGGCTCTAATGATTTGGAACAAATTTTATATTTAGATAAGGTTTTGCTTTTTAAGTTTATCTATATAGATGTTTCCTAAGAAACATAGGATTTAACACACACAAAAAGAACCTCCTTTTTTATAACTTTTAGAGCCTTTTTCTATTTGCTCTCAAACTGACAATGTCATATAGTGCCATCTCGTAAATTTTTGTGGTACTTAATTGCTGCCATAGGATGATAACTTTATTGATAATGCAGACTTTTGTGAGATAATACTATATGTCATTATCCTAATATTAATACGTTCGACTCACATCCAATAGCAAAAATGCAATTATTGTGATAACCAATCAACTTGCCATATAAGTAACATTAACATAATTAATATTTCCTCAAATATAATAAAAATAACAAACACGATTTTACAGAAGGAAAACCTGCAGTCTAAAACTTTTTCTAGGCACTTTCATTTATTGAGCATATGAACCTTTTTAAGGGGACAGTGATAAAATCATACTGTATTGAAAACGTAAATGTAGGATTAATCTATCATCTAAATTTCGCCATATTACAACTCCAATTTTTTTTGTCTTTTAAACTACACAGATATTCTACAGATTCGTTCTTCTTTTGCTTCGGACAATGGAAGAAAGTCACGTGATGAAATATTTGATGAAAAGGGAAAACGGTTTGAATTTCAGGGCAAAAATATATAATCTATTGTTGGAAATTAGATTCAAAAATATTTTTAGAAAAGGGCTGAGAATCAGGAAAAAATCGTAGAAAAATTAAATTGGTATTATTAAAAAGACCAGTTTTTAAATTTTGAAACTTCGTAACATTTATTTTTGTACAATAGTATTGTTGGAAATTATCATGGAAAAATGTCAAAACTTCGCTTAATTTTAAATTAAATAAAATTCTAATTAAAATTTCAAAAGAAATCTCTCCTAGATACACAACTCCATAATCATGAAAGAATGTATATATGATATTTATTTGCAATTGTTCCTTTAACCATAAACTAAACTATATTAATATTAATTTATTAACTTTACTGATACTAAAAGTTAGAAAATAATTGATAATTCCAGAATATAAAAGTACATCATTCAATTTACTGACTGAAATGAGGCCTAAATATATATAGGCCCGTAAAAAATGTAACGATAAAAACTTATGTATATCAATACAAAATTTTATAATATAAGATTCCCTATTATATGTTTAATGCACTTCGTTTTTATTTCACCTTTTACAAGTAAACTTCGTTAGAAATTTTAGTTTTTAAAATTCCGTGTTTTTATTTTATTAAACCTGAAGCGTGGATTTCGTTGAATCATTCCATTAGGTATTTCCTTTAAGAGGTATGTTTAAAATCTTCAAGAGAAAGAGTTACTTATAAAAAACTTTATTATGTGATTGTACTATAACTAAACAAATATTTATACATGACAGATTTTTATTTCCGTCCCTGAAATAAATGTTTTTATCAAAATAAGTATGTTGCCGTCTAAATTTTTAAAAATAAAATATCCCCTCAAATTTTGTAGATTGAAGCTTTAAACTTTATATATACCAATGAATATAGGAAAATGAATTTACAAACTGACATTTTTCCTCTTTTAGTTTTCTACAAATGTTCTCTCTTCTAAAGCTTGTTTTTTTATGGCACAAAAGCCATGTTTGGCTAAGCTGCACCCCATTCTTAAAATATATTTTAATTTTAATTTCAAGAATGTGGCGCAGTCTAGCCAAAGATGGTTTTTTTTGCCATGAAAAACAAACTCAACACAACTCAACCTCTCTCCCCTCCTCTTTTACATATTAAACATTTTTCTATATATAGAAAATATATATTTCCTATATATCCTATGAATGTAGAAAAAAGAATTTACTTATTGACATTTTCCTATTTTACAACTAAACATTTAATTTTTGAAATGTTTTACCATCAATCTCCTCATTAACAGAAGTGATTATACGCAATTTTCCACCTTATTTAATGAAACTTTGTGCCTAGAAACATTTTCCTAATTGCAATATTTATGGAAGTAAAAGCTTGTTCCGCTGTTTCTAGGAACACTATATATATCATAGATTGAAATCTCTGACTAACAATATTCTGTGCTAAAGGAGTTCCTGTTTCAATTATTTGTTTCAACAACTCATCTTATGAAAACATTACTTTTAGTAATTACTACCACATTTAGAATTAACAACAGATTGTTATCCAGAGTAAACAACTGAATTAAGAATGCCCGTTTGCAACAGTCTACGCTTGCTTTAAGATTAATTACAATCTACGTTTTCTTATTTCAACAGTCTACCTTTGCTTATAAGAGTAAAAAATAAATATTTATTAAACGTTTTAATCTATAGCACTCGAGTAAATAGATTAAAAATGGTGAAAAGATAAATAATAATTAAATATTTGGATATTATAATGAAAGGACAATATCTGTTACTGACATTTTCCGGCATATCTAATAATCTCTAGCGTTTTAAATACTCATTTTTTTTGTCTACTGGTGAGATGAAAATATTGTGGCTAAGCGGCTTATGCTCTAATAAGGTGGCGAAACATATTTTCTCAGGGTTTCGGAAATTAAAATGTAATAGGCAAATTTTATCAAGATTTTTAATAGATTTTAGTTAACACATCCCAAGGCTCAAATATCTTTTGCTTCATCTTAGCCGTGCAGTCCTTTCTGATCTCATGATTGTATGTATCTTTAATAATATTTTTGTATTGTATGTTTCTTTAATAATTAATTTTTGACTTTTATAATAAAATATCCACAAATGCATTAGCTTTTGTATACATTATTCCTGTTACTGAAATCATACAAAAGAATTCATTAGTAAATTAATCAAAAATAAGGGAAATAAAGCGACATCAATTATAATGTTATTAAAATTTTAGATTCATCACAGATTGTTAAAATAATGTAGATTAACGGCAGTTGAATTTGGTGCGTTGGTAGCTTATATTTGCATTCAAAATGTAAAAAATAAAATAAAATTAAAAATATAAAAAAAATCATTAAATATTAAATTTTTATTCATATTCAATGGTTGCATAATTTATTATGTTCTGATAATCATTTTTGCATATTATATTAATCTGTTCCAAATTTAAATAAATATCAAAGATGTAACATTTCTATTTTGTCAGTCCTTGGTATTTTAACGTAGTTGGAATTTTTTTCGATGAAAAGTCTTTTTTTTTTATAAAAGCAGATCCTTTTTCACCTTATGGAATTTTAGAATTAAAATGTTGGAAAATAGCAAAGAATTTTTTATAATTTAGACGCCTACCAGGAATAAATAAGTTGTTATTGTATTGTGGCTTATGTCACTTTACAAGCCCGCTGACAGCTATCTGTCAAGTGTGTGAGCTTCTCTTGTTTTTACAGTAGCACCAATTAGGGTCAAGAGTAGGACTTAGCTACTTACGCTCCACAACCCCTTTTACGGGGCGAACTTCATTTGCGCATTTCATTCACATATCGTAATTTAGACTTGAATCAGAGAACGATTACTTCTGAACCAGTACCCCTAGTGGTATTACTCCCGACATGGAGGACTTTGATATCATGCGCCAGCCACCACGCACACGGAAAGTCTTCGGGGTTCGAAGTCACAACCTAATGGATTCGAGTACAACGCCCTACCAACCAGGATACCCTGACCGATAATAACAGCCCCGAATAAGTTTAGTTGTGAAGAAAGGATCGTTAATCTTTTATTCTGTTTTCGTTGCTAGTAAATACAATTTTGCCACTTATTCTTCACTTATAGCATAAAAGTTAGATTACATTCTCATAACATTCGTAATAACATCTTTTCATTGGCAGTAATTAATGTTTTGTTTATTTTTAATTAAAAATATTTTTTAAGTTATTTTAGAAAATTATATTTTTCTGTTATAAAGAAATTAAAATTCTTATTATTTTTAGAAATATTTGACGATTTATTTTTCCATTATAAATATGTTCATGTTCAAACTGGGGTTTTTAATAAACTTATGAAAGTTTTTTATATTGCAATATAGTGTTTAAAGGAAAAAATAAACAACGTTGAAAGATTTTTTAATATGCTTTATTATAAACTTAGATGAGATGATAGAAAATTCGGTAGATGCATATCACAATAAACAGAATAATGTAAGACTTTTAGAATAGTTCTTATTACATGTCTATCAAAATTTGAAGAATAAAAATATTTTCCTAGGGAAGCTATTAAGAGCAAATTATATAAAATATTTAATTAAAAATTTTAGCAATCTTGGGTTTTAGCGAATAACCTTGTCTGATCCAACCCACCCGTAGGCACACCGATAAATCTGATTGACCTGACCGCCACAGTACAAACTTTTCTTTTTTAAGCAGGTCCCATCATTAATAGAAGGTAGTCGACCACCACCATTTCTGTACCCACCAGGTTGGGGAGGACCAACCATCATGCCGGAGTTTTTCATCCTCATTTTTGAGGTGCCCCACCGGTATGAGGGTCCTAGCGAATGATCTACCTATAACTGGCTATTCCAACTTCCATGGATAAATATATTGACCAGACCACCGCGACAATAGCACTTGCGAGAACTATGGTTGAGTGCTAAGTGTCTTTACCTCCGCCGTACAATCCTTCGCGTGAGAAGCAAGTCCGGTCATCAATAGGCGGTAGCCGACCCCAACCGCTCTCCACCTACCAGGATGGCGAGAACCAACCACTATACTGGAAGCGTTTCATCATCATTTCTGAGATGTCCATAGAAGGTGGTGGTGGTGGTTCTTGTGAATAACCCGGTCCCCAAACTCAGCGAATAAAACATAAAATAAAATAAACTGATAAACATGGCGATTTTAGACACGATAATGTATGATATCGCAATTGCTTTCAAAAATTTGTATGCTCTTAATGGTCGGCAGACCGCGAAATCTCATTAATCCAAAACCCCTTAAATTCTCATGCATAATAGCAAAAATATCTACAAACGAGTAGAAGTTCACTTTAAAGACTAAAAAAAAATATATTCAAGTAATATGAGAGTTTATTTTCCTCTAAAGGAAAGGTAAAAGATACTTTGTGAACAATACAAATTCAGAAACCACTTTCTCTGATTTCTTTTTCTCCTTTGTAATGATTATCCTTCATAATAATAAAATTTCAAAATTGTTCTACGTTTGGTTTTTAAAAAATAAATAAATAAATAAAAATAAAAATAAATAAATTAATTAAAAAAAGATTTACAAAAACTTTTTCTCATATTTATTCAAAATTATTCATTTTAGCCAAAAGTGAGTTAGCCACGCTTAATTGACGCTCACAAGTTCAATTAAATTATTAAAGTAAATTGACTTCATCAGCTTCTTCATTAAAATATTTATAAACCTCAACTTTTAATAGATATAACAGTTTAGAAGCCTTAAATTGTTCTGTTCAAGCTTTCTACATTATTGTTGATATTTTGTTTCATCTAAATATTCTTCATATAAGAGGCGCAATATTCAAAAATGGACGCCTTTAAAAAATATTTCACCATCACTTAGTTCTGAAGATAAATCTTCAGTGTGAACAAAAAATGTTAATAATTACAATGAAAACAGTTTCAATTTTAATTCAACAATGAAAAATATATCATTTTATGTATGATGAAAATATTTTTTAATGCAAACATTTTACTTTACCCTTTCACTGCTGAACCGGCACAGCCGGAAGAGCAAATTCTATCTTGCCAAGCCTTTTTTTATTTTTGACAAGAGTAAAGAAAACGGGTTATTATCAAGGATACTTTATAACTGCTTACTTTAAATAGAAAACCGACCCCCCTGGATATAATTTGCACAACCAGTTAGGCCGGAGTGGTAGTGGAGGAGTTCGTGTACGATTCATATTTTCACTTCATGTTTGTTCAGAATCTCCATGATTCTCGATGCATGAACATAAAATGATGTTGAAAGTAAAAAAAGGAACCAGGTCTCGAACATGTAAGCCTCCAATTATGATATCGAAACCTTTTTATAATGTTACTGAGTCCTGAAAGTATTTCGATAATTCCCAAACTCAAAGCAATGTATTCTAAAACAGAATGATTAAATTTTCAAATCTCCAGTCTTCCGATCAAATGAGCTGCATATAAAAGGATTTATCTTCCTATTCTTATTCTAACTTTGATCTCAGATATTTAAGGACTACCGCACAAAGTGATACAATATATATCAGGGATGGTCTTATGAATATTGTATTAAGCAAGTTATTAAATGAATATTACATGAAGATAAAATGTTAAATGCAACAGACAAACTATATTATATGCTGTGGAGAACTGTTTCACTTAAAATAAATTGAATACGAATTTCCTGTATCAGGGAATTAGATTTGCATACAGCTGACTGGAAACAAATGCAATTCTTGCTAAAATTTCAAGATGTGAAATGGTAAGTATTTTCATAAAAGCGTCCAGTGGTAGATCGTTAAATGATACATAATAATGCAAAAGAATAAACTGAATATAATAAATAAATATATATTTCTTTCTTCTTTGAGATATGTGGAACAATTCATCTTTTTCCTTAAAAGCGTTGAACATTTTATCCGAAAACCAGGGAGATGCTTTATTTAAACGCAATTGCGTTGAATCTATAACTTTTTTCCAATTTTAAGATATTTGAAAAGCATTATTTTACTGGCAACTGAAATAAAATATTTTTTAATGAATTGATGAAAAATAATTATGCTTTTGTGTCTTAAAAACAAACACTCTATAATAAAATTCATAAAATTACTCTAAATTTAAACAAAACTAGAAGCCTCAGGTGATTATGAGGTTCTCCAAGAATATTGGTTTTACTTGCTTTTAGATAAAGTATTTAGATATAATTTCATATCCATGATTTCGTCAAATAATCCGACATTAAAGTCTTGCTATTTGAATTGCCTTACTTAAAATCTGTTTATTGTGTACATGGAATTTGGTTATGAAGACCAGTCCCATAGCATCGTAGCGCTATTAAAAACTTAAACTCTCCCA
>JAPMOR010119884.1:254280-286069 GCA_026543865.1 Argiope aurantia
ATTTAGAAATACGTAGAATTTAATTCCCACGGAAATTTTATGCACCTTTGAGAGTTTTATTAGCTACTTTTTGAATCAACTACGTTCTAAAATATAATTTTTGTAAAAATAATTTATCAAAATTAGAGAAAATAAGCATGCAGAAAGGAAATAGTAGTTAACATGAAAAACCTAATCTTTTAAAAATTCAAAATCATTTAAAAAATATACAATAGTGCGTTCAGATATTATTGAGAATTAATGCTAAAATATTTATTAATTTTATTAAAAAATGTAATAAAAATTATGAGAAATTCTTTTTTTGGGAGCAACTAACACCGAAGAATTAATTACATGTCTTATGTGATAGCTTCGAGTTTGCTAGGCTGCTTTGAAAAGCTCCTTGAAGAATTTTATAAGTATTTTAGTTTTAATTTACAACTAGTTTACCAATGTATAAGTGTTATCATATTAATATTAAAATAAAAACCTAAAATCGAGTTAAAATTAATATAAAAATTAAATTAAGATTTCATTATGCTGTTAAATAATATTTGCTTTATATTGATTAAAATTAAAAAACTCCGCAGGATTAATTTGAAATATAACACTGCAAGTGGATAAATCCATCTCAATTCATTTTTTTTCAAAAATTTTTAAAAATTTCTTAAAATTTACGAAATGGTGGAAAAATATGCCACATTTAATAAGATTAAACATTTTTAATTAGTGACAGTATTACTTATGATAAAAAATATCCACTCCTAAGCTACACAAATATAGTTCACAAGAAGTTACGTCTAATGTTAACAGAAACTGAAAATCGAAAAACCCTCCAAAAAGGCCGTGTCTACCCGGCATTATGACAAGGTACGTTGGCAGATGAAAGTATGAAATATTACGACACATTTTTTCTCTTTGAAAGACCTATGCTGGACCAGATACCATCAAATACTTACACCCTTCTGAAAGCGAAAGCCAGAATCTTTAATGCGTAATCCATCAATCTAAAGACACAACGAAAATGAATGGTTGTGTAGATTGATTTCTTTCAGTCTCTCTTATAGGATACGGAGTAGATACATCCCATTTCTTTTCATGGAATCTTTTCTGTGAGTTTATGATAATTTAGCTGCCTGATTTTGGGAGAAATGCTTATATGGTGTTACTTCTAATATTTTTATAGATAGAATGCATAATTTCACCTAATAATGAAGATAAATGTGTGTTTATGCTTGTCTGTGTCTTGGCGTTCTATAGCAGAGAAATTTAGATCTATAGCTATTCAGGCCGGATTAAATAAAGAAAACTGTTATCTTGAAGCCCCATAGTTTTAGGATGCTCCGAGCACTCGAGAATTTTTGCAGTATTTTGACAGTTAATTAATTTTAATTATAAATATTCTATAATCAGACTTTATCAAATTAAAATCAAGTATCATTTAAATTAATTTTAGAGTATTATTCTAATAATAGCTCAAATCAATTATTATTTAAAAGATTTATGTTATGCACTCTTATAATTTCAAAAACATGTTCAATTCTGTTATTAAATATTATTTACATAAATGACATAGTGATAAGAATTTTTTATCAATTGCTTTAATGAAAACTATTTTAAATTTCAGTTATCTCCTTTTTAATACTAGATATACTGGAAACAGCCTTTTAAATAATGATCTGTAATTAATCACTTCACTATTTCAATTTGTGTCAATTTCCTACTTAAAACTACTTATATATATAAATATTAAATTAAAATTGATAAAAATATTTGGTTTTGGAGGTTTTGAGGAGAGAATGGACCCCGAAATTGTCTTTGCCTAAGGAACCCTGGAGGATTCAATCCGGCCCTGTAGTTATTGAAATTTGAGAAATAGAATCTTTAAGATATCTTGAAAGAGAAGCAGTAGAATATCAGACAAGAAAACAACCTTTTCCTTCAGATTTGTATGCGAAATATTAAGCTTACCAAAAGACTGATACATTCCAGCGACGCGGAACAATTAAAATGTTATATTTAATCATCATGAAGCCTAATGGTAGAAGAAAACAAACACCGTTTGCTAAATCCTATTATTTTTCTAAGAATTGGGCTTATAGAACTGTTGAAGGAAAGCAAACTGTATATTTATGTCAATGGAGGAAATAGGAAGATAAGCCGTCATGCGAACGATAGAGAAATTGACATTCTGGTTTTATTTTTCAAGTTACCCGCGACCTAGAGTTAGAATAGTCAATTCCGAACTCAATATTTCAAAAATGATAACGGAGAGAATATTTTAATTTATTTACTCATACTCATACAGCAATTTGGGAGTCAATGAAGTGTTAAAATAGGAATATGGACCTCTACATGATCGGTGTCTAGAAGTTTACAATTGGACCTTATTTCAGATAAAAATTACAACCGTCACTTCTAAGAAATACAATTTGGATGAAAAAATGTCATTTTGATTCAAAAGGAAATATTAATTTTGAAAACAATTACCTTTTGAATGGTAAAAAAATCCATTCTTCGTACAAGAGGTTCATCATCAACGGTATTTTTTTTTTATATAAATGTGCGATGCGAAATTTTTAGAAGCTCATTTCTTATTCCCATTTTGTTCAATAATGTATTGAATGGTTATCGATTTAATTTAATTTATTTTTGATTGGCATTGTATCAAAACTTATGAATTGCCTTTGCCTGTACATGATCTGTAGATCTTTGTCGATGAATTTAAATTAAATAGTCTGGCTTTCTTTCACAAGTCATGAACTTGCTAATATATGCATAAGTACGGATGTTCAAAGACTGCTAATTTGTATGTGTGTCGAAATAAGTGTTATTAGTTTATGATTCTATCCATTTAACAATTATTTATCACTTGCACATTGTCCCAGAAAATTACACTCAAACACTTGCTCCATAACCATTTAGAAGTATGGTAAAATAATAGTCTTAATCAATAACTTTTCGTTTACTATGAAAGAAAATTGCAGAGTTAGAAAATACCATTTCAGTTTCGTCGTAACTAATACATAAATTTTGTTGCCAAAGCTGATACATTAAGAACTATTGGATGAAAGTATATAATCGATTTTTTAAAAAATGATTAAATTGTTTTCACTAATCAATATTTAAAAAAAAACTTACGATGTAAAATATTTTATGAATGGATATAAGTACAGTCATTCAGCATCATATAATTTTCCAAGAAATTTCGTGTATGACTTCACTGCATAGTTTGAAAAAAATTATTGAATTTAAGAAAGGAACATATGATTTATTAAATAAGCATTCATTTTACATTCCTTTTTCAGTTTTAATCATAAAAAGAAAGATGAACTTCCACCTCTTAAAGTGCAAAGTTGTTTTTATTGCTCGTAATATCCAAGACATTTTCCTTTTCAATCCCACGGCGCTATATAAAACTGCCAAATTTAAAACAGGTCTCTTTTGGACGGATTCTTGTAAAAAAAGCATTATTCTAAAATGAAATGAGTTCTTGAATGCAATTTTGACTTTAAAACTGTACTTTCTTATCCATAAATTTTCAAAGGCTCTGGGAAAAGTTTAAGTGGTATTTTCCATCGAAACAGAAGCAGTTTTCTCTGAGGAAACGAGGCAATATTATAATAATGTTGAATGTAAAAGAAGAAATTTGATATAAAAGTATGTCAGGTAGAGTAATTTATTTTTTCATGATGGAAATGCCAAGTACCAAATTTAAAAACTAATAATATAAAATGCTATAGATTTCAGTTTCCGTTAAGAAAATTGCTTCATTGCTTAAATTTAAGTTGTGCTTAATATATGAAACAAACTTTTGGAAATTTTAGTTCGCATAAAAAAGAAAAAAAAATATTTCCCTCAAGGTTATAATTGGAATGTTTATAAAGTATTATTCAGTTTTGATATTGATTTAAATATCCCATATATTACAAAAAATATATATAAATTATTTATTAAACTTTCGCCAAAAGTTTCATTTAAGCATCCACTTATTTTTTTTATCGTTTCGAATTTTTATCTTTTATTTTTACTTCTGTGTTAAACTCTAGACCGATAATAGTGTGTTTAAAATCTATAAAAAAAAACAGAAATGGAATATAATTGTGCATAAATTATACATCCATTTCGCATATTTTTATTTAATTGAAATTTTTTTAAAGGTTTTGTAAAGATATTTTATTTACTCACAAGAAAAATAATTGCAAAAAGAAGCAATTTTTCTATGGTATTTATATAATATGAATCAAAAATAGGTTACAAAGTATTCTTAAAGTCTAATAATGATAAAAAATTTCATTGAAATAAATATTTTGGCTTACATAATTGTAATGCTCTCCTGCTGGTGTAGTGTGGAAATTTGGAGAGGGGCTGCCAGCTCATATGTCGTCTTCATTACCTCATCACGATTCAACTTTAAGAGGTAAATCCCGAAATAAACTTAGTGTTGCTTTGAAACGAATGTTAATATAACTAAACTACATAATTTAAAAAAAATTTTAAAAATTAATAACAACCATCAATTATGTTCAATATGTTTTTTCTAGTTTTATTGAAATCTTAATTTTTAAATAGGTGGTCTGTTTGCTTTTTTCTGAATGAATAGCTGAATGTCCCACTACTAAGTAGAATTGTTTTCTTTTAGAACCAAAAAATAAAAGTAAATTTTTTAAAATTCTTTTAAAAGTGCATTTTAAAAGCCCAATGTAATAAAAAAGTATTATTTCTGTATTTCAGTTTTTCACTTTTAAGCTCATTAATAATATTATAAGTCCTTGTAATCATGCTTGTATGACATTAAAATTCAACTATGATGATTGTTTAACTTATGATTTAATATCGAAAATATTTAATCATTATATTGTAATGAAAATCTATAAGAAAGCGACATTCCATTCCTGTAGCACATCAGAAAGTCATTGAAAAATCTATGATAAAATTTCTTCTTTATAAAGACGAGATAAATCAAGACAGATAAAAAAACTTAATACATACATTGTGGCGAGATTTAAACATGATTAGTTTTAATCTCTCTCTCTCTCGAAAAAAGGAAAAATTCTGTTCCATCAAGTTGTCCATAAAAGAAAATAAGATTTAGAAATCTATTACCCTTCTTGCTGATTAAGATCTACGTGATGAACGTATTCTTACGAGGCATTAGTTAGCATTTACTAATCTAAATAGAGGATTAATGCCTAAATAGAGGATTAATCTCCAAAACTCCAATTGAAGCACGTTCAGAATAAATACAGAGAAAGGTATACAAATATTTTTTGCCGAGCTTAGAATTAGCTTAAGCCTTTCAGTTCACTTTCCAAATGGTCATTTAATCAGGTTGAATTCCTCCATGGCATCTCTAATCTCTAATTAGTATAATTATTTTTGAATGAAAAGACATTTTCAGTTTGGAAAGTTAATTTTCTTTTTGTTATCGCCTGTACTTAGATTATTATTTTATCATATGAAACAGTAAACATAGTTTTATTGTTATCAAAGAATTTGATATGTAGATAACGGTAATACTCCAGGTCTCAAATATCCATCGATCTTTCTTATTAAATCTTTTTCTTCCTCTACCTTTCTATTATTTATTATTAGCTGGCTTTGGCGACCAGTTGGTTTGTCAAAAGTAATGGGTGTTAAAAATTTCGATAAAATACTTTGCTTGTTTTTATGACTTACTCATGTTTTTATTGACTTACTCATATTTTAAACTTCAAATTTTGATGGATATAAAGCAAATTACTTTTAGAATCGTTCTGCTGATTTTTCTTTATATATTAATTACATCACAGGAAAGAACAGTGGTGTTTAAAAATAAGCATTCTTTAGAAAATTTTCATCATTCTTTGTATTCTGAAATTAACAAGTAATGTAGATTACTTAAGATTATTGTTATGCAATTAGACATATTTAAGTTTAAATGCAACAAAATTTTAAAAGTTTATTTTAAGTATCTAATTAAACTAAACTCAGCGGAACGACAGCCCTATATGGTCCAAGTGTCCATATCTGCTTTCTTGACTGAGGGCCCTGGGAGGCGAGGCATATGTCCTTGTTAGGGGGGGGGGGTCAGCCTAACACCTAGTATTTAGTTCTCAAGCATCCTTGGTCCTCAATTTTGCGACCCACTGAAGGGATGAAAGGCTGAGTTGACCTTGTTCACACCGAGGATCGAAACCTCGGACCTGAGCGTTGGGAGGGCGACAACGCCACGGGCTTCTTATTTTAAACATCTCTTATACTAAAACCTTATCTACATGGGAAAATAATGTGAAAATTCATAAAATGTAAGCCGAATATCTCGATCCAAATAATAATAAAGAAACCAGGATGAAATATTAATAGCAGTAATACTAAAGATTTGAGCCTCAATTTCAACAATTTGAGTCTCATTTCAACATTGAGATACATTGTCTTGATAGGCATTTAAAATATTTTATAAAAAAATATTTAAAATAGGAAAAATATGGAAAAAAACTGATATAATTGAAAATATAATTTTTCGAATTTTCAGATAATGTAAAGATGAATTTCATGTTGAAATATTTTCCGAATTTATACTTGTTTCAGTTAGCAACCAAAAGGAAATTAATAACCTTTAAATTCCTAAGAAATTACAAGGAATGATTATTATAATAATACTTTTTAAAAGTCCAGTTTTAAAAATTTATAATTTTCTATCTCATCAAATTTCAGAATTAAATTTTAATTACATGCCTTCACATGAAACACTCAGTAGCCAGAAAAGTCAGGGTCAACGAGTTTGTCATCAAAGGCAACGTCTTAATTGAAAAAGTTATTCAATTAAAAAAGTACAGGGTGATTATAATTAAAGTTCCACTTCGAAACGGTCATAAAAGTAAAACTACTGGACCAAATGTTACCAAAATTGGTAATAGTTTGAAGGTGGTCATGGAAATTTCTTTTCGGAAAAAACAAACAACCTCACCACCATGAGGGGAAATGGCACTGTATGTAATATTGTTAAACAAAACAAGACATGATACACAGACATGTGCATAACATTCATCCTTGATATGCTAAGAGCTAATGTTGAGAATGCATTAATGCGATTTAACTTGCTTTCGGAAAATGGTGGAAGCCACATTGAATATGCTTTGTAGAACGTTTCAGAAACGATTAAACACATTTTAAACCGTTATCTTCCTGTCTTAGTTTGTTTGACAATATTGCATACAGCCCTATTTAACCCCTGGTAGTGAGTGTTTTGACTATTGTTTGGCGGAAAAGAAATTCCCATGACCTCTTTTAAACTATTACCAAATTTGATAACATTTGGTCCAGTAGATTTACTTTTATGACCATGGAACTTTAATTATAACCACCCTGCATATCTTACCCTTTTTTAGAACTTATGTTCTAGTTTCTCAATATTAATTTTCCTTTACAAGTGTCTATCGCACTAGAATCACGAATAACCAAATAATACAATGAAAACTCATCTACAAAAGATACGACAGAAAATCTTTACAGATTAAAAATCATAACTTAGTTTCGCACATGAAAAAACACTCTTCTTTTTATCAAACATAAAATAATAAAAATAAGCTAAGATGATAAGCGAGGAATAAAATGGAGTTCACTGAATTAATGTAAAACTTGTTTATCGAAAAGATTCCTTATTTATTTCTTACTAGAACTTCCCTTTTTGGATCCATTGCAATTTCTAACAAATGTAAGGATTACGTATACTTCAGTTCTTCACAAACAAACGCTACACTGTTAAATCCAATGAAAGAAAGTAGTTTTAACGGTGGTTTGGCTTTGACTGAAAGCATCGATAAATATATCCTTCAATAGAAGTCTTTTGATCGAACTTTGGTAACAATCTGACCTCGAATCTTTAGCCCTAGGTTATTTCGCTTCTTTTCTTCTTTTTCTTTTCACAAAAAAGACCCCTTATAAGGGAAGTAATCAGTGATTCTGAGAACTTGAAAACATTTTCTAAGCCAGGTTCTTAAGAATGGTACTATATATCTTTAACATTCTGATTAGAGGAGTGAATTATGAGTTATTTTCTTTGTATTTGATAGAATAGGAAGAAAATACTTCAAAAGGGGAAGAATTTCATTGATTGTATTTTAAGATATTTATGAAGATTTGGTAAGAACTGTTAGTAACTTATCAGTGAGCATTATTTTCTATTCATTAATAATACTTCAAAGGAGATTTCATTAATGTAAAATTTTCATTGATTTATGTATTTTTAAGATATTTATGGTAATTTGATAAGAACTGTTAGTAACTTATCAGTGAGCATTATGTACTATTCATTAATAACATTTCAAATGAGATTTCATTAGTGTAGAATTTTCATTGATTTACGTATTTTAAGATATTTATGGTAATTTGGTAAGAAATGCTGATAATATACCAATGAGCTTTATTTTTATTCATTAATAATACTTTAAAGCAAAGAAGCTTTTCATTAATGTATGAATTTTTTAAGAGTAGTTAATGGTAATTTGGTAAGAATTGATGGGGGATACACAAATGAGCATTTTTTTTCTTCCCTTTACCTGGCAATAATTAAAATATTTGCTTGCAGACCTAATAAGACTGATCTTATACTAGCACAAATACTAGCTCTAAACTATAAAGTTCCTTATTAATTAAACATCAGATACTTGGATTTTCAAATAGACATTTCAAATTCCATCAGTTATTATATGAAATTCCATAGATGTTTCCAAAATTTCAAAAAACTTCATATTAAATTGTGCAAGCAGAATTTTTACAAATTAGTAAAAAAAAAAGAAAATAACGAAGTATGGTTTATATAAACAAACTAGCCGCCTTTGGCGACCAGCCGATTCGCCAGTATTACCGCTCGCTACAATTTTCAATTAAATATTTTAAGTAACTGGTCTCTTAATAGATTCTCAAACAAAACATATTTACTCTTCAAATTTTGATAGTCATACCAAACTTATACTGTTGTTTAGATCGTTTCGTTCAATTTACTATATATATTTTGCTAATTTGTTGTCATTTCCGGTAAAACTTCAACTTTAATTTCAAGTGGAAATGATGAAATTGCAATTAATATAAAGCTATTTTTTAATAAAACCAAGCGTTTTATTTTATTTATCATCTTTATTGTTATTTATTTATTAATATTATTATTTAATATGGGTATTTCAAACAGAATCGCTCAGAATTTAAGTCTTATGTGAACTACAAAATATTTTTCATAGTTTATGTAATATCTCAAAGAATAATTCAACAAAAATTTCTCAGATTCAGCATAAAATTCAGTTTTTAGTTTTGCTTTCAATAGGATTGAAATGAAATCAATAATAAAATTTTGTTCCGGTCTATAAATGTATTTCAAAAATTATGAGGTCTAAATTTAATGCAGTAAGGTATCATATTCTGAGAAATATTCTGGGCACACCAAACTTTAAATAAATGAATGAATGTTTCTATTTTCCACGATCAACTAAGACTTATTTATGAAGTTTTGAATGTTAAAAATTTAGAAAAACTCAACATTTTCATAATCTTAGGTCAATTAATCTTGAGAAACCTGCACGCTGATTTGCGTATTTTCTTTGAAACGATCGATGGAAAATCTAAAATTATCTTTTTTTTTTATTGAATAGTGATATTCAAATTTTCATAAATCAGTCAGTTTAAGTGATTGATTTAGTTGATTGGAAATTAACTGTTTTTATTTAAAATATTAGTGTTTCAAGAACATTTTGTTAAACGTGATTTCCACAGCAGAAGCTTTATGTAAAATCAAAAATTCGTTATTTATTACAGCATTTATTGAATCAAGTTACATAAAATATAATCATTTTCCATTTAGATCATTTTAGCAGATCTGTGTCTTACTAAAGGTTTACGAATTAGCTGTATGGCCCTGATTCGAATGGATATCCTGTTCATATTAAACAAAACTTGCCTTAAAATAAAACTGATTTATTGGATTAATAATATAGAGAGTGTAAAAGATCATAAAATAATTTTTCTTGAATTTATTTTTTAGAAAAAATAATATTTGATATTTGTTTCATTTCCATTCATTTATTCATTTCTAAAAAGATTTAATTTATTTTTAATTGCAGCTTTAATCAATGTGATGGCAACACTTTGAAAAAAGCTAATTTTTCCCCTTGAATGTGAAACATGCTCATGCAGCTTAAATTTTATTTTTATTTTTACGAAAAAAATTGTTGAGAAATATAGTTAAAATATTTATTTAAAAATTCATTAAAAATAGAAATTTAATTATTAAAGTTAAAACATTGGTATCATTTAAAAAATAAAACTTTGATCTTTAATTTCATGTAAAAATCTTTTTTGTGCGGTAATATTTTCGGAAGTTATAGCAGAAACACGCCAAAATTTCGCTTAATTTTTAAATAAATAAAATTCTAATTAAAAATTCAAAAAAATAACCCCGAGATGCACATTGCTGGCCTCCGAGGTATACACGTGCCAAATCTGGTAGCTGTAGGTTGAATGGTCTGACCTGTAGAGCGCCAACACGCACACACACACACATTGAGCTTTATTATAAGTATAGATATAGATAAATTCTCTGTTCACACAGTCCAATATTCACATGCATCGTACCTGAATGATATGCTGTATTTTTTAACATTCTTCAATATATGGTTGGAGTATATTTTATTTTATAAGTGAATTGAATCTGTGCATAATAATTTTAATTTAATAATTGAAAAAGTATAAAGTTTTGTTCTAACCGAACTTTACAGTTTCATGTTGTTACGGATTTTCTCCTTATCCGTCGGGTTTGTTTAAATTGTGGGTTTATGGTGAAGAGAACTCACGATCAGCAGGCCTCAGTAGTAAACAACGACGTTTATTTACACGAAGACAGGACAGCAAACAGACGATAAATATTTACAGCAGAGACGAACACAGTAGACGACAGGATTTGGTATACAGCAGTGCACTACAGCAGACAGTAGCCCACAAGTAGTAATGGTCCACAGCACACGAAGCGGCCAGACAGAATCCAGCAGGAGAGAGGATCCTCGGAGCTTCGCTCGACGGTCTGTCCAACGGCTGAACTTCTCGCTATCTTCTCTCGCTTTACCTGTCGACTTACTACTTCTCACAGCTTGTTACCACACACAATATATGACGTAGTAGACAACGCGATGACTTCACCGCAGCTTGAGAGTGTCTGTTTTTTATAGTTCCGGGAGGCGGGGCTAGAATTTTCCAGATAAATAAGGGAATATTTAGGTGTATCTCGGTTCCTAGTGGATGGATCATGAAAATTCTCAAACTTCCCAGTATTATCCATTTTGTCGCCAAAGTCGCCATATGGTTGCCGTGTTCGTCGCCTAGCTCTGAGGTCATTGACGCGGCACCCGCTCAGGTCGTGTCAGTACGCACAAGACAGATCATACAACGGTTTTTCATACGATGACACTCTTCGTGCCGGGAAGTAAAATTACAGGTTTGTAACAATTTCTAAAAAGGGGGGGGGGGGAAATTTAATAGTGGTGACCATATAATAAAGGCTGATGCAATATTGCTACAAAAAGGATATTTTCTAGTCTGCATACCTATCATTAAAAGAGATGGCGTAGTTTTACGTTTTTTTTTTTTGACGAAAGAAAACCCATTTGTTGGAAACAAGCTCTACATTGTATTGATGATAACATATAAGAATCATAAACGTACCAAGCTATTAACTATGTCGTTGTTGCTACTTATGGCACTTACCGTAAACAAGCCCGCTGACGTAGGCAGACATTTTAAGCCGAATTTGTGCAATAACTTCTGAGGATAAAGGCCCCTGAACACCCTAGGAATACTCTCATACACAAACGTTTTGGTCAGGGGGGTTCTTTCACACCCGTCACAGATAGAACACAGAGTAAAGAATAACCACAACCAAACCAGGACTCGAACCCGGAACGCCTAGATAACGTGGAAGATTCGCTACTTCTAGGCCAGGACGCTGGCTATAGCTATGGCGTAGGAAAGTAAATGAGAATCACTAAAACATTTCTTACTATTGTAAATTTTTTAGCAAAATTACATTTAAAATATTCTGATTATAAAAAATCAAGAGTTTCTAAAGTATGACAACAGAATATATTTTTTAATTTCATTGCTGTATATGTATAAAAGAAAATATGTCTCTTGACAGTTTTACTTTGGAGCAAACTGCCTGGCAAACTGCGTGTATTATATCATACGTAAGAGACCAAATGACTGGATTTTTGCTCAACCACCTGAGTGTAATATAGAAAGCCTAATGTTACGTAAAGAAATAATCACATGTTATGTTACTGCTATAAAGAAACATTAAAAACTATAATCTGATTAATATTTTATCGTCATCATCTTGATTTCTCTATTTCTATTTTATTTTGTAAATATGTGAATTATAGCTTTGTTTTATGTATAAGGTTATTTCTACAGTTCAGTTAATACGATCATTGTTTTTTTTCATGAAAGCATTCTGTTGTGTTTTGGAATAAATAACATGTTGCATCTTAGGATCTTGTATGGTGTTAAAGGATTTATGTGAAATGTTATATTTGACTTAAAAACACATAAGCTGATCAATCTTATCATATGTACGATTATTTTCTAATGATTTTGTTCAGAAAATAAAAAACAACATATTTTTCAAACTGCCTAAAAATATCAAAACTGTCAATAATAATTATTATTATTATATTTGTTTTCTGAAAGAAAATAACTTACTTTTTTCCTAGTAAAAATTATTAAAAAGAAATAAATTTACTTCTTACCCACTGTCCCAGAATACAACAGGATGTTACGTCTTGCGGTGTTTGCAAGGGATCATCCATTTTCATCCATTTCATTTGAATTATTATTAGTTTAAAAGCTTTAATAACCTTTTTTTATTTGCTTTGTTTTGATAGAGTTTGAGTCGTATAAATTTAGACTTTATATATATTAAAAAATTAAACAGTCCAAGCTCAGAACAATTGGCGATATTTTACTCGAATTATCATTCTTTTAGTCCATTCTTAGTAAAAACCGAAATGTTTTTTTAGATGCATACAATTCTTTGAAACCTGTAAATATTTCCTTACGTAAAAATATATTCTTCTTATCAAAAGCAATATATCTCCTAAAGCAGATCAATCTATTCTCCAAACATATATCACAGGAGCGAAAAGCATTCTCCAATTCCTCCTATCTTTCCTTTTGCTTCATCATCTGTGATTCTTCAGATCTCCAGATGTTCCGTAGAAAATCATGTGTTCTCTTTTGAATCGATGTATTCGACGAAGGAGAATTGAGAACTTCTGTCAAGCAGATAAAATTTAAGAATTTATCTCCAAATGATAAAAAAAAATCCACATTTCAAAAGATTTGAGGCACCTTTGCTTTTTTAAGAAGGTTTCAAAAGAGCAATTAATTCTACAAATACTCTTATTTGAAGAATGGAATGAACTCTTGAATAAAAAAATAAAATAATTGAATTTAAATAACTTAGCACTTTAGAATAAAAAAATATCATTTTAATCTTATTATTTTATAATATGCTCGATAATCGGATACTGCAGGAAATAAACCTATAGGAAATAATCTTAACATATGTTCTGATATTTTTCTAAAATATAAAAATAAAATATATGAATTTTTCCTTTAGATTTTCACTGAAATTTAAAAATAGGATTATTTTATATTTCTGAGAAATACGAAAATATCATTAAAATGCAATAAATCAATGACCATGAAGATAAGAGATTATTTTAGTGATAAATCTAGATGATGTCATAAAGTTTAAAGTAGCATTAAAATTCATGAAATTTTAATACTCAATCGAAAATAAATCAGTTTTTGCTTTATGCATATTAAGATAATATTCCAAAAATTATAGAACAATAAAGAAATATATTTTCAGTCTTATACCTTTTGACAAACAAAGCATATGGATTACATTAACCAAAATAAGGCTGCCTCAGAAAATGAAGTAAATTGAACCATGAAAAATAATAAATATTATTTGATTTGCGTAATTTAAAAAAATAAATTCTGCTTTCAGTAGTTTGTTCACAAATATAATATAATTTTTAAATAAAGGTTGAATTTATATAAATTCTAAGCGGATTCTTTTATTTGAAGTCGATCACATTATCTTTTATAATGAAATAAATACGTTTTTAAGCTTGAATTTTTAAAAAGGTTGGTAAAGGTTTCCTATATGTAATCTGACAATATTTTTGTTGAGCCACTTTAAAAATTTAAAGCTTATAAAACATTGTAAATTTCTTAATATTCTTTGTTAGAAAAACCTTCTTGCTGAAATCTTGTTTGTTAAAATAATTGGAAGAGTTCGAGTATATTTAAGTCACGTCACATAATGTCAGTCACAGAAAATATGTTTTTCTATGCAATCTAATGCATTGATAACCACTGTCGTGCCTTACACTGTGAACTCATATCATTTTTAAGCACTTTTATTTATCTCGATTATTTTCCTATTTCTGAAAGGAAATTTTTCAATTGATTTTCACTCACTAGGAACTGAAATTTCTGTATGCTTTTTAAATGACAGTGCACTACATTTATATGTTCAGAAGTTAATCAGCACCAGTCTTTTAATTAAATATTTATTTCGCATGAATTGTGTAGCCTCGTAGATCCCCAAATAAAAAAAAATCGAAAATAATAAAAATCAAATGTAATAATCAAAATAAAAATAATATATATTTTTTATTTTAATGCTCTAATAAAAGTATGATTTAAAATTATTTCAATTAAATATATTCCTTTTTAAAAAAATTAAAATGGGTTTCAAAATTAAATCGACGTGCTGTATTTTATGCATACGAGTGAGCATTTTTTTTTTCCAGAAACATGGAAAAATATTTCTAATAATATTTTCATTCTATAAACAGTATTTATTCCTTCTTTGTTTACTTTTATTTCACAGCATTTTATTTTATATATATAATACAATAGGTATATAGTTACTGACACTCTTGCATCAAAATTTAATCCTACATAAAAAAGAAAAAATTAAATAGAATATTAAATAAAGCAATAAGAATGAAAATTTATTCCTAATTGCTAAAAATCTAATTCTCTAATCAAGACAAAGTTACTACATTGGACTAGTAATATATTGATATATTACCTTGGATTGTTTATTAGTATTCATAGATTTCTGATTGCATAGTCGTTTTGAATAACAAAACATTGGTAACAAAAGCAAAAATAATTATTTCTTTGCCTCAGAATATATTTACTTGGGATGAAAATAAAACTATTCAATAACCAGAGGGTCCAAAAACATTCGCAGAATTGAAATGGAACTTGCAGAAGGTTGTATGAATGAATGTTTATTCGGAAATTGTATCTCTCAGATTGGTTTTCGCTTGATATCCATCCATATTTACACTTTCTATACGAAAATTTAATAATTCTTCGTAGATATTTATAATCTTTGAAAAAATGAGATGTATTATATCGGTTCTTACACTGAAATTTTTAAAGCGATTTGTAAGCCAATTCTGCAACTTTTTTTTTACCTTTGAAATCCTGTGTTTTTATAGCCAAATATTCCTTATTTATTACTTGGCATGATAAATAAAAAAAAATAAGTAATCTGCAATATTTTGTTAATAGCACTTATTGCTGATGAATTATCGAAATATTCACTGAAACACTTTCGAGTTCGCATATTTATCTCTAAATTTATAACAAAAAAACTTCAAAATTTGTTGGCCTTTCACAAAAGTTAATATAGTTTTCACAGAGTAAATGCTGTTTGTAAACTTGATATATAAACGTGACTAAAGGAAAGAAGAATCTGTATATTACAATTATCAGAATTATTTCTTACTATTAGAAAATAAAAATAATGACCCAGAAGTAATTATTTCTAATACTTTGTAATAGTATTAATAATTTGAAATGTTTCATGTCTAATTAGTTATTAACAAAAAAGTTAATAACTGTTAAACGTAATTGTTGTTTCCCATTTTAATTTAAATAGTTTTTGATTACTGGAAAAGATTAATATTTAATCAGGAATTCATATATATCAGTCTTTTAAAAATTATTCATCACTTAATTTTAATAAAATGCGAAATAAAAAATATTTGAGTTATAATAATCGCAAATTCTAGAGCAAGTCAAATAAAGATCATCTTCCTATTTCTTATCTTTCCTCCGAGAATTGAAGTTTCCATCATAATGATATTCACCTATTTATAATATAATGATTAATTTGGAGTATTTTATTTCTGATTTATCTTTTAGACATTGTTCTTAACAGACATTGTCAGAAACGACAATAATTGCATTCCTGTAAAACAATCAAAATAATTAAAATACTAATTAGCAAGTGCGTATATAAACAAAGCCTAACTCTAGTTTTCAAAGAATTTTGTAATTAGCTTTGTCTGGGCATTAGCAAAAGAATTGATGTATATTAGAAAAAAATATTGCAGGAAATACAGGAAATCCATCTCTTATTTTTCACATTTCATATGCTAACACAGAAATCTTTATTTTATTATATGATGTAAATACTATATAAGGAATTAAAAATTTCTCGAAGCATTTAATAATTCGATTCGTTGTAGTTAAGCAAATGAAAGCTTTACTGCATGTAAAGAATTCCTATCTTGCATTGACGTAATTAGTGTTTTCAAAACTGTTGCAAATGTTTTTTAAACCCAATATCCAAAGTAAGTGACCTGAACTGTCTTGTCGATTTTAAACGACAATTGTTGAACTTGTGAAAGATTGCCCACATTGCTCACTTTTAACATTGGAAACATATAACAAAAATCGACTTGGTGAGACATTGCGTAAGCACGATGTTTATAAAGTCCTGATTAATCTTGAAAAATAGATTTTTAACAATTGCAGAGCAAAGGAATGATATAAAGTCCTCTAATTTCATCTTAAATTGTAGAACGTTATCATCTCATTACTTCACACGAAAGGTGAACAATGGCGAAATAAATTTACTTAATCTTGATCCTGAAGGTTAATTTTTAGTTGAATAACATCTATATATTTAAAATAATCATGAAAATCAAAGAACCAGTCCTCAAAATGCAATTATTTATTTGATTTCACCGCGTTCGTTATAGATGGAAGTAAATGGCATTTAGATATGTCATTAACTGCCTCGAGTTTTCTCCATTTTTAAGAGAAAATTTAGGATTATTGTTTCATTGTTATTTCTCTATGAGAAAAAAAAACATTGGAAAAATTCTACTACCACGGCCATTGATTTTGATTTTTTTTTAAAATTTCATGTAAAAGTTCTTGATTCCTAGATACTCCAGCTGCCATTGCCCGTCCTAGACATTCCTACAGTTTCCAGAGATATCGCCGAGTAAAATTTTGGCAGCGCCCCTAACCTTACCAATTGAACCAATTTCGCCAATTTACTGACAATGCTAACTCTGACAATGCTATGCTCGATATTTATTATTGGAATTTTACGTACTTTATTTTGCTTCATCGCTGTTGCTGATATGGCTATATTAATACAATTAATATGGTTGGCAAAGAATTAGTAGCAGAGGGTGGTAAGTAAAAAAAATCCTCCAATCAAGAATCGGAATTTTACCTTAATTTTTTCTCTACCTCAGAAACGTGTATTGATCTGCTATTCACCTGTATTATTTTCATAAGTAGGTTGGGATAGCCTGGTTGGTAGGGCGTTGTACTCTCATCCTTTGGGTAGTGAGTTCAAACTCCGCCGGCTGAAGACTCTCCGTGTTTAAGGTGGATGGTGCGCTTTTAAATCTGTCGTGTTCGCAAAGTCCTCTAAGTCGAGACATACCGCTAGGGTACTGGTTCAGAGGTGATCGTTCTCTGATTCAGGTCTAAGTTGCAATCTGTGGATGAGTGAATGAAATACATGAATGAAGTCTGCTCTGTAAAAAGGGCTGTGACGCATTAGTAGCTAAGTCTTGGTCCTAGATGGCTCTACTGAAACAGGAAAACTTAAATTCGCTAATTTTGTCAGCGGGCTTGTTTATAACAAGTGTCTTAAGAAACAGCAGCAACATTATTTTCGTAGTCTTATTTTTGCTGTTACCAGTCTGAAAGCTGAAGTTTTGAAATGAGCGTCAGAATATGCCTTCCGAATTAAACTAAAAGAGTAAGAGTCATTTCATATTCCACTAAATAAATTTCTAAATTCGTTAATGGAGAAAAATATTCATAGCCATATACTAACTCCATTTTTAGATGACAGCAGAATGAGGCACTTACACTAAGCGTGATTTCTAGGCGTGGATGCTAGAAACTAGGCATTTGCACACACACGAACTTTCTGCATGTATACAAGATAATAAAAAGTGATTAAATTTATGAAATTTGGTATATTATTTTGTGACTTGAAATGTAGTTTTGTGTCAAAATTTGGCTCCAATCATCAGGGAAAAAGTATCTAAAATACTTATTTGGTGCCTTGCTTGTGTATTAACCGCTTTCTAGCAATTAAACGGCATAGAAAATAATTAAAATTACACGTTTATAAACCCTTTTGTAATCACTATTCACCAATGATATGTAGAGTTTAATGCACAAGTATATTTATTAGAGAAAGTACAAGAAAGTTTCGAAAGTTTCTCGCCCTCTGGTATTACTTAATGATGTGATGATGATTTATAAATAAATTTAAACCGATTATTATTTTTCATTATTATTTTCATTTCAGACACCGTCAAATACTTAACATAGAAATTTAATAGTAATAGTAAAAAAAAACTTAATAGTTTTTTTTAACTAAAAATTATATTTGTTTGAAGAATATATTTGTGTTTATCTGAAAACGCTTTTTTACTTTTTTACTATAGTCAGACAAAACAGGATAAAATATTAAAGGTATATAACTATTTCCTATTCTCTTATTTATCAGAGAAGAACAGGCTTTTAGGTTATGAATGTTGTAAGACATCAATTATCCTGGCAAAAACGGTTTCTGCTAAATTTTTAAACGTGGAACAGATAGAATTCCATACATTTTTAAGCCTATATATGAAACTATTTTTTCTCATTTTTTTAAAGCCATTTACGTCATACTATTTTTCCCTTCTTTTTTTTCAGTATCGCCGAAGTATCGCCGAAGTATCGCCGAAGAAGAACATAAATTCTTTAAAAATAAGGTTGTCAGAAAATTCCTTAAGTTCTAATTGTAAAATGACGTGTGCTGTAGATTTACTATTTTTTTAGGCTCCGAAAAGCTTTAAATAAATAACCTTCAGAATAATATTTTAGAAAACAATTTCCTACTAGTCAACTGATCAGCTGTCCACCCACTTTATTAATAGCATTAAATTTGTCGTGTCAACCAACATTGATGTAATGCATCTTATCACAAAAAGACAATTTTAAATTACACGTTCACAAAAAAAGAGCATTTTGACTAGTTATCTATACTCGCAATATATAGAAATTGGTAATTTTGTTTCACAAAAAAAAAAAAAAAAAAAAAAAAACACACAAAAAAGAGGACGAGTCGGCGGAAGGTGGCCTTAAATTGACCATAAAATAAAAATCTTATTTTTAAATTCCAAATGAAATTAAAATTAACGAAATTTGCGGATTGATTGATTATGGAATATTTTTTTCGCATCCCTCCCTCATTAGGTGACATAGAATTTTTCAATTTTCTCACGAAAATGCAGGTGGAAGTCAGACGATTATTTAGGGAATATCTTGAGTCAAATTACTGAAATTTTACCTGTTTAGGGGACTCGGGAATGGATCTGACTTTTTCAATCTCCTTTTAAAGATCTCTTTTTTAAAAACATGTGTTATTTAATTCAGATATTTTGGTTTAAATTGTTTTTTTAATTCGTTTTATACAAAAAATTAAAATTAAAACTATTTCAGACCGCTTCGAGAAAAAATTCCTCTGAAATGTAGGCACATACTTTAAATATGTAGATTTCCCCAACTGTGTGATTTTGGAGATATTGTTACAAATCTGTAATATTGCTTCTCAGCACGGTCAGTTGAAACATTGGAAAGACAGTTTTATGATCAGCTATGTTGGATGCTGATCGGGTGCTGTGTTAGTAATCCTAGAGCTTGGCGACAAACCTAGCAATCATTTGGCAACGATTTTGGCGAGAAAGTAGATATTACTAGAAACTTCCAGAATTTTAGCGATTGAGCCAATAGGAACCGAGTTACGCCTGATTTCCAGAACGTTCTCTGCTCCTCTCTGGGAACTATAAAAGGCCTATCTCAAGCCGAAGTCAGACGTAATTGTGGAAAGAATCAACGGTGAACAGTTGGATCAGTCCGGCGAAGAGCAAGCTTTGTGTGGAGCTCTAGAGATTGCTGAATTGAGCTGTGTGCCGAGTTCTGGTGTTTATTGTGGAAGTAGCATCAAATCGTGTGTGGAGTAGCCAGTCGTATAGTGGTGAGAAGACAGTTGAATACAGATAAAGGAGGAGGAGACAGTGGTGAATTACAGACGTTTGGAGAGGCCGTAGAGTGAAGCTACGTGAATTCTCTCCTTCTGCTGAATTCTGTCTGACCGCTTTGTGTGCTGTGGTTGTTATTACTACCTGTGGGCTACTGTTTGTTGTAGTGTGCTTCTGTGTATTGGGTGTGCACATCTCGGCTGAATATTTGTCGTCTGTGTATTCGTTTCTTCGTGTTCAATAAAAGTCGTCGTTATTTTCTACTGAGGCCTGCTGATTGTGTTTATTTCATCGACCAACAAATCGGAAAAAAAACCCGAAGTTCCGTAACAATATTGTTAACAGTCCCGAGCCTGATTGCTTTGTAGTAATTGCTTTGTAATAATCTATAATTGTGGAAAAGAAATCAGTCAAAATAAACTAGAAATGTCTTACATTTCCTAGAAAAGAAAAGATAACTGAAATCCAAGATCCTTTTATTCATTTAGTTCAACTCAATCTCGTCGAATTTCGCCGAAGTTTATCTAGGCACCTAAATGAAAAACGTATATCATTAGCGTAAGATTTAAAATAATTTGAAATTATGCAATAATAAAAGCAAACAGAATAATTCCAAACGATGAAATAAATGTATATTTTCCAAGTATTTATGAAATTTCTAAGTAAAATCTAGTAATTGCAAATAAAGTTGAAGTAAAATATTGGCAATTCCAAATATATATATTTTTTTCAATAAAAATAACGACATTAGCAATAATGGAGATGCAAATAAAACTGCATAATTTTTTACTTAATTAAAAATTATCTTCCTTTCAATACAAACACAAAATCCATTAATTTTATTGACGCGAGAGTTTCTTTAAATGTATTTAAGACAAAGAAATGTTACAAAATTTTGAGTGAAACGTGAGCAGACTTGCAAATAAGAGATCAAAAGCAATCTTTTAATCTCTTTTCTAAGAAGTTTATTTATTTATTTTTTCTTTTGGAAATCTTCTGAAATCGCTCTGTGAGAATTCCAACTAAGAGGCGATGAGCCTACTTCACTACTTTTTTATTTTCAAATCAATTAAGTAATTGGGATACTTATGCTTTAAAATTAATAAGAATTCATAAAGTGTAATGCGTACAGTTTATTATTTTTATTGCATTTAACTAACGTTTCTTTCTCTGCGGTATTTTGATAGATATTCATTTATATTATATATACTGTGTACTGTAATACATATACATACTGTATACTTTCTGAATACAGTGCTATTTTTGTGTATAGTTTCCGTAGTACTTTTTACTGTTTTCCATAGTACCGTATATTTGTTGTATATAGAAAAGTATACTTTCCAGTACTGTTGTAATCAGTACTGTATATTGGTCACATATGCTTTCCAATTAAGGTCTTATCCCTGTCCAATCTGTCATCTGACCGCGGTTCAAAATTACGAGGTCCGTCCCAAAATATCCCTAGTGTTGCTTCAAAAACGGGACGTTAATATAATTAACCTAACCCTGTTCAATCGTATAAAGGTGGGAACCTTTGTCTAGGCTACAAATGTTTTGGCATGACATTAGTGAAAGATATTTACGAAATATGGAACTTCGACGTAATATATAGAGTATACACTACTATACACAGTGTACAAACACTGTATACTGTATTACATACACAGATGTAATAAGTGCTGTATACTGTATTACATATACAGATGTTATAAATACTGTATACTGTATTAAATATACAGATGTAATAAATGCCGTATACTGTATTACATATACAGAGGTTATAAATACTGTATACTATATTACAGATATAATATACAGTATCTGTATACTATATCTGTACATAATGGTACAGATAAATAATGGTACAGATTCAATTGTGTAGTAGTAGACAAAGATGATAAATCAGCTAATATTTTTATACATGTAAGAATAAGTATAAATGTACTACAGGAATCTATGTTTTTAGAAGGCAATTTGTAGTACCTTTAGTATCTTTCTCAAACTGTGAGTCCTGAATCTATTTTTGGTGCTTTATAACAATATATTGAATGTTTATATATATTTATATATCTCCAATTTGTAAAAATGTGATGTGGGCTTGGTATTGTCACTAAGCCATACATTAGAAAGATTTTTTTAAAATATTATACTGAATAATAAATGTTTTTTTTAACTTTAAAACTACGTTTCTAGTCAATAAGATCTTGTTCTAAAATTGCATATACTGTTCGTTTCTGAAAAAACTCGATGCTCCGAGGATGAAGTAGGTCACTGAAGATTCAGTTTCTAATAAGCGGGAGTGCTCACATATACTTTCCAATTAAGATCTTATCCTTGTCTAATCTTATAAAGTTATGAGCCTTTGGTAAGATTATACTTGTTTTGATGGCATTAGCTAAAACTATTTACGAAATACAGAAATTTGGCATTCTGCATTTCGTAACATTCTTTAAATCCAATGAAACCAAAATTTGTTATGAAACTGCAATTGTAATCACAAAATGACACACTGAATTTCAATGATTTATCATTCCGTTTACGAGTTATTTCGTTTACATTCATGCCAAAGTACAGATCGACAGACAGTTAACACTTTAATAGAATTTGTACAAAATTTCATTGGAATCTTTATTTTAAGTGGTAATTGTGTACCAAATTTTATCTAGCTAATTCATTGCATTTTTGTGTTATCGTTTTTAATTCTAATCAAAAAGAAAGACATTTTTCCTGTCAATGAATTTCGTTTTAAATTTGATAGGAACTTATATATATTTGGTTATAAGTCTGTATACAAAATTTTATCCTTCTAGCACAAAGTGTTTTTCAATTATCCTAGTCACAGACTGACAGATAGACAGAGAAAATACACACACTTTCTAAAAAAAGTGTTGCCTGTTTTTTAAACAGGGAGTTTTGAAGAGTGGTGACTCATCAAAATATCGAATACAAATTTATTAATAAATCCAATACTTCCTGTATGTTTTCTATAGCAGAAAATGAATTGCAATGCATACATTTTGGCAATTTCTTTTCTATGCTAGTCGCCTTCGGCAGCCCGTTGATTCGTCAAGGTCAATGGTTGATAAAATTTTCAATAAGGCATTTTATTTGTGAATTTTTGTTGTTGTTTGTTGTTTTCTCATAAATGTATTTTTAAACTTCAAATTCCGATAGACTTATTATACAATTATTGTTTTATCATACCTTTTTTAGAAACTTTAAGTCTTTTCATACATTGAATTTCGATTTCACTAATTTTCTGCTTATGTTTTTATAGATCCTATTATATGAAGGGAAAAACCAGCAGTGTTTAAAAGTGAAGGCACTAAATGTTTTTCACCATTACTTTATTTTGAAGTTAGCGTGCTGTTCACTATTGTAAAATATGCATCTATATTATTCAATTTTATAAGGTATAGTTACAAAAAAATCCGTTTAGTGGCTGCTGCATGGTGTCCATGATAGAAGGCTCAGCGAGGAAAAATCCGACAAGTTCAATAGTTAGTTAGTTAGTTATATTAACGTCCCGTTTTAAAGGCTCTTTTGGAATGAGCCTCATAATTTTGAACCGCGGTCACATGAGGACGACGACATCTGAGCTGGTACCCCCCTTTTTCAAACTTCAACACAGAGCACACCAGTGGGAAGACGTTTGGCCCCGACGGATTTAACCTGCACCAGACCCGCTTACACTATGGTTCTTCAGTGGAATCGGGTCTCAAGCCTAAAGCCCTCCAGTTTCAAAGCCGAGACCTTGCCACCAGGCCACCGTGGCCCAAGTTCTGTAACATATAACGGTTATTTATTATACTCGAATGCATAGTACTACAACATAGCCAAAGCCTACATCGCTTACAGTAAACAGCAACACATGCAAAAAATCACCATTAAACAATAGGGAAGCACCAAAGTGGTCGGACAGAACTCGCTGGACATCAGTACTCTAAAAAGAGTACTCGTTTCTTTTAACATAGATGCTACTATTGCCTATTCTCGTTTCTTGATCTTATATAGTCTCAAAAACTGGTAAAAAAAGTAGTAGAAAAGTATTTATCTTCACCCATAATCGATATATCGAAGAAATTTCATTAATTTTAGGAAAATTCTTTTCCGTCTCTAAAATCGTCATATTCGTCGCCAAGATTGGGCATACATCTTGTAGCCATTAAAATGTATGTAAAATTCTTTTCCTTACCCCAAAGCTAATTGTGCAAAGAAGCAACATTACAGATTCGTAGCGCTATTATCGAATGCACTTTAACCCTTTCGTGACGAGGTGTTTTTTTTTTTTTTTACATCAGAATAATTTTGGTAGCATAAACTATGAGTAGGGCACACTAGAATGCTAAAACTAAGATGTTATATTTTTAGGAATTTTTTAAACACTGATTTAGGCCAGGGACATATATGTCCCATCAGTCCTGACCACTGGGACATGTGTCCCAGTAGTCTAGTCCTCAATGAGTAATTTTGTAAAGGAAACTAATGATTTTCTAGTCATAAAAGTTTTATTAAGAATGGTATGGTTTGAAACAATCAATGCACAATGGGACATTACACATCGTGCACATTATTTTAGTGCGCGATTCCTTCTTTTGTTGTGCACATTTACGGCACCGCCGTCGTGTTTTTGTTGTTACTGGCAGATGGTCACCAACATTGAGTAAGCTTCGTGACGTTTTGGATGGGCGTCCAGTTCCTCTACGGCGTTGATACTGTGCATTGAGCTTTCCGGATTGGTGGGAAATTCTCCCATTAGACTGAAGAGCGTTTCTATCCCAAAAGACTTTTTTGAAATTTGCTTGGGACATATGTGTCCCGTTAGGCGCGAAAGGGTTAATGCATATTTGGGAATCTGTTGTTCAATTATGTGTATATATATATATTGCGAGTATTGTAAGATGTCATACAATATTTTGTAATATTTGCATATTGCTGCAGTGCTGAATTAACCAAATTAGTTTTGTAAGATGTTTGAAATTAATATGAGCAAGTTTTATAATACTGAATATTCATTTCATAGTTCTCAAGAATGTATCTTATTGACATTAATTCAATTCTTGAATGTACATTATATATGGGAAAATTGTGTTTTACGATGTTTATAATATGTTTTAAATTTCATTTTGAAATAAAACAAACTTCAAGATTCTCCAAGGCATTTACAGATGAGTTATCACTATTGTTGGTCTATCTGATAATTATTCGTAAAATCCATTTCACAGAAAAAGTACTAGCATTTTTTGTCCCCCCAGAAGACCCATTAGAAGAAAGGAAAAGTTAAATTAAGAGGCATAATACCAAGTTTTTTGTTTTAACTCTGAGCTTGTAAATGTCTTTCATGGGGACGGATAATATTTATTAGGTCTTTAAATCAAATGAGTGTTTCCCTAGTCTATTTTATTAATGGAGATGTTCTGAGATATTTAATGACTTGTAAACAATTTAGTTTCTATATCTTTTAAAGTCATAAGGATTTATAAAATAAGTTGAAAGTATCTTTACTTCAAGAGGTAAAAGCTTTACTAGAAAACTGGAGATTGTTTTTATTTTTTATTTATGATGGGATGCTTACAGTGTATACTTAAGAACAAGTGATTTTGTGTTAAATAAAAGTTTCCATTCAAACAACTGGCTTAGGAGTTTATTTTCCAAATTATGTTTAAGTTTCTGAAAAACATTTGAGCGTTTATTATATGTTAAGAAAAAAAATCCTTTATTTTATCTAGGATATGAAATAAATATAAATAAAAGTTTTGAAACGAAAGCTTTTCATCATTTTTCAAAACTTTTATGTTAATTTTGAGAAATAGTTTTCACACTAAATTGAAAATCTTATAGACTTTCAGACAACAGGTATCTTATAAGAATTTTTCTATTTAGTTAGAAAGAATAGGTTTATGTCTATTTTGTCTGTAGCAATTGAAATAAGATTTAATTATAATATACATAAATGTAATTAATTTTTTATTTTATGCAATTCAAAATGATATAAGAATTAAAAAGACGTAACAATTGTTTACCCTTTAATCAAAAGGTGTCTTCAGTATAATAAAAGTTTTTTCTCTTTAAAATTACAATAAATTTTTATTGTTATGTTTGTAGCGGTAATTTTTGTAAGTTTGCAATAAAGCCCAAGTTTTAACTGTTTGTTCCAATTCTTGAATGTTGTTAGTGCAATTTTTAGACAAAATTTCAGTTTGCATAATGTAGAAATGCAGTTCTTTGTATTCTTCAATTCGATGTTACTAAATTATGTTGAAGAAGGATCTTAATTATGCATTCATTTTAAAGTTGCATGAAAAACGAAACCATTTCAATGTAAAAGATAATGTAAAAAAACACAAAATATATATTGTGAGTTGAAAGATCAAAATAATGCATTTTGGTATTTGATTTAATATTTTAAATGAAAACGAAATATCTAAATAAAATACTTTGATATTTTATTTATTAATTGAAATGAAAATGAAAACATCTAAAAGCTAATATCATTCATTAAGATGAAATTTAAAAATTGATTCTAACGTATAATTAATTGAAAGAATAGAAGCTTTGAATATGTTTAAAGAAATAATAAAATATTATCAAAAGCATAAAATGCCAAATGAATTAAACGTTGCATTTAGAAAAATAATATCCTCATATGCGTTGCATAATTTTTATTTTCACGATTCAACAGCATTATTCTTTTAAAAGGAAAAGAAGTAATAAAAGAAGAAGTTCAAACCTATGTTATAGATAAAGCTATTTTTTGTTATTAAAACTTCTTAAATGCAAATTATTATGATTATTTCAATCCTAATCATTTTAGGATAATTTTAGCAAAATTGTAGTTTAGAAATTTTTTATGCAAATTTTAATTTTTTTGTACAATTCTGCTCTATCCATTATCTAGATAATTTACAAATTACTTAGCTTGCTCCATTAAAATTCGAAATAAGCTACAAGTACAAATCTACTGTGCAAAATAATTAGATAATTTGCAAATTAACTGGAATATTCAGTTAAAATCGACAATAATTTACTGTAGATTGTTCACTATATTATCTATAGATTAAATGGCTTATTCAAATAAAATGTGGAATCATCTGTAAGTACTTTAGTAATCTTTATCTCAATAACGTACACATTACCATATTCCAAATCATTCAAAAGTGAAAAAATTTATTTTCTTTCAGTACTTGTTCATTTTTTTTCATAGGCTGCGGTGGCCTGGTGGTAAGGTCTTGGCTTTGTTATCGGAGGGCTTCAGGTTGAGACTCGATTCCACCGAAGAATCGTCGTGTAAACGGGGCTGATGCACGTTAAATCTGTTGTAGCCAAACGTCCTCCCGTTGGTATGGTGTGGAAGTTTGGAGAGGGAGGTGTTAGCTCAGAGGTCGTCCTCGTCATCTGACCGTGGTTCAAAATTACGAAGTTCGTTCCAAAGTAGCCCTAGTGTTGCTTTAAAAGAGCACGTTAATATATCTAAACTATATCTTTTTTTTAATAAACCATTTATCCACGGTAGGAGAGATAACAAAGATAAATATTGTTTTTAAAATTCATACATATCTTAGCAACAAACAAAATGATGAGGAAAAAAATGTTGTTAAAAGGTCGATAAACGTTCCATTCAACTATATGTATATCATATTACTAGTTATATTAATTATTCTATCCGCCTTTGGTGATCAGCTTGTTTACTAAAATTGAATTTTTTAGGTTGTAAAATGATTAATCTGGAAATTATTTTTTAGAGTTTCACTTTGTTATTCGATTCAATTGAAACAAACGAATTTACTTATTATAAATTAATGAGAATGGAAATTAAAGAATGAGAAGATTTTAAAAATAATTTTAACATTAGCAAAAGCACGCGACTGAATGATTTGAAAGAAGAGTGAGGATTTCACTATAACATTAAAAACGTCGTTATAGACTGTGTAAAAATTTTTTAAAATTAAACACTTTTATTTTTGAATGTTAAGTCAATGTAAATTCCATTTTTTGAGAATATAGTTTTAAAAGACATAGTTTTGGACATCAGTTTTCACAGGCAAATCATATTGATTACATTTCTGGCTGCAGTTTAACTGTTTTCTCGGGCGATTGAACTTTGTTTGATGCCTACTTCTGTTTCCTTTTTTATTTATTATTATTTTTTTAACATATTCTGTCATTTGAGTGAATGAAATTTTTGTGGATGTGGAGAGTCCTCTCCCGAGAATTTCTAATAATATTTTGCAATTAATTTAATCAGCTGGACGAACCTTTAAATTAAATGCAAAGACAAAAATGAAGTAGTCTCAAACGTTCGCATGTAGTTTTGCTTACAATTTATTGTTGTCATATGACAATAAGTAATAAAAATTCTTTCTGTATCGCGCACTTTAGCGTTTATATATATAGATGATAGAGATATTGATACTGGTGTAGATTTAGATATATAATTATACACTGGTGTGCAAAACTTAAGCAACAATGCAAATTTTAAGCAGATAGCCATGAAATTGCAGAAAAGGAGTCCTTGCGATCAGTACAATGAACACGTAATTCAAGAGAAAGGTCATGCGTATGAAAATATCAGGAATAAAACGTCACAGGCGACGTGAGCGTACACAAAACACGTGCGGAAGGCGCGCGCAGCTCAACACTACAATAAAAGGAAGGACGGAGACGCAATTAAAGACATTCGCTGCAAGTGCACGTCAATTAATTCTTGAAATATGGCTAGCAGAAATTACCTGGACGATTTCACACGTGGAAGAATGATTGGAAAGCTGGAGAAGGGGCCTAGTGTGACCAGTGTAGCTGAAGAGTTCTGAATCAACAGAAGTGTCGTTTCGCGCGCTTGGAAAGCCTTCCAAACTAGCTGTGAGAAAGGTTGGTGGTGGCCACCCCAAGAAAACAACTGCAGTGGATGACCGACATATCGTCCTGCCGGCGAAAAGAACCCGAAACCAGTCAGCAAGCGCCATTGCTCAGCAACTATATGCAGCAACGGGGCGACAAGTGTCGCGTTTTACTGTGTCCAGACGCCTTCACAAAGGTGGCCTATTTGCCCGCCGTCCTGAACGCTGCATCCCTTTGACAGTTTCCCACCGGCGGCACCGTTAACAGTGGTGCAGGGAGCAAAAAAACTGGACATCTCATCAATGGAGTCGTGCCCTCTTTACAGATGAGAGTCATTTTAGTGCCACAAGCGATTCCCAACGCCAGTTGATTTGGAGAGAGGTCGTGACACGGTTTCATCTCAGTAACATCACGGAAAGAGACCGTTTCGGTGGTCCTGGAGTTGTCGTCTGGGGAGGCACTATGATGAACGAGCGGACTGAGCTCCACGTTTTTGACAGAGGTTCTGTAACTGGAGATTGCTATTGCCAGGAGGTGATCCTTCCCCATGTGCGTCTGTTCCGAGGTGCCATTGGATCAGACTTCGTTTTTATGGATGACAATGCACGGCCACACAGGACTCATGCTGTTGAGAAGCTCCTGGAAAGTGAAGATATCACTCGAATGGATTGGCCGGCATGCTCCCCTGATTTAAATCCGATAGAACATGTGCGGGATGCTTTGGGGAGACGCCTTGCGGCACGATTCCATCCTCCTGGGAACACCCGACAATTTAAACAGATGCTGATTGAGGAATGGGCACTCTTACCTCAAGAACTGTTGGACAATCTGGTGCTGAGTATGGGGAGACGGTGCGAAGCAACCATTGCAGTAAGGGGAGGGCATATCCCATACTAAGGAACATCTGCTTGCTGTTCTTCCTCTTGGGCAGACAATCATGTGTAACGATACTATGAGTTCAATAAAGCCTTTTTTTGTTTTATTCCATACTGTATACATTGTATTCATTTCTGTGCAACTATGCTTTCGTCATTCTTTCAGAACAAAATACTGTATCTCATTTCTGAATTTCATGTCTCTCAGATGATTTCTCGTGAAGTTATGGCAAAAAACATACCTGTTATTTAAGTTTTGCACACCAGTGTAGATATAGATATTGATTGTTAGTCTAAAGATCAATTTTAGCGTACAAAAACTTTGAGCAAATATGTTTTCACTTTATCTATGGTTAGGTATATTAAGTATAGATAACAAGGTAACGTGAAAAATAAAACAATATTTCCTAGTTTAACCAATCAGCTTAGTTAATCTTCAGATAATCTATATATTTCCTGATGGAAAGGTTCCTACATAATTTACATACTTCTGGATGGACCTATGATGCTATGCATATATATATTTTTTATTCTTATTCCTTCAAGCCTTTCATGATTTGGATTTTACCTTATTCAAAAAGTAAATAATTACTTTTTAGTCCTAGTCTTAAAGTTACAAAAGTAAGTTTTAAAATATGCACAATCTTTTTATTTTTATTGCAATCTACATTTTAAATATTATATGATTTTTAAAAATGATGTATTTACATCAAAGCAATACTAATTAAAATACAAATTGATCACATAAATAATATGAAATGAAAACATAAAAATGATACAACTATTATTCATTTGATTAATCAAAATTCTTTTAAACCTAAACTTTAAAACTGCAATGAAGAATTTAAAAAGTTGTGAATGAAGAATAATCTCTATTGTCTAGTATAAATGTAAATAAAACCAAAAGTTTATATCGGTAAATAATCAGACATTCTGACAATCGCAAAGTGAATTATATTTTAAAGTAGCTTAGAATAATTATATTTCTTGGTTTATCATTACCAATTAAATGGTAAAAATTTTATGAAAGATCAGCTGAAAAAACAAAGATTTATTTTCTAATAGATATTTTTCTTTATATGAAATTATTAAATTTTCACTTTGGGTTTCATTATCTCACTTGCGTAACAACGCATCTTGTTAACTCGTATAATTAAAAATTTCATTTTCATTATTTCGGGGAAAAGATGATTTTAAATTAAATTAGAATGTGTCTATATATCATGAATGTGAATTGCTTTTCAATTGATATCAATATGGAAATTTATTCATTAATTTAATTATAGGCATCAACAACCTTCTTTAAATTTATTCTATAAAAATAAATAGTAATGCACATACTTCATTGTTGCATTACTAAAAATAATTAAAATAATATCTCAGCATAAATGAATTAAAAATAGTTTTAAAAAGCATTCAAAAATAGATTTTCATCATATTTTCTTTTAAATTCATTCATTCATCATACATTTATTATAAAACGATTATGATTTTATATTAAACATAAAGACCTTAAATCGACAGATTTATGTGTTTAAAAAAGAATGTGCTTTTTCTTAAACTTTTTAAAATTTTGTAAGACGATATTCTTGCAAATTATAATAAAGACTTTTTAAAAAATAAATTATTATTTTCGAAAATAAAAATGATTATATATATATATATATATATATATATATATATATATATATATAT
>JAPMOR010119884.1:286169-306696 GCA_026543865.1 Argiope aurantia
TTTTCTAACTTTGTATGCTTATAGAAAATGTTACATTTCACAAAATGCAAACTCTGACATATCATTTCAAAGAAAATTTAATGCTGATTTCAATACAAAAAGCAAAATTCAAATATTTTCAATACAAGAAAGTTATTCTTACTTTAATTTGAATAACAAACACAGTGATGAAGTGGATTGGAATTTCTAACTTTCCTGACCAATCACTGTTCTTATTCTGGGAACCAATAAAATGTTAATAACTGCCAGAAGAAGATGATATCATATTTAAAGTTGGAATGGGTCATTATTGTGATTTTTTCTTGTTTGAAGATTGTGTGTTTTCTTGTTGAATATTGTTTTTTATGTAATGAAATCACATGTAAGAAATTTTGTTAAGCTTTTTAATATTTAGTATTAATTGTTGTAAATATTTCTAATATTTAGTCATGAAGCAATGCCATCAAATAAAAGAATAGATTGGACACTTAGAAAGGGAACTAAGCTTATTGTGTTACATGAATGTGATCTTTCCAATGCTGAAATTGCAAAACAGGTGGGTGGTTCGGTAACTACATATGACGTCCGAAAGTTTTGTTTACGATACTAGGAGACAAATTCAATAAAAAACAAAGTAGAAAATGGCTGAAAAAGATACACCACATGTTCATGACAGAAGAAAAAAAAAAGACTTTGTCTCCATGATCGAAGAATGTCATCAGCGGCCACCAGAAGTTTATGTCAGTTCAAGAACAATCAGGAGAAGATTATTAGATGTTAGACTAAGAGGTAGAATTCAACGAAAAATTTTACAGTGGTGTATAAAAAGATTACAGTGGACAAAAGAACGCATTAATTGGCCAGATGATCATTGGTTACAAGTTATACAGAGTGATGAAACAAAGATATTGTTATTTGGTAGCGATGGCGAAAATAGGTAAGACATAGAATATGCGAAGAGCTACATCCTGAGTGCATTCAGACAACTATGAAGAACTCAGTTAGTGTAATGATTTGGTCATGCGTGTTAATAGATGGTATTGGTCTCTTTCATGTAATCGATGGGACATTAAATGCAAGAAAATATATTGACACTATTCTAGAGCCAAAACTAACACCTTCCATTAGTGATCTCTTTCCCAACAACGCATCATTTATTTTTCAGCAGGATTCAGCTCCTTGCCATATAGCAAAAATATCGAAAGTGTGATTTAGTATAAAGAGCACTGAATTGTTATCAGGGCCAGGAAACAGCAATAAACTCAAAATTATTGAGAACGTATGGCACCGTTCGAAAACTCTTATATATTGCCGCATTGAAAAAAGACAAGTGAATCTCCATGGCCGAATGGTCATGGCACGGGTCTCGTGATCAAGAGGCCTGCGTTCGAATCCCGCTAGAGACAATGCGATTAAAAGTATATGTAAATATTTAATTCCTTAATTTTATGTTTTTCTTTATTTCATGTTCCAGAAAATACTGGACATTTCTTCAGTTTGCCAGACAAGTGTTCTGGACTTTTCTTACTGTCTCCGGAAGAGTATTCTGGAACTTTCCCTGCTAGTATGAAAGCAGAAGATTTGTCAGTTACTGTATTCTCAGTTATGAGTTCAGTTAATAAATTGGTTTAGCTCTACCTCTTGTGTGTGTGTCTTTGAGTTCTATACTATAGTTCTACGTGACAATATATGAAGCGTTCCTCAAACAAAAGAGGATTAATTGAGTCTATAATTGTTTCCTGGCATCCAGCAACAACGAAGAAAGAGCTTAAAACTATCGTCAGCTCAATGAAACATCAGTGTGAAGCTGTAATAAAAAATAAAGACTACTTTACTAAGCACTGGTAACTTACTGCAGTCATCAGCATTTAATGTATCTCGAAAAGTATTGCCTCTCAACTTTTTTTGTATTGAAAATATTTGAATTTTGCTTTTGATATTGATATCAGCATAAAATGCCCTTTAAAATGACATGTAAGTGTTTCCATTTCTCTAAATATTTGATAATTAATATCTAAAATTCAAATAAAAGTTCATTTTTTGTCTTTCTTGTCTCTAGGAATATTCAAATATGTCACAATTTTTTGAAATTTTGTGGAAAGAAAATGAAATTTATTATCCTTTCTTGGTATTTTTTTATTCGAAAAAACACTTTATCATTAACATAACTCTGGAAGGATGGGAAAGTTGTTTACTTTCTTTATTATTATCTTTGATGGCTAAATAAAATTCTAGAACTGATTCCAATACGGGAGAAAGGGTTGCAAAATATGATGGATGTATAAAACTTCATAACAATTCGCTGTAATTTTGATAAAACATGATAAAATTACATTATCACAACCTCGAACTTTTACACGCAGAATTTGCTTAGTAGATAGATCAGTGAAATGAATTTCAACACGAAAAATGTAATATAATTAATCTTTCTACTACATTTTATCATTTTATATGATAGAAAGTGTAACAAAGTATAAATTGAAACATGCGGTTATTCAGTACTTTTATGTGAAGACAAAACGGTTATTACTTTATTATACCTCATAGGACGAAAATGTTTGTTCACAATACAGGATGATATAAAAGTTTGAGTTCATAATAATTTTTCTATTTCACTTCCTTTATCCTACAGTCAATATTCATACAGGGGTTACAATATTCATACGTACAATATTCATGCATACAATATTCAATATTCATACATACAATTATAAAAGCCTTTTCTATGGTCTTTCCTTTCGCTCATTACTGTACAGAAGACAGAAGAGTTTAAGATAAATCTAAGTAAAATTAAGGAGTCTACGATAAATTATAATAAAATAGAGACATAAAATAAATTGAGAATTTAGATATCGTCATGCAGAACATCATTGGCAACGAACTTGCTTTAAATTGCCGAACAGGTCATGGATGAGAGTCCTGATGCTGCAAGAGAATTACATAAGCAATTATTACATTTGAAAATAAAACTTGCAGTTTTATTTGTATTGTGCTCAAATGTTTTTCTATCTATCATTGTTTGTGTGGACTATTCTTGTAGCTATTCGGAACATTTGTTTTGAAACACCTTGCATTTGATTACCTCTATTTTTCGATAAATATTTCTGTGGAAGCAATTTTTATTGCATGTTTTCATAATTTTGTTATATTATCTTCTCTTTAAGCCACAGAAACCTTTCGTTTTTCACTGAATTAGTGATAAATGAAATGAAATAATAATAAATAAACCACCAATAAGCATCATTTCAATTCAAAAGAAACTACCACAGTGTAATTCTCTGTTAATTCGGTGCTGTATAACATTTAACGTGAATTTGCATAAGGCAGCAAAAGAGAAAAAAAACATAATAAGGTATAAACTATCTTGTTGTAGATATATTTTAATTATTTGAAGTGACAATACTAGGATTATTTTGGGGCGGGTACTACAATTTTGATTCCCAGTCAGATGACGAGGATAACCTCTGAAATGGCGCCTCCTTTTATAAACTCTTGCCAGAACATTTGGGTAGATGGATTTCACATAAACCAGACCCTCTATTCCTGTGTTTCTTTGGTGTAATCGTGTTATGAACTTGGAACTTCCAAATCTTTTACCTGAAACCCTATCATCAGTCATTGCGACTTAAGTAAACTGTCTCATATAATTTTTAGGATAAATTTATTATTCGTATTCAAAGTGTAAACGAAGTATTGTAATCTTCAAAAAAATTTGATCTAAAAAAATTAATATCATAAGATATCGAAAATTTTGACTCATCTCCACGTTTCAGATTCTCTCGAAAAAATATATATTTAGGATTTCGTCTGTCTGAGAACATGATGATTCAAAAACGCTTTGAGCTAGACAAATAAAATTTGGTATGCTGCCTTAAGAGTATATTTGTTGATTAACAAATTTCGAAAGAAATTTGGAAAGAAAGTTTGTCCATCTTTTTGTTCGAGTAAAAGCAAGCACGATAACCATAAAACATAATGATCTAAATAGATAACATTTGATGCATAGGGCTAGCATCTAAATTGTAAATATTTATCGAATTTCGAAACAAGTTTGGCAAAAGGTTAACTTTCTGCATCACTTTTACATGCATGCAAAATCAGTAACTAACACTTACAATGGTTTAAATCAATGAAATTTATATCATCTTGTGACTACAACTGCGCTTCTGTGTGTTAAATTTTGGGTTCAATCATGTGTAAAAAATTACTTCTCAAATACATATTCTCACAATAAATTCAGTAAAAATGTCATATTTACGTCAAAGTTCTATATTTCGTTAATATTGCTCAAAAATGCTAATGAAATATTCGCGGTCTTCCACAAAGTTCTCAATTTTTTGAAGGGGGGGGGGATCTGGATAAACTGGAGAGTATACGAGAAATTTTTGAAGAGACCATTTACTCTAATTTGGCTTAGAAATATAAATGTATCGACGTTGCTTATAGTTTAAAAATGAATAATGAAACTATAAAACAAAAGAATTATAAAGTAATATCTATATTTACAATTTAGTGGTATATGTGAACTTGCATAAAGTAGTTTGACGCTGCTTATAACGCAATGTCCGATGTATTATTGCTAAATAACGCTATTTCCCAATATAGGGAACATATTCCCTTCCTTACACGGATTTTGGAGGTTAAATTTTGGTGATTAGTAGAATATGCAAAATGAGTTATAACCAAAACAAATGGTAATTGATAAAAGTGCTGAATTTTGCCAATATGAATATCCGAGGACAAAACAAAGTATGAACATACGATGATTAAAAATATTAGTAGCAGACATTTTCTTATTCTCATCAAATGAGTTATGTTGGGTGTTTGAGGTCGAAAAGAAAGGAAGAGAATAGAATATACATTGGACATACACTTTAAATTCGCCAAAAATAATTTAAATATGAGATTTCGAACTGTGATATCTTCACTTTGGTTCAATTTTCTTCAAATTTCAATTAGAATTTCACATAATTAAAATTTAAGAGAGATTTTTATATCTTTTCTAGATAGCATCTGAAAATACTATAGCACAAAAATAATTTTAATACCTTTTCAAAATTCAAAGGCCTTTTTTTTCCAATTATTCTAATTTATATGTTTATTCCCGCCACATTTTTCTTTTGTGCATCATTTTCCGTTTTCCAGAAGTATTTAATTGCATAATCTCACAATACTTAGCATTGTTATAATAAAATGCAAACTATCTACATTTTTAAAAAGAAATATTGAATCTATTGCTTTTTTCCATTAATGTGAGTTAAGAAAGAAAGACAATATTTATCGACTGCGCAATTTACATGTGAAAATTACATTTCCTAGGAAGACGGCTTTGAACATAGATTAGTAAATTGTTTTGTTATAAAATTAATATTCATTAGAAATGTTGTTGTAAATAAAAGTAGAGTAAGATAATTGAAATAATATTAATGTATAAAATATTTTGATGTTTAAATTATTTTGCTTAGGGAATTAGCCCTTTCAGGACCATGATTACGTATAGGTGAGCACGCGAGTCTCCCTTCACGACCCACGTTATCATATACATGACAAGCAAGCCTTTCCGTCTTCCTGCGTCAACGATCACGCCGGTGCGATTTCTGTATGGGACATTTTATTTAAATTTTTAAGCAACACTAGATGGCGGTTGAAGTCCGTTATAACTTTGAAGTATATCTCATAGAGTGTTGATCTTCAATGTATGCTTTTGATTCTCAGCTTTTTATTATTTTTTACTTGATGTAGAGTATTTAAATATGCAAGCAATTGCACATTTTCGGCTCTTTCGAAAGGATTGGGCATTTAAGGAGCCATGATTTTTTTGCTCTGGGTTTTTGTTTATATTTTGACTGAATGGAGAAAGAATGGAATGGTTATTGGTTTATGTAGGGGGGGGGCAATCGATTTTTTTGTTTGCAGTTTCGGGATCGCTATGTAGTATTTTGTATGTTTTCTATCAGTTCTATTTTTGTCTTCCCATTATGAAACGAGTTAAATATTTAACAGTCCAATTGTACGGTAATTGACCTTCATATGCGGAGAGGCATTGGTTTCTGTTCTGCGTTTCTAGATTTGATAGACTTATTGTATAAACAAACGGCTCTGAAAGTGCATGTGTGATTTAAAGGGGCACCGGCATTCTTGTTGATTGTTTGGTTTTTTTTTTTCTTTAGAAGAATATGGGAAAGTGCTTTCAGATGTCTGTTAATGGGGGTGAGAGTGAAATATTACGTAATTTTCATATTTATAACTTTGTTTTCATGCGTTTAATGTTTGTTTTCGTGGGTATAATTAAAAGTTAAGTGTTTTGCTTATTTCTTTCATTTCTATTAATGTTAGAATCTTTAGATTAATACACATTAAGTAGTAGTATATTACAAAAGTTACTTGTGAAATTGAAGTCATTACATTAAAATGATGATTTCATAGATTTTTTTTTTTGTAAAATTTGGTTTAATTTCGAAAACTGCGTGGGCCCGTGGTGAGTTCTCGGGCCTGGGCTTCGTTCTCCACATGCTGGCCCTGAAGGGGTTATGTATATCAGATTGATGCATAAATGATTTCATTGAAATTAAATGCAATCTAATTTTTCATAGCGAATAATTATTTCTAAAGACACCTAGTTCATAGTATAAAAGAACCACATAAACTTTCCTATATTTATTTTGAAGTTATAAATGATTGTTTGATTTCTTGTACTATCAGACTAGGCTATATTGTAGATTGCATCTACTTTATATTTAGTATATTAATTTGCTTTTGTCTACTTATGTTGTACTGATTATTGTTTATATTATTTGAATTTTATGCTTTGTATTGACAGAGTTTGTAATTAGTTGAGGGGCACTTTCTGAATTACGTCTTTTGGTCAGAGTGTAAATACGGGTTTCGAAAGGATGAGTTTATGAATGTGGATTCACGCGCATTTTCCAATGTCTTGCGTTAATAGAATTTTACATGACAACTGACATTTATTTTTTCTTCTATATATGTTATATACATTATAAAAATATGTAATATATATTATACATATTATCAGAGTTATATATATTATGAAATCACTCAATGGAATTCAATTCTTATATAGAGGAATGAAAAAATGATGCATTTAATTAATTATCGAATTATTACTACCAACGATTCATTTAACAAATACATAATATAAGCATTGCACATAATACAATTAGTCGCAATCTTTTTTAAATACCAATATATGTTAACCCTATCACTACTGAGCAGGCCCAACCGTCTATGCTAATTCTAGACTGTTTGTTTGGAATGTTTGTTTCAAACGAGGAGTGCAAAATGTAAAGCTCGGACTTCCTTGTTGATAGTACCTTTTACATCCAGCACTCCTCTTCTGAAATAAGAAATGACCCTAAAGTACAAAATTTGCAAGGACACTCGGGACTGCTCAATAATGAAAGGGTAAAATATCATCATTTTTCAGTATCCTATAAAACAGATGCTTCTATCCTATTTCCTTAAGAAAATGATGCTTTCAGCACATAATCACAATAATATTGAGGGCTAAAATATTTTGATTAAAAGTCTCGGTCGCCTCTTTTCCTTCCTGTAAAAAATTCATCCCATGAGTATCAGTATTGATTCTTAGCTCACCAAAGATTAATTTATTCCGGAAAAATATTTCAGACACTAGGTTGCACTTGGGAGAAAGTACTTTCACAAGTACCTTGGCACAAAATACGATTTGCGAAACTGCCAGGAATTCGATATTAGAATTTTTCAGGAAACCCAAACCCCTCTTGCATACCTATTTTCTCAAAAGGATCGGCTTCGAGTGTAAATATCTAGAAATGTTTGGATTTGATTTGGAAGATAAAAATTGAATTTTATAGTGAGTTTCTGTCAAATGGATTGGAATTCAAGGATGGTGTAGTTTTATAAATTATTTACTGTTTATTGCAAGTAAAACGATTTCTGCGACCATTATGAGTTTTTGTTGTGGTCAAAAAAGTATCTTCGAAATATTTGGCATGCAAAAATTAAAAAGTGCAGTATAGCATTAAAAAAATCAGAAAACTTTTAATATAAAATTAAACGGAACTTTCCACTAATCATTTTTATATATAAAACTTTCTGTTAATATTTTCTTCACAAATAAAACAAATTATTTATTTGAATGGCATTCTAAATCATTTTATTACTGAAAACTGTTTTTTGAAGATGTTGTTTATTGGGAAATAAAAAAAGTACATGAAAGTTTCCATTTTCCGTTACAATTTAGGATTCAAAGTAAAATCGCACAATATTTATAAAAATTTCGAAAAGCTTCAATCTTAAATATTCGAATTAAATGAATTTTTGGAATTAAAACACTTCCTATCCAGAAAAAAACTAAAGCATTCAATTACTAAGAAGTCATTTTTTAATTTTAATTACTTGTTACTTCCGAATCATTAATATACAATTCAGTATTAGAAATAGTCTGGAAGTTTGAATGTAAACAGTTTTAAATATCATTTTAATTGGTGACACTACTGCCTAGAGTATAAAATAAAATAAAAAATCGATGACCTGATAATAAACTTCTAAAAAAAATATTCAATTGGTGCTTTTTTTATCTCGATTTTTTAAGTGAACAAAATTTGAAAACCATAACATATCAGGAAATGAATAGAAAACTAATAGAAAAATTCGCATTTAACAAGCATGAAAAAAAATTAAAATGAATGAAAACAGACAGTCACAAAGTGTTAGTTAGTTAGTTAGTTATATTAACGTCCCGTTTTAAGCAACACTAGGGCTATTTTGGAACGGACCTCGTAATTTTGAACCGCGGCCAGAAGACGAGGACGACACCTGAGCTGGCACCCCCCCTCTCCACACCACGCCACATCATCGGGAGGATATTTGGCCTTGACGGATTTAATGTGCAACAGACCCCCTTACACTACGATTCTTCAGGGGAATCGGGTCTCGCACCTGAAACCCTACGGCTCAAGAGCCGAGACCTTACCACCAGACCACCGCGGTCCGACAGTCGCTAAGATTCCAATCTTAGTGATATGCATTTCAGAACATAGGTAAGTTTCTGAGATAAAAATGCTAGAAAATTGAATGATGAAATTAAATAGGCTAAAAGATCATACCATAAACATACTTCAATCTCTGTTGTATGATACTTCATCATCGTATGTAGTGTATTATGTTTAACTCATTAAATAATGAAGTGCCAATTCAAGCAAAGAGTCCTCGAAGTGTTTAATTATTCCTGCAAAATTTATTCTCCCTTTCGTTACGGGGATTAACTGAGTACGAAAGGAGTTGATTTGTAAGACAAAGTGGATATCTCTAGTGAGTTTGTTGCAGAAGAGAATTTTCTTAAACGAAAGGAATTACTTATATGAAGTCTGAGTGAGATATTTATTAATAATCAAGGTAAATCTATTTACTTGTATGAGTCTGTGCAATAAGTATCAATAAGTAAAATATTTATTTGAAAGAGAAATTAGGATGATTTATCATTCTAAGGTCCCTGCACCCCAAGTACAGGGTGGTTATAATTAAAGTTACCTGTTTAGATCTACGTAGTGTCCGCTCTAGTGGAAGGATGTCGAAGAAACTTGATATTTAGGTTGTATGGATCATGGGAAAAAGAAATCTGCAATAAAAATTAGTTCCAATTTCAGCCGATAGATGGCGGTTTTCATGTACGATAAAGGCCGTTATGCAATTTTAGAGTAATTTAAAATGCCAGTACTCACTGCCGCAAAATAATTCTTCGCCATGTTGTTAGAAAAGAAAGGAAGAGCTTTGCTGATAAAGTTGTTTTATCAGAACAGCATAATTTGTCAGCTGCACTGCGAGAATATTGGCGCTTGAAAGACTTACGAAAAGGCTTATGTCCAGGTAGGCTTTGAAAAAGATGATTATCAGATTTGAAGAGACTGGAGAGTCGGGTGTGATACAAGGAAGAGAACGGAAATGGATTTCAAATGAAACTGCGGAAGATGTCGCTCTTGCCGTGTCGATATAGCGTCTGATTCGTAATATTCTTCATCAAGTGCTCAAGCGGTGACACGTGATTTGTCCCTCCCTTGGTCTACAGTACGAAAAGTTCTTCCACCCATTGTAAAGTGGTATCCATACACATCCATCATGTGCAAGCGCTGAATTCTGCAGACCTAGAGAAACGAAACAATTTGCTAGAATTTTTTAACCAGAATAGCCGTTGACAATTTATTGCCTTGGAACATGGTCGGACGAGGCTCATTTTACCTTAGGCGGAGCAGTTAATATTCAGAACTGTCGCATATGGGGTACTGCAGGTCCTAATGATGTGCATGAGCAGTCTCTACATCTTGATTACATTACTGTATGGTGTGGTTTTACTGCTGATTTCATTCTTGATCCCTTTTTTTTTTTGAGGAAAACACGCCTCATGGCTCTAAAGGGTGTTCCGTTACGGTGCCCGTTACCGTGACCTTCTTCAGCAGCAAGACATTCTTGCGTTACAAGAACGAGAATGTTTAGGGACTACTGTCTTCATGCAAGATGGTGCTCCACCTCACATTGCTCGACCAGTGACGACAGTGCTTCATGCCTGTTTTGAAGATCAACGGGTAATTTCAAGAAGTTTTACAACTGCCTGGCCTCCGCGTTTTCCGAACTTGAATCCCTGGGATTTCTGTTTGTGGGGATTCCTGAAAGATCGTGTCTATGGAGGAAGCATACGGACTCTGCATGAATTGAAAGCACGTATAACACGTCATGTTGCTGCAATTGATCAAGAAACCCTTCGTGCCACTGTTGAACCCGCCATAGCAAGCTTTGAACGTGTGCTTGACGTAAATGGAATACACATTGAAAGTATATTGTAATTAAATAAAGTTTTTAAGTTCCAAATTGTGTTTTTTGTTTTTCATGCGCCGCCTTCTCGTCTGACGGTTGAAAATTGAACTAATTTTTTTTATTGTAGATTTCTGTTCCCCGTGATTCATACAATCTAAGTATCAAGTTTCTTCGACATTCTTCCACTACAGCGGACACTACGTAGATCTAAACAGGGTAACTTTAATTATAACCACCCTGTATATTAATAAATAAGATAGTTAAGGACTTGTAACAAGAATGAGCGTAGTGCAGATATCAACAATTATTATAACACCCATATTTCAATTTCAGTAACACATCCATCAGAACTGGAGAATGGTCATTTCTGATGGATTTTTTTCTTGAATCATATTTGTTTTGCGTCGCCCCTCCCCATGTTCTGAAAGACATATCATTCATATGCTTCTTTTTTACGATGACTAGTAGGTTTTTTTATACTTGAATGCGCATGTATGTTTTTATTGCTAATTGATTTGATTTAGAATATAATCTCGCTGGTAGTTTTCTCAGGATCTCAAAGACTACATTGTGAGGTTTAAGAACACGGTACCTTGTCATCAATAAATGGATGGCTCTTTCGCCAACTCTTTTAATTATCTTAACTGTTTTCAATAAAATATCAGTGACGAGCTTGACGATCATTTAGCGGTTGTACCATTTTCTGGAGTCTTTCATGATTACGTTGTTGAAATTTAAAATTTCATTCAGTTGCTTATTGACTGAGATTGTATCTTACATCTCAAACATCAGATTGAAATATTTATAATTATTTCAGTATCAAAAATAGACATTTATTTTCAGAATAGATAAATGGGAACTGTGTTTTATAGTGATAAATAATGCCTAACAATATAAGGAAGAAGTTCTATCCTTTTCAAAAGTATTCAGTTATAATACTTTTCATTTTTGTTCATGCCTTTTGCACTACTTTTAGGCGTCAATTATTGAAGCCACACTTGCAATGCGCTACATATTTCAGTAATATAAAATGTAGAGCTTTTATTTATTTCGTTTAAAGAAGTTTCTGTCATTTTATAGCATACACAAATGTTCTTTTATTTTCCATCTAGACAGTAATATTGTGTGAACAGTTTACGCAAGAGAGATTATGAGTTCAAACTAACATTCCATCGTAAATCCTAATGTCTCCATTAGGATTTGAAATGGTTATCTAGAAAAAAAATTCTAAATATATAGAAAATTATGAGATTTTCTTCAGTTTTAATGATTGGGAAAAATTTGAGAATGTTCTTTGAGATTTTACAGGTTGTATTTTTATTAGGTTTGTGGTGGTATGTAGATTATTATGATCTGTGCAGGAAGCAACAGGACGAATGTTGTTGAAAACATTTCTTTAATAATCACATTCACACACTAAACAATTACAAACACAAAGACAAGACATTCACGCGAGTGCTTCACAGTTCAGCGTCACATCTTCTCATTACAATCGCAATGCATTATGGGATTACATATGGGATGGCTTAATCAGGTATCGCCATCTAGTATCCAAAAGAGAAGATAAGTGTAATGCAACTGCTACAGATTGTATTTTTATCGCCACTTGAGTTGTCTTCGGAGTAATCTGCTGATTATATTTCATTCCAGTTCAATTCTTTTGCTGCTACATTATAATCAATTGAAGCGAGGAGTCCTCTCAAAACTTTTAAAAACTTCTTTCTATACAATGGTAATTTTTACAGTTTAGTTGATAATTGCCACATTTTACCTTTAAACATTTAGCACTTCCGAGAAGGAACGAAACACTTTGGATCCGAGACAAAATATACATTTTAACTTCTTATATAAATTTTTAGAAAACAAAATAAAAAATCCGTTGAACCTCTCAAGTTTCTTAAATAAAAATGCAATATTGCAAATGTATTTGAATATTCATTTGAATGTAATGAAGTGTTTGTATTTGTAAAAGCGCCAAAGTGCGCTTCTAAGTAACGTGGCGAATGACACAACAAGAATGCAGCGAAGATACGTACATTGCTGCTGAGTTTTAGGCTTCATTTTACAGTGAAGAAAACTGTAAAATGCATTTTGGCTATCGTACTTTTAACTAATTAAATTCATACTTGGACATAGATTTACACGTTTTTTTTTCTCGAAAATACATAAGAATAGATATATAATAATGAATATTGAATGAAACCTTAAAATATCTACAAGCTTCTTAAATAAAGTTTCTAACTTAATTGCGCTAATAAAAATGTGCATCTGAAAATATTTTAATTATTTTATTACAATACTGATTTTTTTCCACTTCCTTGCAATTTAAAAGCTGAAGTAAAATTTGAATTGAAATATTTTTAAAATAAATAATTTTAAGAAAGAGGATAAATACATACGTATATTTATCTTCAAATTTATTAAGAAATAATTGTATAGGATTAAATTTTTTTGAAATTACAAAAAATAAATTTTTCAATTTTTTTATAAATATCAGAAACGTCAGTTTAATAAAGTAGCAAAATTCTAAGCCATGCTTCAAAAATAGAGCATGGTTAAAGGTCATTTGGAAATTTGTGTCTTTAATAAAATATTAAGAAACGCTATATTAAGTCTTTTTTTTTTTTTTGTGTGTGTGTGTGTTGCACTTTTAAATTTTAAACCATTTCTACTATCAAAGAAAAAAAACATTTTGAAACTTTCTGTTTATTAGTTTTTTTTATTTCTATTCCAACATTTTTCAATAAATATGTTATAATGCAAATTAAGGTACTTGACTAGCAAATGCTTACAGCTCTATATAACGAAGATTAAATAAATTTAGACAGATTACTTCATATTGATGAAAATCCGAATAAGTTACTCTGGCCCTTATTGCTTATCCGAAGTCAATCAACCTACGGCAAGATGAAGGCCCAGAAAAGAATATTAATTAGATTAATGCATATTTTTCTATTCTTTCTCAACATTAAATAAGTTAGGACATTACTAAATCTATCATAAATATGACATTTTTTTATTATTTTCCACAACGTTAGCTAGCATTTATTAACTACTTTTTCAATTAACTATTAAATAATACATTTATATATTTTTGTAAATTTTAAAAAGATTCTTTCAATTTCACATGTTTCATTTTTGTAATTATTAAGCTATATCAACAAAATTCTAATAAGTAAAAATTTTAAAAAAATTATACTTTAGTATCCTTATGATAATGCTCTATTTTGATATTTTCCTAACTTTATGGAAAATCAATCTATTAATTTAAAATATGGATTCCATAAACATGGTGAAACCAATACTGAATTCTAGAGGAATTTAATTTATATAATATTTTTCATAATGGAATAAAAAATAGAGGTTTAAAGGTGGGAATAATTAAATAGTAAAAAGAAAATCAGCATTTAAATATGCTAATGAAAACGTCAGTTTTTTTTTCTTTCGAAAGAAGTATGTTTCCAACTACTTTGAACTGTCTTTCTGTTTTAGTTGTAATTATTTTATTAATAATCTATTATTTTCAAGTCATGTAACTATGTTGGCGATGAATTTTTTGAAAAAGGCTGCACAATTATAATATTTTTGAATTTTTTGCATAAAGCAGATTGAAAAAAAAACAGCTATAAAAAAACCCCGAAATATACTAGTGAAATGTCAAAAAAATGTTTTTAAAAAAATTGCTAATTTATTGGCTAAAACAGAGGTATAAATAAAAAAAATCAACTAATGAAAAAAATTTTTTAGATGACTTGTGGAAAATCTTGCTGATAAATTAATAAACATATTTCCTAGTTCCTGAAAGGAAAACATAAGCCTTTTTTTAATCTAATATTTAAATAGTAATTTTCAATTCATAAAAAATATGAAATTTTCAATTTTTTTTCGCATTGTGAATCAGTAAAATAATTATGGAATATTTCTAAAAGAACAAATTGTTTATTCTATATATTCTCTAGTTAAGAATTCCCAAATCTATCAACAACAGAAATTTCGCTAAATTAAGCAATATTCTAAGAGCTACAAACGACAAGACACGAGTAACGTGGAAAATATAGATTTTATTTAGAAATTGCAAAAAATTTATATCATAAATATTTTATTATGAGAAGAAGAAAAAATTGCTTTTCTTTTGTTTGCGATTTCTAAAAATTAGAAATAAAAATAAAAATAAAAATTAGATAAGATAAAAATAAAAAATTAGAGCTAACAAATAATGTCCTCTAAACAAGATTCTTAAGAATAAACAATCTGAATTTAACATCTTTTATAAATAAATTGATAGAAATAGATCTGACCATAATTATTCTTCTAAACAATTCTACAAAAATTAGGGCATACTCATATACTTGATATTTTCGTCACCAAAGAAATATATTTAATGTTTCCGAAGGCAATTAATGCGATGTCTTACATAAACTTTATCACCCGTGCATTTGTACTAAACATGAATTTAACATCTTTTCCTGAAAGCTACACCCTCATTAATCCATAAATACGACCCATCGGTGGACAGAAGAGATCTAATAAAATTCTATTGCCATTAGATCCGTGCGACAGTTAATATCGGAACGCAGAAGGGACCGCAAAGTGGGATTCATTCCCATGTTTATCCTTCCATTATTTTAGGTTAGAAACGCATAAACATAACTTTAGGTTTATCTGGATCAGGCTCAGTTCCCATACTCTGAGTTAAGTGCGTCGCAGCGGGTATTGTTCGCGCGACTGTATTATTACTTCATCGTAGTCTAATATCGCGAACTACAATATATGATAGAAATGTAATTTGAAATCGAATGGAATTTAGATTGGCTTCCTCGTACATGCACATTCATCATCTCTAAAACAATCCCATAATTCTAATTCAATTGAGTTTGATAATTAAATTTCTAGTTACAAGTCCATTTAAATGAAATTAACTCAATACTTCATTCGAGTTGGTTTCATTTAGAGGGACTTAATTCATTTCATTATATTTCCTCGAGTACTTGGCAAATGTTCTTTTACGGTTTATTTTTATTTTGCTAAATTAATGTTTTGAAAGTAGCCCAAATTTCTTTCAAAAATATTTTGAAGCTTTAAACTGAAGATAGATGATGAATTTCTTATTTTAGCCAATTGAGATTAAATAGTTTATATAATGAAACAAGAACATTTCACCATAACAGGTGAATGAACCTTGAACCTTTCTATACAGTTTTCATTAATACGGATTGTTGATAGCGGGTTTAGTGCACATTAAACGTCCCGGCCAAACGTCCTCCCGCTGCTGTGACGTGGTGTGGGGAGGGGGGGGGGGAGTGCCAGCTCAGGTGTCGTCCTCATCATCTGACCGCGGCTCAAAATTGCCAGGTCCATCCCAAGATATCCCTAGTGTTGCTTGAAAACGGGACGTTAACATAACTAAACTAAACTAAATTACACAAACTGTTGATCGTATTTAGAATTTGATCTGGAAAATGAGATTTTCCGATCCTAAGAACAAGATTTTGGTTGAGGAGCATTGTGAATAAATTTTGCGAATGTGAGAGATTTTAGTTATGTAATTTGTATTCTTAGCTTTGCAATACACAATTTTATCAATTGTCAATAAATATATATTTTTTCATAATTGTGATATTTAAATCACAATTGATCTGAAGCGTTATCTAATGAAGAAAGAAGGTCCTTCTTTGTCATTTTCATCGTCCATAATTATAATCATAAAAGTGATGCTTCTGTATAGTAATGTGTTTTTATAGAGTTCTCAAAAACAAGGAAAGTTATTTTATAATTTTTACGCATAAAATAGCTCTAAGACAATTCAAAATTTTATATGAACATTTTGTAGACAGTGTATCTTTTCTATTAATTAAAGTATTTGAAATCAAGTTGGTCTCTGAAGGTAGAAATTTGAAAAAAAAAATCTCAAACTATTTTGATTTTTCATAAATATTATTCACCAATAACATGCAGTTGTTTAAGCACGAGTACGTTTATAAGAGAATTTGCGAGAAAATTTCGGAGAGACTACTCCGCTGTTTTATTAGAGGGAGAATAACTGATATTTTCATGTATCCGTTCATTCACAATATGTCTAATTAAAATTATTCCAAAATAAGATAGATAAATTTTTTTTTTTGCAAAATAATTCAAAGTTTCTTATAGATACATTTCTTTGATAATAATAATTCGATGCATTCGTAATAAATTATTTATATCGTTTATTAATTTATAGAGGAAAAATTTTAATTTCACAGTTCTTTTTCTTAATTTTATCGTTTTATTTACATTCAAGTAAATTATCCACTTATACGCATATTATCGTCGTGAATAATTTAGAATATATTTTAAAAATAAAATAAAAACTATATATGAATCAAGCTTAAAACATGATTATATTTATGTTTAGCATTAAAATTAAGAATCTTCATTAAATTTGTCCTTTAAATTCCAGAAATCTCCTAATAATTCAACAGAATATTCATCAATTGCTTCCTTTAGTTTAAATATTTCTTTGGTTGTGCAGAGTCTGATATCAGGCTTTCAAAAAATGCTTAGATACTACACAGTACTGAGAAAATATTTCCTTCTCCTCCAAGAAAAGAAAAAAACAAACATTCACAACTTGTAGCTTTTTATCATCTGTAGTTTCTTCGCTCTACCCATTTCCTTTACAGTTGCGATCGTACAACTTCGAATACAGCGATAAAAATGCGCGAGTCGTAATGACGAAATGTTTCGAATGCTTGTTATTGTGTTTTCTTCAAGTCTTGTAACTTATCAAGAGATTTTTCTCGTTCCCTTTGGGTACGACTTGCAATTTTTACGATGAAGTATTTCTATATAGAAAAAAAAGATTTCTATATAGAAAGAAGTTTTTATTCTCTATGTTTCTGTTGGATATAGCTAGGATGTTATCTTCTTTAAGTATCTCGTATTGATATAACTCAATAAGAACCGGGATAAAAAGTTTTAAAAATGAAAAAAAAAAATTCAATTTTTTTAGCATGAATAAAAAGCCTTAAACTTTTATGAGAAACTATAAAATTATATGCTCAGGTAACGCATTATGTCATTTAAATTTTTAATTTCATTTATTTGTTATATTTATCTCATACAGACTTTACATTTACCAAATTTGTATTCGTATGTTACCTTCAATAACTAAAATTTCAAATATTAGTTTAAATAACAACAAAACTTTGCACAAAAGTTAATATATAAATGCAATTTAACCATATTAACTTTTAAAACAGTAACATATTCATAAACATATAGCTAAAACTGCTCAAGCACATGTTGACATTTATAACAAAGGAAAATGCGTGTATGTTTGTGTGTCATTTCCGTAGTTATAAACCAAACTGGTTGACCTAAAGAGGCAAAATTTGGCACAAAATCACTTTACTAGGTGGGAATATGCTTCTATTTGATGCTAAACGTTCTATTTGATGATAGTTTTAGGAGCAGCATTCGTTATTCGATGTATAAATTAAAACAAAAAAAATTAAATAGTTAAAATAGTTAAAAAGCCACCTATAGCAATTACTATTACACCTAACATTCCCATCTCCAACAATGTTATATACATAATTAATCCTTTTGATCAATAAAATTAAAAGATAACAGAAAATTAAAGAACTATGTATTATAAGAATTACAGGATTAAGCGAATTAATGACAAAATGTAATAAATTCTACTTTGTTAAAATGTTTGTATAATTTTTACTCACTCCGCTAGGTTAGTTGTTTGAATTCTTGAAATGTCCCATGTAATAAAAGGTGTACCCAAAATCAAATTATTGTAAGATTTGAATTTTCCACCAATCACACAACCTTATTAGAAAAATCCATTCGATAGCTGATAATTTAAGGCTAGTAAAGATGAGGCGTTACACGATAAAACAACATGTTTTCATTGTTAAACAATATTTCAAAAATAATGAAAGTCTCACGCTCACATTTCGAAAATTTGAGAATTGCGTTACAAGATCGTGTCATTTAACACCCCTGGATTTCTTTTTATGAGGTTATTTGAAGTCAAAGTTCTATACCAATATGCCCACAAGCACATTTGCATTGAAGGAAGAAATTAAACTCTGCATCAAAGAAATTCAGCCCATTTAGGAAAAATGGTCATTAAAAATTTTGATAAAATAGTACATATTTACAAGCAAAGGCATGGGTGCCATTTGCTCTATGTGTTACATAACCCTATATTTGTCCATACATAACTCTATCCTGAGTAATTTACGATTCAAAAAAAATATAACAATTTAAAGGAAAAAACTGTGTTTTTTATTTAATTTAATTCTATCGTGTAATGCTTCATTTTTACTACCCTAAACTATCAGCTGGTTTTTTTAATAGGGTTGACAACACGTTACTATAGAATGGTAACAGATTCAAATCTTGCCTTAACTTTTTAACACCCTTTATTTTCAATTCGTTCTTAAGTTCGCATAGATATTATGAATATTTTTTTGTTATTTCAAAAAATAAAGAAAAATAAAAGAGGATAAAAACATTTCATAAAGAACAATTTTTAGAAGCATTTTTAATTACTAAACGGGATTTTTTAAATGTAATTATTTTTCTAATTCTTAGTTTTCACTGTTAACAATATTGCAACTTGCAGCATGGTTTTTGAAATACTGAGAATAAAAATTTAAATTCTTGTTTACTAAACCATCGAAGATAATTTATATTAAAAAGAAAGAAAAAATTGTTGAGTTCAGTAAAGAATTACTTGAATCATAAATTTCCTTTGCAAAAATGCTGCTATCACTAATTTATAACGCATCCAAGAAAAATTGAATTTTAGAAATAAAAAATACAATTTTACTTATACCAAATAAAATACAATTCTCAAAAAAAAGTGAAATTTTACTTCCAATTTTAGTTTATAATTTTATTTTTCCAGGGACTTTGCGAACCGTGTTTCAGCGTCGATTAAAAAGAGAGTAGGGTTGCTGTAAATGGTGTTTAAAAAGCAAGGATGAAAAGGTCTAAAAAAAAGAGAGCATTTGGTAGATATTTTTAGTACATGAATAAAAGATATGACGAAAACGTTTAGATAGAAGGTTTTTTCATTTCATTTCATCATTTTGTTGATACTAGCATTTTTATTTTATATATTTTTCAACAAAAAAAAAAAATCGTATTTATGCTATGGTTAAATAAATAGTGTATCTTCATGAGTGATTAAAAGAAGGTTATTCTAAGTATATTTGTAATATTTAAAATTAAATGTGTGAAATGTATATATATATATATATATATATATATATATATATATAACAAAAACACAATAAAAACCAAAATACCATAAAATGACACACACACACACACACACACATATATATATATAAAGTTTTTTTTTCTTTTGTGTTATTTTATGGTATTTTGGTTTTTATTGTTTTTTTGTTATTGTATTTTTACTTATTAGTGGTTTTTCTTCTAATTTGTTGTTTTGTATTTTCCTTTCTGTTAAAATGGTATATCTATTGGGCCTAATTTCATTGGATTTTCGGGTCACGAGGAATCATTATTAGACTTCATTGTCTGCATTTCCTTAACAGAAAAAATCCCTTTATTTGAATCCCTGCCTGAGGGTGACCCTTAAAAAGTCTTCAGGCCGGATTCTTTTTTATATTTTCTTATATTTTTTTATTTGGTTTATTTGTTTTTCCTATTAACTTTATTTTTTACTTTTGTATCAGTTCATCTGTGTTTTAGAAGTAGCTGCATTTGC
>JAPMOR010119894.1:7616-24355 GCA_026543865.1 Argiope aurantia
ACTAACAGTCGAGATAGAGATTCACCATTCTCTTATTAATATCCGTTTGCTTCCTTTGCTCCAAACTGTTTAGATATAAACATTTTGGGGCATCCATTTGCTCAAGATCCATTTTGTCAATCCATAAATGAATTGCTTTTATCTTTCTTCCAAAAAACATCTTTTTGTTCTGCAAACACTTTATTTGATCTGCATAATTTAACTAGTCTCCTCTGACATATTAATTTTTCTTTCCTCCCCAGAACTAAATGGAAGCGCCAGAATAGCCAACGACTGGAACACCTCCGACAACAGTCACAGGGAGTGTCCAAGGAAGGTCCCGGTCCTGGCCTAGGACCCGCACCCCATCCTCTCGACGGACCACTCGTCTCGGCCACTTACTACGGCGCATGCGTGGTGCCCACTTCCAGTGCCGCTTGTCTATTGCCACCGGGGATATTGAGAAATGTGTACGTGCCCGGTTTCCAGATGTGAATACAGACACTCACTTGTGAAACTCACAGACCGAGAGAGAACACTCCCATTTATACACGTTGAACTTCACTACCCCCTAATCCTGAAATTTGAAGGGGATTTCGAATCTTGTACGAAAGAGAATGGACTGAATTCTTGCGGACTAATTGTGCATAAATTAGTATTTTTTATCGATTTTATTGTGTATTTCTTGTGTTCATTTGCGGAAAACAGACTATACATTCAAAATACGAGGATTCTTAAGAAGGATTTGAGAAAATTATAATATATATGTACAGGATAATGAAAAGTTTTTATACAAAATTTACATACATATAATCTTTACATTTTTTTAAAATTCTTTTTCTGAAGCATTGATTTTTTTTATTTGTTAATCTCATCTCAATGGGAAATCATTCTTAAAAATATCTCTTTAAGAATATATATTTAGAAATTATTTTATACATTCACACTGTATTTATATACATTTACTGTACGTTCGTTTTGAATTTGAATACTGATATACATTTAACGGTTGTTCTTAATAACAATAACGATTTAGAAGGAAATTCTAAAAAATATTCATGGTAAAAAGAATCACATTTTTACTGGCCAATAAAATAAGTCACATCTTAATAATTTTTGAGCATTTTATCTAAACATGCGGGTATCTTTTAGTGCGGAAATGTCTATTGCTTGTTTCAGTACCTTGAGGGTATCTCACTACGGGGTGAAATGCGGAAGGCTGAGCTCAATTCCGGAATTCATCATTCTACGATCTTGATTTCCACCCTATTGGATACTTTTTGGTCCATTTTTTCATGTGTGTGTGTGCGTGATTGTCGTTTTTAACCGTATTATTTTATTTCAATTCAAAATTGAATATTGATTGCTTATATAGCTTGTTCAAAAATTGTTAATTATTTAAAATTTGTTAATTATTTTATGTAATATATTTAAAATAATTATATTTTTAAGTAAAAAATTAGTAATTTTTAAAGATATTAAATTATATATTTAAAAATACCATATATTTTTAAAAAAAGATGAGAAAGTTTTAAAGAAATTTAAATTTATAATATTATTAAGATGCTTTGGGTTTACAGTAACTCCTTAAAAGAAAGTAAAATGTTTTAAATAGAGTAAACTCTTGTTTATCCACTGTTGTTAATCTCAAAATATTGTCAAAAATTCAATAACATGTGAAAAAAAGCAGCATTTTAACATAAAACTTTCATTATTATTTTGTAAAAAAAAGTGAATTATCACATTTTAAGAACATAAATCTTTCGTTTATTTATCGTAATTTTATTTTTATGCCCTCTACAGTAAATAAAAATGCTCTGAAATATTTTATTGTTAATTAGTATCTTTTTCCGGCAGTACAACGAGTTATTTACAGTGTTTATGCTTCAAAAGTCCGCGAGTAATCTGAGTTCACCTTAGTGTTAAATGTGAACATCTCCTTTCATCTTTCCTCTCACCCTTATTTTGACGAATTAAGCCCATTCTAATGCATGCGCAAAAGAGCGGAGGGTTTTAGAATACGTAAGCAAACAATTTCAGAAACATTTTATTATTTATTTGTATTTTTTTCAGCTTTTGTGAGCAAAATATATTACTATGAAAAATATGTTACCACTCCGTTTTTGGCTGTTGTAATATGAAAGAGAAATATGACTGACACACGAAAACGTTTCTCGAGTTTCAATTTTGCTCACTAAAAGTGGAGGATATATCCAAATAAATATGATTTGTTTCAAATGATATTTACTTGAATTCATATGATATATATAATTAGTTCAAGATTAAAAAAGAATACTAGAAAAGTGAGCATGTCAAGGAAAACTCTGAAATGCCGCACATGAATAAATGCACACTCATTATAGCGATTTAGTAGCAAGTGACATTTTGGCGGGGCTGAACACATGTGCGGGAAAACAGTCAAGACTTCAACACATTGACTGTTCAGTACGAAGTTTAGTAAAGATATGAAACTCGAATGTAAGAGCGAATATTTTTTTTAATGTTATTTCCGAATAACATTTTTGTATAATCCATCTTTTCCTTTTTTTTTTCGCATAAAATTGATGATTCTCGTAATACCGTAAATGCCACGAGTACTCAGTTTAGATACTATGAGACATTATGTTTCGAAATGCAATAAATAACAATCAAATCTACATTTTGGACGCCTTTATTCCGATGGATTTAAATCAGAATTTGACATAGACTTGTAATTCTAGTATCAAAATCGCATAACAAATATGATTTTTTAATGCCATTGCATTTACATTAAAGTATAAATCGATAGATGGTAATCTATCGGTATAAAATAAACCAATAGATAGATTTGGTTCAGAATTTGATAAAAATCGACATTTTGGATGTCAAACCTTTGTAAAAAATTCTATCTGCTTATATTTTTACATTTTATAGCTACCATATTCAATTGTACTTACACAATTGGACAAGAATATTTCTTCTCTATAGATTTCGTTCAGAATTTGATAAATATCTACTCATTTGGTGCAAAACTCCATTTCATCAACTTAGCTAAAAACGATTTGAAATAATCGCATTCATAGACGAACAGACATAACTCCAATAATGTGTTTTGGGAAAACATTCGGGCATGTATCTGAAATATGAAGATTCATCTAAATCTGGAATTGAAGTATTTTGACGTTTATAGTGTTTCATATTTCAGGAAATAAAAAAATAAAAAGCGCTTCATTTTTTTATAAAATCACAATAAAATTTCAATTTGTTTTTCATTTCGGAAACACAGGATAAAATAAGAACAAAGATAAAGATGAAATTGATCTTTTTTCTTGATATTTAGTAGATCACTTTTTGTGGTACCTACATGAGGGAGGGGGGGGGGGATTTCCCTTTTCTATTTTGGATTTTGATTCAAAGCAAATGATAGAATCGTCTATTCTTGCCGAAAACTAACAATCTATCGTAGGAGAAAATAATTAATTTCACATAAATAGGTAATTTCACTTACCAATTTTTAAATGTGTGTTGTGACTTATGGCACTTTACAAGCACGCTAACAGTTATCTGTCAGTGATTTAAGCCGAGTAAGTGTCTCTTATCTTTTCAGTAGCGCCATCTAGGACCAAGAGGTCAACTTATTTACACACGCGTCACAACCCTTTTTAGGGTAGCCATGCTCGTGCCATTTCATTCACTCACCCACAGATCGTAATTTGGACATGAATTAGAGAACGATCACCCCTGAACCAGTACCCGCAGTGGTACTACTCTCGACATGGAGGACTTTGAGACCACGACAGATTTATACGTGCGCCAGTCACCACACACACGAGAAGTCTTCAGCCGGCGGGGTTCGAACTCACCACTTCAGGCATACGAGTCCCACGCCCTACCAACTTGGTTATTCCGGTCATATTTTTATTTGTTTCCAACCTGGCTGAAAATATTTTCAAAATTTAATCTCAGTCTCACTAAAGTGTACCTTCAAACCATATAAAATCATATTTCTGAATATCTTCATTTGCATAATGATGTAAATCGACATCTAAAATATTCAATAGTGGAGGAGTTTAGTTTAGTTTAGTTATATTAACGTCGCGTTTGAAGCAACACTTGGGCTATTTTGGGACGGACCTCGTAATTTTGAACCGCGCTCAGATGACGAGAACGACACCTCAGTCGGCACCCCCTCTCCACACCACACCACACCAGTCAACAGTGGAGGAAATGCTGGTTCAATGAACTCCTTCGCATACAATGACAAGTCTGAGTATCGCATCTAATTACTGAATTTTCAGTTTTAAATCTGCAATGAAGTTAAAGTATTGAGTGATTTGAAATGAACGATTCGATATCTCAAATGCCATATCATACTGGGAATTAAAAGGGCCGCGGTGGCCCGGTGGTAAGGTCTCGGCTTCGGAACCGGAGGGTTTCAGGTTCGAGACCCGATTCCACCGAAGAACTGTCGTGTAAGGGGGTCTGTTGTACGTTAAATTCGTCCTGACCAAACGTCCTCCCGCTGGTGTGGAGAGGGGGTGCCAGCTCAGGTGTCGTCCTCGTCATCTGACCGCGGTTCAAAATTACGAGGTCCGTCCCAAAATAACCCAAGTGTTGCTTCAAACGGGACGTTAATATAACTAAACCTAAACTAAACTGGGAATTAAAATAATACTAAATGTCCCAAATAGGATGTGTCATCTAATTAGAAAGTTAAGGGATTCCGCAGGTCAAAGGATTAGCTATTTGTCATTGAGGAAATGTTGTGATTCATAAATGGTAATTGTGAATAATTAAAAATTAAAACGGAATCTTTATTAAAATTTATTTTATATATTATGTTTGTAGGAACACACACACAAAAAAAAATTGTTCCGAGCGAATTTGCGCGAGTATTAAATAGAGCAGCGAGTTTGACACAGCTCTTATCTTTTAAGAATGACAAAACGCATTGACAGTGATAACCAGAATCAAACTATTTCCAAGTTTTGCTCTAGGGCGACTGATAACACCGGAAGTGCTGGAAGAGACATGGAATCGTTTGCCAAATATCTTCCTAGTTTGTATTCGAACAATTGTCTTTGAATTGTAATAACACTTTCCTAGTATTCTTATTTAATAAATAAAAAAAAGGCATGATTCTTTTTTTTTTCATCGCATCGTATTTATTTTGAAATAAATTCTGGTTTTGATCAGAAGCACTTAATTATCTTGTGATAATTCATAACTTAATTCATGAGCTGGGGAAAATTCGAGGGGATTTTTTTAAGCCTTTATCAGATAATATATTAAGCCTAAATTTGTTAAAGCTTAAAACAGTTATTTACTAATTTATAAAAAAAATGAAAAAGTTATTTAACATATAAGGAGTAAAATCAGCCAAATAAATTATGTATTAAAAACGAATATAAATTATATTAGACATAGGTTTAAAATGCTAATGAGGATTAGTGATATTAATGTAAAACAAGACACTTCAGAACTAAAAAAAAAAAAATTCAAAACCTGATTTAAAGTGTAATATGTGATCCTGAATCATATTACAGAAGGGGAAAAAGGAACATTTTTTTTTTCATACAGTTCAAGAATTATTCTGCACGACGTATAGTGGATTCAAAATTTAAAGTGCTGCGAATCAATTATACAACTTAATATATAACTTATAAATCCAACTATGAAATAATATTTAAAAAATCTTTTTTTAATCAAATCCTGTACTTTAATATGAATAGAAAGCCGAGATCTGTTGTCTAGGATTGGGCAAGCTATTTTGTTCTGGGTTTAGTTTAGTTTAGTCCCGTTTGAAACAACACTAGGACTATTTTGGGACGGACCTCGTAATTTTGAACCGCGGTCAGATGACGAGGACGACATCTGAGCTGGCACCCCCCTCTCCACACCACACCACACCAGCGGGAGGACGTTTGGTCATGACGGATTTAACGTGCAACAGACCCCCTTAAACGACGGTTCTTCGGTGGAATCGGGTCTCGAACCGGAAACCCTCCGGTTCCGAAGCCGAGACCTTAGCAACAGGTCACCGCGGCCAGCAGCGATGCCTATATGCCTAAGAAATTCTAAAAGCTCGGGTCAGGATCCCAAAACGCATAGACCTGGCAAATAGCCAATCCTGATACTTTCTAATCATGCCACTCCTTTAGTTTAAAATATCATAGATGACAATGGAAAAAAAAAAAAAAAAAAAAAAAAAAAAAATCTCTATTTTTATTCACTTTCCTTGAATTCGCCTGTTTCCTTATTTGTTAAAATGAAGTTTCGTAATAGATATTTCATATCCTAATGTGCTAGAATTAAATTTTTCCATAATTTTGTGCCTCCTTATAAAAATGCGTTGTTTTAATATTGTCAGAACATTTTCAATTAAATTGAAGGAATTAATTTTAATTAAATTTGGATTACGAATAAGCGAATGCATTTTAAGACCAAACAAACACACATATGAAGAAAAAAAACGAGGAAAGATAAAAGCTCCCAGTTTTAATCAAATAATAACTCATAATTCTTCTAGAATTAAAAACAAATTTCTCAAATATTAAAGAAAAATTCTGTTTTTAGAAGAAAATAAAAATAAAACAACAAATTTTAAAAAAAACGTTATAAAATTGTTTTCAGAATAATAATATCTTGTCGTAGTTAAATGAATACTTCTTACATGTTGTCATGTTGTTAATAAGAGTTCATTTTGACATTTCAAATTTTACTGAATTACAAATTATTTTATTTTAAACAAAAAAAATAATATTTCAGAATTTTAATTATTTGCAATGGTTTCGCTTTCAGGGACTTCTCAGAAAAACTCCAAGCTTAAAAAAGCTTTCTGTCCCCTCACCCCTACAGGTTTCTGTTTACCTTCTTAGACAAATTTTTGAAAAATTCTTCTAATGAGCTATTTCAGCTCACTTTCCAGATCAGTGTGATTACAAATAATGAAAAATATTAATCAGGAAATTCTTTGTCAATATTAATTTTGTAAAATGTGTATATTTGGGTAAAAAATAGTGAAAATTGAAACAAAAAGCAAAACATTCTATCGCACATATTCCAATTATTTTTGTACACAACATGCTTACAGTTATGATGAAGGGAAGGAACTAGAATCTAAGAAATATGTGCATTTTCAGAAAAATTATAGCTTATCGAGTATTTCTGTATTGAAAATTTCACAAAATTCGTTGTTGAAAATTATATTAACCAGTTCTAAAACGAAAGCGACACAGTTCAAAGTTACATACTTAGTTCATTGGAACACTTATGGTAACATATATGCAAAATTTCAAGGTAATATATTAATGAGTTTTTAAGATATCATGTTTTGCGTATGAAATTTTTTACGAAATACAAGTTTTTCAAAAAAATTCATTTAAAACTTTCATTTGTCTTATACTAAAAAATGCTTTGTAAACATAAAAAAATGTTCAAAAGCATTTGTAATTGCCAATCCTTTAGGCATAAAAACTATTATAAATGCATTCTAATACATGTGGCTTGTAGATAGTACATTTAAAATAAATTATAATTCAGAGAGGCGTGGATTTGATAAAATGTTCGAAAACATTCAACTTCCAGTTGGTACTTCCGTTTCGTTTTCAGCTAAAGTGGTTTATAAAATATCACGTTTCAGTTTATCTTTATCGTAGAATTAATATAAACACAGATTTGGAAACCCAAATAAATGCGTTTTAAAATAAAACAATAAAAATAATTAGTGAATTTCCACCAAAAACTGGCTTTTAAACATAGACAAGATGCTCTAAAATATCTTTAAAAATATGAAATTTATTTCATTTGCGTCCTAGTATAATTACGTCAAAAATATTTTTAAAAAATATTTATATGAGGGTGTTTTTTTTTTTGCCTATATATTACGAAATAAATATATATTAAAAAAAAATTGCTTTGAAGGAGATATAGAAAGAACTTTCACTTTCTTTTCTAGAGGATATTTCTTGTCTTTTTTAAGACAGACGATTGCTTTAGTTTACGGTATTCGTAAGAACTTTCATTACAATCTCCAAATATCCTGTTGCCTTTCGGAGCGCCATCTATTATTCACTTTTTAATGTATTTTCTGATTGACACCATATAAATTCATTTGAAATTCATCGGAAAACATTCAACAAACTGAAACCTTTTTGAAAAATAGATAAAAATATAATAATATTAACAGATGTGTTTGGATAAAATATACAAGAAAATAAAACTGTTGTTTAAAAATTTAATAACACGAAATTATAAAAGAGAGATTAAATTAAAAGCTTAGATCGGCTATTAAAATCAACAGCTTAGATCGCCTATTAAAATCAGCTTAGATCGGCTATTTAAATCAACAGAACTGTACATAAAAACATACAAAACATTTATTTGGAATATAGCAAAAACTTATTTGCCTGTTTTTATTTCTTTTTATGAAATTGTTGTAGTTATATTAAAAATGTAGTTATATCTAAAGTTAATTTCAATTAAAAAATAGACGCTTAGATTAATTTCACGTCATATCATTTAATTAAGCCTAACAAGAAATTTGTATAGTGAGAGTTTAATTTTAGAAGCTATCGTTTAGCTAAAGCTTACGGAAATAATGGAATGACTTAATGCATAAAGTACAGAAAGTAAACGATCTGTTTAACATTTCACAGATTTAAAAAAGAAAGAGAGAGAAAGTAAAAAACTTTTTTTCAGTTAGATATTTTATATATTAGATATTAATATATAAAATATGAAGGAAGGTTACGTAAGCAAAAAATAATAATTGAAAAAAATAATTGATCTAAGCTAAAACTGGCCGAATCAGAAACTGTCAAATTTCGGAATCTTCGATATTATTAGAAGATGCTCGAAAAGAACTTACAACGCCTCAGGGTGTTTTTTTTATAAAATTAAAATGGAATCAATTAATATTAACATGTATAACTTCTATTCAAATTCGAATTTTCATCGTACATCTTGATAGTCGTAAAGTTAAAAACAAATCGTTTGCTTTTTGTTTCATTTTATATTTCTTTCTACGTTTCTTGCTTCTAGACTTTTTTCATTTCAGTTTCTTGAGTTTTTAAAAATTAATTCATATAAAAGTAATCTACATGGTACTTAATTTTCGGATTTGGCTTCTTGCCAAATCAGTGAAGAAATAAAACTTTTCCCATAGATCTGCCGCTGATAGAAAAGAAAATTTTTTAATTTATCAGGAAAACAATTAATTAAAAATAGATTCAAAAAGAAATTTTGAATTTTTTAAATTTTAAATTAGGGCAATGTGCTTCAAAAATTTTAAGAATATTTAATTTTTAAAAAATTTACAAAATTCGTTCAAGTTGTGACGCAAAACAAATCATTTTAAAATAATGGCTGTTTGATCTTTCTGATGGTAAACAGATTTTTCATACATTCATTTTGGCTATTAAAAATAATGGCAAGGAAAACTGAAATATAAAATTTTAAGACTACAACAGAGTGCTTTTATAGGTATGAAGATGTTTTTTGACACGTTGATGTACATCTTTAATAATTAAAGTATAGAAAATTATAAGTAAATAATAATTTGAGTAAAATATAGTATGAATTTAAAAAATATTGACTCAGATTAACTTTAATAAAATGAATGCCCAAGAACGATTCTAGATTAAAAGAAAACGATATTTAAAAAAATTCTTCACTGAACGTGGGAAGGCAAGGATTATTATCAAAGTTAATCAAGGATTATTATCAAAGTTAATCAAGGCAAGGATTATTATCAAAGTTAAAGTATCAAGTCCTTATTATCAAAGTTAATAGTTTCAAATTGCTTTCAATCTTAGTCAAAAGCATCGAAATATTACATACTGAAGCGATCATAGGTAATAATACTGCATAATTCAGTACTTACAGTAAAATGAGCATTTAACATGACACATGATGCTATATTTAAATAAATAAGTAATTATAACCAAATACATTTAAAAAATTAAAGCACGTGCAGTTTCTGATATTTTTTAAAGTTTATCCATTTTCATTTTTTAATAAATATATATACACTATTTATATTTCTTTACTTAATTTTCTTCAAACAATTAAATTTTATGTCGGGCTTCTATTCGGCCAGTTATAAGACGGCCAGTAGGCAGAGCATGCGTAGAAAGGGACTGATTTATGTTTGACACAATTTCATAAGATAGATTCAGGCAATCCATGCTTGGCTATAAATTGCCGTTTTGGTGACCCTGAATTTTTATTTTTCACTACGTGTCATATTAAAGTGATAGTTATTTAAAGAAAGAAACATGGTAAAATAAAAAATAAAAAGATCGACATACTTATCTTTGGGAAACTATAGAAAAAAAATGGCAAATAAAATGAAAAAAAACAACAGCATCGTATCAGAAAGAACAAAGTGCAAAAAATGTCTGAATTAATCTACGATAAGTAATAATTTTTTCACGCCAAAAATCTGCCAAATTCTGCATGTACAGTAAGAAAAAAATATAATTTAGCGGCATTTTGTTGCCCTGTGAGGAAAATTACTTGCCATATACAGAACAGCGTTTTTCAGCCTTTCTACGCATGCGCTGCCTACTGGCAGTCTTGTAACTGACGGAGTATAAACCCGGCATTATATTTATTTATGGAGTTAATCGATTTGACAAGCGCGCGAAACGTAATAAGGAATCAATTTCAAAACTTCATTTTCACTCCAGAATATTGCATTCAAAATATTGAGGATGAGTGTGAAATATTGAAGACGAACGTGTTTGATAAAAAAAAATAATAATAATTTTTAAAAAATCATATTCCTCTTATGTTTTATATTTCTTAATCTCAAGCAACTAGAAAGTCACTTACCTTTCTTAGAAGTCCTTATATATTCTATAATTTATCTAAACTTTTTAAATTATATGTACTAAATACACTTGAATAATAATATCAAAATATAACCAAACATTCGGTTTCTTAAAAATAATTTACATACATTGAAGTATTAATAGATATATTTTCATAATGATTTAAAACTCTGTGTTTGACGAAATATGAATAAATATTTTAACACAATAACTAAGAATTCAGTTTCTTATGGTTTGATATAACAAAGCAAAGATATCATTATATTACATTAAAATAATACAATACAAACATCTTAGAATAAAAAACATTAAACAGCAAAAATTACATTTGATTAAATTTTGGCAACTTCTCAGTTCAAATCAAACTGGCAAAGGAATTGAAATTAAATGCTTCTCGCTTCAATGGGAACTTTGCAACACAATAAGAAAATGAAGCGAATTTTAAAATAGCAATAAGTTTTACTTTAAAAAGATAGAAAAAGAAATTTAATTTCTGCTATAACAGGTAGATCCTTAGAAATAGAGATTTGTTTGGAAATAAAACAAAATGGGATATTAAAAATATACATTTTTAATTCATGATCCGAAGGATAGTTAAGCCTAATAAAAAAAAAGATTTCAATTCAAAATACACAAGCTAAAAATAAACTATATATATATATATAGCATTCAAAATTTTTAAACATTCAACTAAACAAATCAATGAGTCGAACATTTTTTTGTCTAACTGCGAATTAAATCATTACCCAGAATTATTATTATAGATTAAATAAATTTCAAAGCACTTAAAGTAAAATTATGATGTAGCAAAATTATTTTTTTATTTATACATTTACAAAAAAAGTACTTAATTTCTGGTTTTCTGAAACAAAATGAAGAAAAAAAATTTACAATCTATAGAGATGGCAAGACTAAAAAAAAAATTAATTTAAGGATGATTCTTTATTCTTGACTCTGGAAAGTAAGAGACTGCCATTATGCTTTTAATATCTTTTTTTTTCCTGTTTGTTAATGGTTACTAATAAAAAGAATTCTTTTTACCAACAAAAATGATGATGATGTTGACAAAGTCGTTAGTTACATTTCAAAGTTACATTCTTTCTCGGAATGTTTTTTTTAATAGATTCCTTCGTTTTTAAACATTTTTTTGTCAGATTTTGTAAGTTATGTATCCTTGCTTTTAGAAGAGCTAAAAGAAGTATTAATTCGTGGTAATAACAAAAAAAAAACAAAAAAACCAAGCATTTTTTTAAAATTAAAAGAATTGTTGTTTCCTGTTGAAATTTCAACTCTGTATAAGTGGAAATGATCTGTATCGTTTTTTGTTTGCCTTTAAATCATGAAACCATTTTTTATGCTTAAAGAACATGGTGGTTCTTTAAGCAAGAAAAAAGATTCTAGGAATAGAACATCCGGTTTTATAATCCTATAACAGTATTTTAACACTTCATTTTCGTCTGACTGAAGCATTTACTTGTTAAAATCTTCCAAAATGTAAAAGGAAGAAGTTCGTCAGCTCTGTTTAATTTATTTAAATAAGCGTATTTATATATTTGCATTTATACAAAAATTAGTTCTTTTAAATAGACTATCCGCTGCCCCAGTCTGGCTAATTTAGTTTTTCCGCTACTCTGAATTTTATTTCACACTTTTTTTGTGAGGTTTTTAATTTTTTTTTTATCTTATTTGTTTCAGCTCCACTGCTGAGCTGATTACACCACAATTGTGAGCTATAAAATTAAGAATGCTGATGAAAAAAAATTCACCGCAGGAAAAACTAAATTAGTTGCCACCGCATGGGGGTAAAATTGTGGAATAGAAATCGTTCTTTGAAATGTTAATCGACGTGAGGTTGCAGTTTAATTTGATTTACATACTAGGTAGGAGGGATAATTTTTTTCCTAATTTTTTTCTAGCGTGTGGGAAATATAAAAAAACAAACAATGGATGGGTTTTCTCAACTCTGATTATAATTCCATCTCGTTCGAAGTAAATAAAGAATCTCAGATGAGAAGATGGGGAAAAATAATAATTCACCTTGTAACTTTTTCTACATTTAATCTCGCTCTAACATGAACTAAGAAATTAAAAACATTACCATTATGGTGTGGAAGAAGCAAATCAGATTCTTTTGATGGGAAAAAAAGAGCAAAAGAAAGTTGATTATACAAGAATTTGCAGGTTTTAAAATATATTTCCACACAACTTATTAAAGACAAATGAATTTTTTATAAAGAATGTTCTTTCGTTGAAAAGAAATTACATTTAATTCTTAAAAAGCCGACGGAATACGATAGAATATACTTTTTATTTGATTGGAAGTAGAAAAAGTGTTTTATAAAGGACTTTTTAATCAATTCGTTAGCGGAATTTCGCTTTCGGATTTTGGCAACATCAATGGATTAAACAATGGAAATGAACTGAACCTTAATTAATATGCACCGAATAAAAAACATTCTTCTTCGCAAAAACAAATAAGCTTTTCGTAGAACGTTTTTTATTATTATTATTATTCTCCGCTTTCATTTATTTTATTTTTTAAGTCATCAATAAAGAAAATTTTATTTATTTAGACTTTTTTTTTTTGTTCCACCATGTTTGTTTTGAAAATTGGCGCTGGAAATGAAGGAAAAGGGAGAAATTGATTGAGGGTTAATTTCGGAGACTGCGTAATTATGAGATGTCTGTTGTTAAAGAAAGGGAATCTTGTGCTTTGTTCCTGGGAAAAGTTCGAAATGAATTTCTTTATAACAATGTATAGAATCTCTTGGATTAATTGTATGCGATTGAGAATTCTCGGTAGAAAATTCCACTTATTAGCGGATTTGCTTTCATTAAAATTGGACTAGCGACGAAAGGTATGTGTACACTTAATACGAGTTTCATTTATTTTAAGTTTCGATAGAAGTATACGAGGCGAAATTTACGTCTACGGTCCAGAATAGGATTAATTAAGTTTGTACAACTAAGGGTCTTTCAGAATAAGTATATAAATTCTTGATGGAATATAAAATAATGCTTTTTTTTGTTAATAAGCCCAGTTGCATTCTTTACAAAAATAATTAACAATCAAAATTAAAAAAAATGACAAAAAAAAAGAAGAGAAATAGAAAAACACCAAAAATTACCTTTATCCTAAAATTACATAGACTCCATTTTCGGTTTCTGAATCACAAATAATTTATTTTAGTAGATATATTTATAATTTATTTTAAATGGATATATTCTAATTATAGAATATATCTATTTAAAAATCACGCATTACACTGTCAGGTAGATTAAAAAGCCCTAAGTTTCAGGATTTAGATGAAAAATTGAGATTTATGCAGCTTCACAAACAGGTACGTTGTGGTATTCTAAATTAAATAAAAACTCACCTTTTTTTAATATGTCGTTAATAAGAGTGATTTTATTTAGTCTATTTTACTAAGAGTTTTAGTTTGCCGAAGCATAATAAGGTATTAACCCTTATGCAAAAAAAAAATCTACATCAATTTAATTACTGCATATTTTAGCTATTTTAAATTCAGTTTACTAAACAAATCACAAGAACTGCTATTTTATTGACCAGAATTTTTAACTATATTTTCAGTTAATAATAAATTAACTATTTTATTATTTACCAAAAAACTTTTATGCTTCATATACCTACACTAAAATTTGACGAAAGCACATATTGTAGTTTAGATTTCTACAAAAAATAAATCAGAAGAAATAGTCTCTCCAAAACTTTCTTGTATATTTTCAAATATTGCCATGCCGGAGAACGCTTAAGATGGCATTCACGCACGATAGTTACGAAATATTAGCTTTTGGTGTGAATTTATCATTTTAACAGAATCTATCGTCTCATCCTTGGCGACTTATTTGGCGATTAACCCCTGGTATGGGTTAATAATAAAAAAAAAGAATCGAATTTGGGTTTCAGACACGTTGTTCTCAAACGATTAAAAAAAAATGTTTGACACAAAGCTGCATTTTTCAGTCACAAGATTCCATAACAAATTTGATACGTTTTAGTCATTGTGTTTTTGATCTATCTCACTTGCATGTTTCTTACAGTACAAATCGCCAGAAAGCCCACCCATCATTGGATTTAACTCAACATTTAAAAGAAACTATGCTATAGATGTTAAATATGTGTACCGAGTTTTATGCATCAAGGTTTCTTCCTTTTGTCGTTATTGTGTGATCTTATATTCAAACATCCGGATGGACGGATTTTCCCTGAGCGGATATATAGTTTGGAGAGTGCGATGTACAACCCGTAGTGCATTTTGGGAAATTTGAACTAAAATGTTAATGAATCAAAAAGTAAATTAATTAAAAAATAAGCAAGGTTGTGATCTCTTGGTAACTTCCGAATATCTTCTTCACACAAAAATGATTTTTATATCATTTAAAATAAAAAAACTTTTGTGATGCTAATTTAGTTGCTGTAAAATTCTTTAATTTAGATTTAATTAACTTTGAAACATATTTTGAAGTATATTTCGCAACAATATTTTCATTGTTTTGAATGAAACCGAAATCGTTTTCATTGTTTCGTCAAATATTTGATCAAGTGATTTTCTCCGACTGTTGAAATCTAAAGAAATGTTCTGTTTAATATCTTCGTAGTCTACAGGACAAATAAAAAAGTAAAGTTAACATTACCTATAAATTTAAAAAGTAGATAAAATGGACATAATAGTGCTATGATATAATAAAACTAGTCTTCATTAGAAAAATTCATATGTAGAATGAACAGAACATATTAAGACTATTAAAATAACACGGCTTTAATAACCAACAATTTGATGGAATTATGGACATGAAGTTTTATCTAAATGATTTTCTTGAAATTAAATACAGCCAATATCTTCAGCGAAACATCTGGTTGGTAAAGGCAATTAATTAATTATATACATAAAAGACAGAAAGGTAGAAAATAAATTTTAAAATTCCCTCCTTTTGGTACAATAATCAAAAAGTGTTTTTAATAATTATTCTTGTAAATTGAATATCTTTTATTTCTTCGTGTTTACAAAATAAAGATTTTGTTATCGACTCTTCATTGACTTCCTAACACTCTTAGACTTCTAAATTTTATATATTTGTGTACCATAAATAGCATTTTCAAAAACTAGTAATGATTATATTTTGATTCAAGCATAAGGTGTCTTATAGCCATGCATTAAAAATTATTCTTAAATTTCATAATGTATATGATAATATTATACAATAAGGAATTATAAATTAATGAATAAAACATAGAAAAAATTATATATATATATATATATATTAGGTCTACCGGAAAGTTCTGTCCGCTCCGGTTACAATCATAACTGGGGATGAAAGTGACCTATGAAAACATCATAAGAAAAAGGGCATATTGTGAACCCGGAAAACCTGCCTCCTCTACCTCTAAACCGAAGTTGAGCCTGAACAAGAGAATGTTGTGTATATGGTGGGACATTTGAGGACCAATACATTTTGAGCTGTTGAAACCAAACGAAAGGCTAAATTCGGAGAGGTACTGTCAGCAATTGGATAAATTAAAAACAGCACTCCAAGAAAAGAGGCCGGCGATGTTCAGTAGGAAGGACATCATACTGCTTCATGATAATGCCAGACCACATGCTGCTTTGGGGATTCGTCAGAAAGTCGCAGAGCTAGACTGGGAAATTCTGTCGCATCCACCATACTCCCCGGACCTAGCACCATCTGATTATCACTTGTTTCTGTCCTTACAAAATTTCTTGCAGGGCAAACAATTCAAGAACGAAGAAGATATCAGACAAGCACTGGTTCAATTTTTGGCCTCTAGAGATAAGACATTTTTTAAAAATGGGATATACAAATTGCCATCACGCTGGCAAGAAGTCATAAATAATGATGGCAATTATATTATTCAATAAAGTTTATCCAAAGTATGAAAAAATGTATTCCTTTGTTTCATTCTAA
>JAPMOR010119894.1:24455-36072 GCA_026543865.1 Argiope aurantia
TATATATATATATATATATATACTCTACTTAAATAAATATACTATATATAAATAAATATACTCTTTAATATATTTTTTTATCTAAAAAATTTACTCTTTAGTACACTAATAAAAATATATGTTTTTTTTAATTCAATTCCTATGGCCACACACTCACTCTATCGTCATGAAAATATTTCTAGTCCTACATGATGAAGATGATGATCAAAGAATTAATTAAATTAACAAAGTATTAGATCTTATCAAACCTTAGTAAAATACCGGCTTTGCATTATATATAGTTCCTTCCTTCAACTGAAGCACCTTTTTCTGTTCTTATTGAGAAATTTGCAAAGAAATATTAGTACCAAAAAAGCAGTTTTTACTGACCAATATGTGAGAAACAAAAATGAAATAAAATGTAATAATATTTAACTAAATATGTCTAATAATAAACTGATAATATCATTTTCTAATCTCATCAGCAACCGGAATTTTCATCTTGGCCGACTTTAGAACAGCTGCTTGCACAGATTCGAATACTTCCTCCTCTGGCCAGTTAGAATCCACTTCGAACGCAATATCATCGACTAAATCGTTCTTAAAGAAAACTTTCAAATCTTCAGCATTCGAGGAATGCAATTCGTGCTCCGCCCTCACCGATTCTGCAGCATCCTGGGGCAATTGAAGAAGACGGACCTGGGCCATGCGATCTGTGCAGGGGCGAAGCTTCAGATGGTAGATCTCTCCGGTAGCGGGATCCCATCGCCGTGGTTCCACTCTCTCCAAGCAAGTTTGCAAGGTGGCATTGAGAAAAACGGCCCTGGAAATGACGAACAAAAACATAATAAAGATATAGTGTATAAGTGTAGAGTGCCGTGAAAGTCCCCTCTCACATCCTTATCTTTTGAATACTGCGGTTATAGCCTTGAAAGTGATGTTTGGGCACGTTAAAAGGGGCCTGTTTATCCAATTAAATCTTACAGTACCTATTGAGGGTCGTAATTGATTGAAAGCTGAACAGAGAATATAGTAAGCAAATAAACTTTATTCACATGAATGCTAGTTTGGTTGTCCGTGATTTCTACTATGTTTACGTTGTGGAAGTTTTCAGAATGTGCAAACAACTTTAGATACTGTTACGAATTTATAATGTTGCTTCCTAAAGCAGTTAAGTTCCATCGCGAGGAAGACAATCTTACAGAGAACTATGATTGATGCTGAACGGATGGCGGATCAATAACCCCTTAGTATTGGTGACAAATTTGACGACCACTTGACGAAAGATTTGAGTTCAAAATGGAAGATGCTAGAATCAACAGATATTCTGGCGACTGGATCATGAGGGTGCGAATAATAATGATCGTTCTAGAAGTTTCTGTGCCTTGCTTCGGAAGCTATAAAAAAAACCCCAGAAGATTGAGCTGGAGTCAGTCAGTAGAACTCAAACTGATTATTGAGTTGAGAAATGAGTCATGTGCAGAATTTTAGAATGAAGTATTGCCGCAACCTCGAGCCGTGTGGTGAATAGCTAGTAGCATAGTCGAGTCAGTAGTGACTCAGCAGTCAAATTCAGCTGAACGAGTAGAGAATGGGGAATAGCAGGCATTTGAGAGACATAAATAGCTGCGTTAAGTGTCTGTTCCCTCTGAGTTCTGCCTGAAGGCTTTGCGCGGTTACTGTCGTTCACTACCGATTTGCTGTTTGTGAGCCGATGTATACTGTAAGTTCTGTTCTTTTGAAAGTCTCGGCTGTGTCTTTGCTGGCTGCTCGAAGCCTCGGCTGTGTATTGCTCAGTTTGTGTCCTTGTGTTGAATAAACGCCTTTATTTGTTATCGAGGCTATTGAGCTGCTTCACCAAACACTCACAATATCGGATCCATTGATTGTCGTTGATCTAGAGAATCTTAGAGAGATTTTTTGAAAAAAATACTTCAATTATCAGTGCTTAATTCATTTCCCTTTAATCGCAATACATGTCTCGATTCTCATACTGTCTATTCTGTAGAAGATTAGGGGTCATGCATAATTCTTTGGAGGGCCTACAAACGCTATTTCTAGTCTGATGCACCTGTTATTTGGAGTAGCTTTATAAAGCAAAGTCTAGGAGGGGCTGGTGTCAGATTTCTACATCTATCACCATGGCCGAAGATTTGATGATCGAAGCTTAACTAGCTTCACTGTTATGCGGGGTGATTCATATTGAATAAGACAAAAAAGATAAGCGTAGAGGGAATTCTGTAATTTATTTATCTAATTGAAAAAAAAAATTAATTCTGAAACTACAATTATAAAAATTTTAACTGGCAATAGTGAAAATTCTTCCAATAAAGAAATAGCTACTAAGAGAAAGCGCTCGATGCAATTATAATCAAAATGGCATCCATCATTCATGCAGGATAAAGCATTTTGACTATACCGAAACATTTTCATTAATCATCGCACAAAGGCATTTTCGGATGGCACTTTTAAAGAAGTACTACATCGTCACAGCATCGGAAGATAGATGAAAGAGTTTCAGGACACTGAGTTTTATGTAAGAAAACTAATGCAGGAAGACACCCTTCGCTCAAACCGAAGTTTTTGAAAAAAATTCGTGAAACATTTTCATGAAGTCCCGAATAATCAACGCATCATGGAAATGCAAAATTGTACATGACTTAAGCAACGATATTGTTACGAAATTTCTTTACCGGGGTTCGTTTGGATAGTGGAAGTTATATGGTGTGGAGAACGCTCAATCAGTAGGCAGAAGTAGAATAAAAACAACGACGTTTATTTACACGAAGACACACAGGACAGCACAAAAGCGACAACTATATACAGCACAGAAGACGATTATCTTCACCCGAGACGTGTAGCATACAACAGCATACACAGCAGCATACAACCAGAATCTACTGCAGACAGTAGTGCACAGCTCAGTTCAGCACTAGCTTGCCTCAGTCGCTTCCGACTCCTCCGTCTTCTACTTCTCCGACTCTGGCTCGGATTACTGACTTGACTTCCCTGGCAGCTGCAGCCCCTTTTATAGGTCTCAGGAGGCGGGGTTAGAAGCCTTTGAACCAATCAGGAACGTTCTAGGCGTATCTCGATTCCTACTGGGCGGATCGGGAAAATTCTCGAAGTTTCGGGTATAATCTATTTTGGCGCCAAAGTCGCCAAATGGTCGCCAAGTTTGTCGCCAAGCTCCGGGACCCCCGACACGACGCCCAGACTCTGTCCCATAGAGATGACTGTAAAACATTCTTTCCAATGATGGAACTAACTATGCTGGGAAGCAGCATTACGGATTCGTAACAATATGGTGTGCGTCATGGAGAAGTGTCGTGTGTTAATTGAGGTGCTGAACTCATTAATAGGGGATATTCTATCACGCGTGTGGTAGGAATTGCAATACCGCATAGATATTTGCCATGTTACCGAAGGGACATACATAGAAAGCTATAAAAACTTAGATAATTGTAGTTTCATAGTAATTTTGATTCATTTAAATAAATTAATTACAGCATTCATAGAAACGATTTATTTTTGTTCCATTCAATATGAATCATCATGTATTGCATGATGGCTTGTATTAAGTAACATCATGATGGAACCGTTTCCCTTATCAGTGTTGTAGCCAAATACCTCTGTCGAAAGCGAACAATATTATCTTTATATTGGCACGCTATTAGACATAACATTGATGCTGCTCTATAACTTTATAATTGATTATCCTTCCGCACTTCATTACACTCTTCGATAGAAGCGGGATTTTTTGTTGCTAGAGAACCCTGGAAGTAGTTTCATTGACTCGCTCATATGTTATAAAATATACCAGGATTATTAACACCATATCAAAAGTGGGAAATGATTCATGCTCAAGTATGCAATGATAATTAATTGCTTAAGCTTTTAGAAAGTAACAGACCTTTTATTTAGAAAATTGTACAGCTGATCAAAACGCTTCGAGAACCAACATAATTTTAAAAAATATATATTTCACAGTATTTGACGGAACGAGTAAATAAAAGATGTTCTCTTTTAAGCTAAACAAAAATATTGTAGGTTTGGAGGCAAGTTCTCATTGGCATATCCCAAGCAGTCACAGATGCCACTTCCATGGCTACAGTTGTCGGTTTTCAAAAAGATGAAGAAAGAATTTTAATGGGGATTTTGTATTGTTTTAAGTTTAATTTGATACTGAATAGCAAATGTGAAAGTTGTGAAGCAATGATTAAATTTATTAATCATTTTAATATAATCAGTTTTGTTACATGTTCGAGATAGATATTTAAATGTTCAACTTTTCATTAAGATGTTATTTTTATTTTTTTTTAGTTAAACTTTTTGTACAATTTTTTTAGGATTTTTAGAATGTCTTTTTATTTTTAAGAAATCCCCTTTGGTGACCAGCTGGTTCATCAGGGACATTGATTATTTTTAATTTAAGTTAAATTCCTTAGATATAACTTCATGTACATGCTTCTGTCAAATTATCAGGCATTAAAGTAGTCTTATTTCAATTGTCTCCTACATATGCTCTGTTAATTAGTACATGAACCTTTCTAATGAAGCTAAGTTCCATGCCATCGTAGCGCTTTTAAGAATGTGAATATAGGGTTCATTTCTCTTTTAAATTTCGCTGTATTGTAATTTTACTTTTTATTCTTTTGTAAATTTTACAGATATTGAACAGAATATTTCTTCGTTTAGTTTTAAACAGTGGAAGAAAATGAAGAAATTAGACATTCGATGAAATAATGCAGATTATCTGAAATGGCCTGGTGGTAAGGTCTCGGCTTCGGAACCGGAGGGTTTCACGTTCGAGACCCGATTCCACCGAAGAACCGTCGTGTAAGGGGGTCTGTTGCACGTTAAATCCGTCCTGACCAAACGTCCTCCCGCTGGTGTGGTGTGGTGTGGAGAGGGGGGTGCCAGCTCAGGTGTCGTCCTCGTCATCTGACCGCGGTTCAAAATTACGAGGTCCGTCCCAAAATAGCCCAAGTGTTGCTTCAAACGGGACGTTAATATAACCAAAACCAAAAAAACCAAAAAAAACCTGAATCTCAGAGTAAAAATAAAATCAATTTTTGTTAAAATACTTTTTAAAAAAATGCCAAAATGAAAAAAAAAATTCGTACTTATATGGAATTAGAATCATTAAAAAGATAATTTTTTGAATTTTAAAATGGCATAATAATACTTTTTTTCTGAAATTTTTGTTTTATAATTAAGGTAAAAGAAACACCAAAATTTCGTTGAATTTTTAATTGATTAAAATTTTAATGTGCGGCAAGTTTGTATTCAGTGTAGGTCAAACGGTATGATCTGTAGGACTTCAACATACAGATACAGATATATTCATCTTCATTATTAGTAGAGACTTCATAGGCCCTTAATTAGGATTGTATCTTTTCATTTTTATCCCAGCAAAAAAGTAAGCAAAAATATTAAATAAAGAAAATAAACAAAAATTATATAATTTGTGATTTTAACCAATAGATTTTAATTAATAAGAAGTTCTGAAGCTGTCTAAATAGTTAGGAATTTTTTTTAACTCATTTAGTTTGAAAAAGTTAACTTTTTAAATTAAAATTCTTATTTTTTATTGCATGACAAAATTTAGCTGGAAAAACAAATCGACAAAATCAGTATCTTACAAAACATGAAATACTGACATAAGAATCTGGTGGTAAAATAAAAATAAAAAAGTTTAAAAGATTTAGAAGAATTAATCATTAATTTAAAATTAACATTTAGAAAAGAGAGGTAGTGTTTAGCAAATAGGTTTAGATAATCACCGGTTTACTTGAAATCCTTCGAGCGCCTTTACAAGTAATTGGGCTTGTTTCTTGGTATCTGGAAAGTGATACATGGTCCATCCGCTTTTCAAACAATCCTCTTTTAGAAGTCTCTCAGATGCCACCTGTACCAGAAGCTCGTCGGGTACTTAACCGAAAAATAAAAACAGATTATGTATTTTATCACAACAGAAAAGAACTAAATATAACATTTAATGAAATTTAATTTTAAAGCAAAATCCTGATTGTGAGTTCGAGCTTCCTAGTTCGTTGATTCAGATTATGTAAAAATAATGTTTACATAATCTGAGAATTCAAAATTTTTTCTTTTTAATGCTACTGATTTTTTTACAATATAAATATTTTTCTATATTTAAGGAATTAAAAAATAGTTAACCAGATTTTCAAACAAAAAACGAAAGCTAGGCGAACATTAAACGTGTCAAAAACAATAATACAAAAAAAAACCCACCAAAGAATTCTGGGTAAAGGCCAAAGTTGTTGATAAAAGTCACTATTGAAGATATTTCTTTTAGTTTTTGGTTTACAATCCGAATTTATATCCTGTTCTTAATACAAATCCTTATTGGTAAAGCCGATTTAATGAAATTTTGCAATTACTTAAATCTTTGAAGTATCTGTAAAAGATTTATATTCATTTTTAAAATGCTATTAATATGATGAAAAAAATGCCAAATTTTACATTGTTTTAAGTAAGAAATTAGATAAAATTGTTAAAGTTTATTGAGGAGTTAATGAAAAATTAGGGAAATCTATATCTATACTTATAATAAAGCTCAATGTGTGTGTGTGTGTGTGTGTGTGTGTGTATGTTGGCGCTCTACAGGCCAGACCATTCAACCTACAGCTACCAAATTTGGCACGTGTATACCTTGGAGGCCGGGCATATGCACCTGGGGGTTATTTTTTTCGAATTTTTAACAAGAATTTTATTTATTTAAAAATTAAGCGAAATTTTGACGTGTTTCTGCTATAACTTCCGAAAATATTACCGCAAAAAAAAGCTTTTACATGAAGTTAAAGATCAAAAATTTATCTTTTAAATGATACTAATGTTTTAATCTTAAAATTAAATTTCTATTTTTAATGAATTTTTAAATAAATATTTTAACTATGTTTTTCAATAATTTTTTTCGTAAAAAATAAAAATTGAAATTAAGCACGTTTCGCATTCATGGGAAAAAATCAGCTTTTTTCAAAGTGTTGCCATCACATTGTTTAAAACTCCAATTAAAAATAAATTAAATCTTTTTGGAAATGAAATCTGCAAAAATATATTTTTCGGCACGTGTCTGCAGGAAATGAAACAAATATGAAATACTATTTTTTCTAAAAAATAAATTCAAGAAAATTATTTTAGGATCTTTTACACTCTCTATACAGGGTGTTTATTTAGTCCCGGACCCATTTTGATGTTTAATAAAATAATGAAGATATAAACAAACTTATGGCATTTATTGATGGAATAACTCATATATTTTCCTTTTCAGGTTTGAATATTTTTACTTTTGTAAATATCGTCTGCGCGTGTTTTTAATTTCAGATAATTTCATTTTCCAGTCTAAATATCTGTACTTTTCTAAATATCGTCTGCTTATTAATTGCATTTTTCTCTCTTTTGTTTTTGGCAACTATTGAAATGTTATGTTTACTTTTGATGTGTTTGTTCTATGTAGTACTTTTGTATGTGATGTTTTATTCCAGCGGATATTAAGGAGAATGCATACACCACAAGAGAAAGCACAGATTTTATGGTGGTCATAGAGTTAATTTCCAATCAACTAAATCACTGACTTTTAAGAGTTAATTTCCAATCACTTAAACTGGCTGATTTATGAAAATTTCAATATCACTATTCAATAAAAAAAAAGATAATTTTAGATTTTAAATCGATCGCTTCAAAGAAAATATGCCAATCAACGCGCAGGTTTCTCAAGATTAATTGGCCTAAGATTATAAAAATGTTGAGTTTTTCAACATTTTTAGCATTTAAAACTTCATAAATAAGTCTTAGATGATCTTAGAAAATAGAAACATTCATTCATTTATTTAAAATTTGGTGTGTCCAGAATATTTCTCAGAATATGATACCTTACTGCATTAAATTTAGACTTCATAATTTTTGAAATATATTTATAGGCCGGAACAAAATATTATTATCGATTTCATTTCAATCCTTTTGAAAGCAAAACTAAAAACTGAATTTTATGCTGAATCTCAGAAATTTTTGTTGAATTATTGTTTGAGATATTACATAAATGATGAAAAATATTTTATAGTTAACATAATATTTAAATACCGAGCGATTCTGTTTGCAATACTCACATTCAATAATAATAATAATTAATAAATAACTATAATGATGATAAATAAAATAAAACGTTCGGTTTTATTAAAAAATATCTTAATATTAATTGCAATTTCATCATTTACATTTTAAATTAAAGTTGAAGTTTTGCCGGAAATGACAACAAATTAGCAAAATATATAGTAAATTGAACGTAACGATCTAAACAGTATAAGTTTGGTATGTCTATCAAAATTTGAAGATTAAAAATGTTTTATTTGAGAATCCTTTAAGAGACCAGTTACTTAAAATATTTAATTGAAAATTGTAGCGAGCGGTAATACTGGCGAACCGGCTGGTCGCCAAAGGCGGCTAGTATAAAATAAACAGAGAGATGAAAGGATTATAAATCTGTATTATATGCCTGTGAAAATGTAGAGTTAAAAATAACTTGAAGAAGCCATTAGACATAAAATATTATTAATTAATAAAAAATACAAATTTTAGCGATCATTAATTCTGGCGAATTGGTTGTTCGCCAAAAGTGGCTAATAAAATAAATAAAATAGATGTTTTAAAATTATAACTTAAAATTAGCATGCATTAGTAATTACGGACGCTATGAAATACTGAGAAAATGTATTATTTCAAAAACTAGATCCATTTATGCAACAAAAAGATCCGTTTTCAAATTTGCATACTCAAGATGCCCTAAAAAAACGTTAAAATTTCCTAACAAAAAAAATCTCTGTGATCGGCGACTTTTTCAATGTTTACACATAAATTTTCTGTACAGATCAAATATCTTCATGCCGAAGATTGGAAATTAGTTGGTGGCCTAGATAATGTCCTCGTCCTCTGATCATAGTTTACAGATACAATTACACTCTTTATGGTTCTTAAATACTTCAAAACTAAATGTTGATATATAAAATTAAAGCAATCGCTACTCAAGTCCGTTTTCCAAATTATTCCAATTAAAAATTATCAAACATTTTCAGTATTAAACAGAAAATCATTTTTAATCTAGTTTAAATTGCAAATATAATTTTTTTTATCTAGTTGAAACTTTGTCTATTATTCAAAATAATTACAGCAGCCATCAAAATAAAATAATTAAAAATCTGGCTACTGAATGAATCTCACCTGGTTCGGTTGTTTCCATGATCTCGTAAAGTCGGTCCTTCAACGGAGAATCTTTCAAAATTGCACTCCTCAGTTCCCGTCGAAAATCCACTTAAAACAAGGAATATCGTAAACTTCATACTTAGTGAATAAAAGGGTTTGTCAAATACTTTTTAATTATGTAGATTATTTCAAAACCTTCGGTATAAACTATAAGAAATTACTGAAATCATCTTACAGTGCATGGTCGCAACTTAAGCGGGGAAGTACTAAGAGCGTTCGTTTAAATTATTTTAGTTTAGTAATGTTAATGTCCCTTTTGAAAGCAACACCAGGGCTATTTTGGAACAGACGTCGTAATTTAGAACTTCAGTTAAATGACAAGAATGACACCTATGCCGTTCTTGTCATCAACAGGAGTCGTTTGGTCCATGAGCATTAGAGGGCGCTCATCCGATGACGGGGTTAGTCATAGTCGTATGGGCATAAAAACTTGTAATTGGGAGAATCCACCTAGATTTTCACATTATGCCAGTGTCGGTTCTATAAGGTGTTAGTAACAGATTGGAACAAGCTTTAAGGGAACATTTGGCTAATAAACACAGGTCATTCTTATAACAGAAAATGTGTTCCACATTCTGAGAAAGACAGCAAAAAAAAGGCTCTTGTGAATTACAGGATGATTAAACAAGAATTTCGTCAATTTATAAATTTTCAGCGATCAAACCGTTCGAGGAAATGAAATAAATTTTAAATGCAGGCGTTTTATGTGACAAAAAAAAAATGATACGAAAAACAACGATTCAGCTGCACAATTAACCAGCGACAAAATTACGAAAATTTTAAATAAAAACACCTATTTACTGAAGTGTAATAGTCACCATAAAAAATCATATATGGGTGTTGGAACAGCAACTGTAGCGTAATAAGCACTGGCGCTTTACAGGTACTAATGAAAAAAAGCAAAAGCAACCGATCAAGAGCAACAGGAAATCTTAAACTTTTTTCCCTCCAGAAATTGTCTAGATTTCCATGATTGTCGAAATGTTACCATGTATGAAGGCAGGTTTCGTATAGTCTGTTTTTGATTTTCATATAATTGAATTCCTTAAAGCAACAGCATTTAGTATTATAATTCCATGTACTGTTGAGTACAATGACTTGTTTCTGTGCACTCTTAAAATGTGTTCGATAATTTTAGAAAACCCCTACATGCATTTTAATAAAATAAACACATCTCTTTCATCAACACATTCACTACTTTCAAGGTTTTTATGTTCTCTCACAGACAAACTTCATAAAGCACGGTCGTCTCCGTCTTTCCATTTTCTCTAACCTTTTTTATCTGAATTTTTTAACGCACCCTAAAGTCTAATACTTACTGCGAAAACAAGCGAAAATAATTTCGTTTTCTTTCTTTCTTTCTTTTTTTTTTTTTTAAGAAATGAAAGACAGTTTTTGTATAATAAACAAATACTTTATTGAATTATTTATTGGCCGTTCTGGCCCAACACCTTTTGCCATCTTTCTGGTAGTAGCATCATTCCACGCTCATAAAATGTTTGGTCTTTGCTGCCAAGGTGGTTTTTGACCTCCTCATTTGAGGTGAAGGTTTAACAGTCTAAAAAATTTAGCGAACCAGTTCTGGCACTGGCGTACTGTCAACACACCTTCTCCATACGCATCGGTCCATTCCTTTCTGGCTTGAACGGCATTTTTACCCTTTCTGTAGTAAAACAGTAAGATATGTCGAAAATGCTGCTTATCGCTCTCCATATTTAAAAGGGCACCAACCAAAAACTACTGCGAAGAATTAATTGGAATTTTTCACACACAAGCTTTGCTATATGAGCTCTCAAAGCATATAAAAATGATACGGCTTAAATGTGAAGTTGGGTGCAAAAAAATACAATTAAATCCTCTGTCGGGAAAAAACGAAATTACTTTCCGAACAACCCAATATATAGTTTGGTAACCCATTGTTGATAGGAATTCCGATTCGAAATCTCAAACGCAGTTTTTATCCTACACCATATTTTTGAAACAGCATAATGAAACATGGTTTTTATTCTTTTAAACGAAACTTAACCGTGTCCTTAGTGACACTAGATGGCATTATTTGAATATATATATATATATATATATATATATATAATGCTCTAAAATAGATCAATCAATTCATAATTTCTTTTTTTAAGAACAATCTCCGATAGAGATGTATTAATCATTTGGTTGTTTGCTTTTAATCCTTGTGCTAGGATGTCTCCTCTCAGGCACCATTCAAGACGGTGCATTAGTTTGACATTTCATTTTATTTTTTAAATTGTGATTGTCAAAAATATCTATAGAGCGGTGAGGAAATATAGATTAATTTTTCGGGGAATTCAACTTAAAACTTCTTATATATATATATATATAT
>JAPMOR010119895.1:0-40155 GCA_026543865.1 Argiope aurantia
ATTTTGAACGATGCGTTAAAATTGACACATTAGAAATGAACGGAAATCTTCAACGTGGCATTGAAATTTGAATTTTCGAGTATACAATCTCGGGGGTGTACCATGAATATCAAATTCTTCAACATCTGCGCGTCCAGAAAAAAAGACATTGAAAGAACGGGAGAATCGAGAATCATTAAAAGAGATAGACGCTTAAATAATAACTTCCTCAAACCGTCGCGGATTTCAGTGCTAGGTCATCAAAGTCAACTGTTTAATGAACCATCATTGATTTAGGCTTTTCGAGTTGAAAGTCCATTTGTGTACCATTTTGACAGCTATTTCGTTATTGTTCTGTTGATGATTCGAAGCACTTTGCCTTTTCAATCGAATCTTGTTTTTAATTTTGTTGGACGGGTGGAAGTTTATGAGTATGGAGACAACCTATTGAATCTATGAACTTTACATGCCAACAAAGGGTTATTTAGTCCGGTTGGAGCCTCAGGAGTGATATGGTGTGCAGTTAGCCTGATATAGAATCCCTGATGTGTCAAGAGATGAATCTGACGACAAGTACATAAACACTCCGTCCCTTCACCTACACCCATTCATATCCATTCTTATGCATTCCGATGGAAATCGACAATCCCAGTAGAATAATGCGATACCCTGCGAGTCGAGAATTACTGCCGAGTAGCTTTAGATGCACTTTTTTCACTTTAGACACTTCCATCAGTCAACTGAATCCCTAGACATGAATATTATTGAATATATATGTGATGCCTTAAGAAAATTGTCCAGAAGAAACTTCTACCACATCACACTCCTATATGTATTTGTGGATTGCGTTCCGGAATTCATGGTGTGAATTGCTTTTGGTATATCTTAAGACATTAGTCAAGTCCATACCAAGTCATTCTGTAACATGTCTCAATGATCTTGGAGTTCTACACGCTACCAGTTTTTCTAGTACTTCAGGCGCAGTATATCATTAACAAAGCAAAGCAATTGCTTTATTAAATATCATTAATAAAGCAAAGTGTAGGCGTTTTCAAAATTTATAACAACTAATTTATAGTTAACACCGTCAGTTTAATCAAAAATATATAAATATATTTTTGATTAAATACAATGTTGATACAATCTATTATACAATTTATAAAATTTAACTGATGAGTTCTGTGATAATAATTTAGCTGTTTTTTGATTTTATAAAATAAGTTATTTTTTTTTTAATTTTATAGTATTATGTTAGAACTAACTGACAATTATTTTCATTAAAGTTCTGCTTTTTTAATAAAGAACAGTCAAGTTATTACTTCATTATTTCTGTCAGATCATATCAAGTTCAAAGGCGAATTTAATAAATGCCGATTCTGAAAAAAAATTAATTTGAAATTTCGCTCACCGTAAAATTTAATAAAAGAAGTATTTCAGCTATTTTCCCGATTGGATATCTAAGTAGTAAATATAATTCATAACAAATATTCTGAAATAAGTAAACTAATCAAGTAAAAATTAGTTAAAAATAGATCTGAATTGTAAATAACTTGTACAAAAATACCTATGAAAAAATTTTAAAAATTCAGATATGAAAAATTATTTTTAAAATTTAATTAAAAAAATCATGAGAATGACAATTGAGAATTATCATTTCGAACAAAAGAGTCAGTTTTTTTAGCATTTAATCTACATGACTCATTAATTTGGATTTTATCAAAGAATTATTCATTGCTGTTTGAATAGTTGCTGGAGATTTTTTTTTTAATTATTCCTCATTAATCTCTTCTAGGAAGAAAAATTATTGCAAATATTGAAGGTTAATCAAATATCCTTAGAATCTGAAAATAAAATTTGATCAATAGAAGACCTTACACTTTCCCTTATTATAAATATTTTATTCGTGGATTCGTATAGATATGCTAACTAGAAGGAAATAGAGCTGTCATTCAATCACTACAAATAATAAAAAGGAATGTGTGTGTGAATTCGTCTGTGTATGTTGCTACTCTGCAGATAATATTGGTTCACTCAGGACTACTAAATGTGATATTTATATATAATTTGGAAAGCAAAAATGCACACATAAGAGGATTAAAAAAATTTTTTTTAATTACAATTGTAATTAAAATCGACATTTCCCCAAATAGCTTCCAAAAATTAATCGACATTTCCCCAAATAGCTTCCAAAAATTAATCGACATTTCCCCAAATAGCTTCCAAAAATTAATCGACATTTCCTCAAATAGCTTCCAAAAATATTATTTCACAAAAATGTATTAATTTTTTTCCAAAATTTTTTCCAATTTTCAAAAATTTTTTTTTGCATAATTTTCAAAAATAATTTTTATTATTGCATTTAAATTCAAATCAAGCTATGTTTCGCTAAAGATTTCATAGCATGATATTATTTTGCTCTTTGAAAGGTAGAATTTCTTTATTATTTGTGCAGTCTTTAAACGAAATAAGAAAGTGAAATTAATTAGTTAGAATCGACATCTGATGACCAGCTATATTTTTAATGGCATAAAAATATCATGGAACTTGACCTCATTAAGAAAATTTACTTCTGTATTAAACACTCGTAGTACATTAATTTTATGTAAGGCTCGTTAAATAATTGCTTTAATCATATACTTTGTTGAGAGATCCATTAACATTATGGATAAGATATTTGATTGGAATGATAAATTACAAATGTTCCCGGTGAATATATATATATATATATATATATATATATATATATATATGTATACTTGTTGACCTTGGACAAGGGCAACGGACGGATCATTTTCACTTGATACGCAGTAATTTTTACATAGCTTCATATGTGGAATGGTATCAGGAAACAAGAGGACACTTTAGAATGACGCCGACATGGGCCGTATTAGGCAAAAAATTTAGAAAATTAATTAAGATTAAATTAGATATTAAAATATCATTATACAGTGGTGGAAAAAACTTTGAGACCACATGTGAAATTGAAAAATTTTAACTTTACTAAAAAAGATACATTAAATAGTATATACAATACAAAAACATAAAAATTTCTTCATATTATTTTATAAAGAAATTAATGTAATTATACATTATACTCAAATGATTTTTTTTCATAACATAAAAGGGTGTTAAAAACTTTGAGACCACAAAGTTAAATATTAATTAAATGTATAGCATTACAATTTTTAGTACTTCGTGTGTTTTCCTTTCACACGAATTACTTTTAAAAGACGACTCTGGAAGGATTTTGCTAGGTTTTTGCATGTTAGAATCGGTATTTTATCCCATCCTTTTAAAATAGCAGCTCTGAGTTCAGACACAGAATAATATTGTTTACCATTTTCATACACCATACATGCAAGAATACCTCACATGTTCTCTAAGGGGTTGAGGTCTGGACTTTTGGCCGGAAAATCCATAAAACTTATATGTTATTTTCAGTTAGCCAAGCAACAGTTGAAGCAGACTTGTGCACTAACGCATTATCTTGTAGCAAAATCAAATTTTGATCCATAAGTTCATCTCTAAATGGAACAAAATTGTTCGACAGTATATCTTGATAGTCAAAAGAGTTCATATTACCTTTAGTGAACACAATATCAGTCTTAACTCTAGCACTGAAACCTGCTCAAACCATGACGGATCCACCCACTTGAACTCGCTTTGAAAAATGCGTAGCATCCTGTCTCAAATCATGCCAATACTTTCTTAAACCATCAGGTCCATCTAGGTTAAATTTCTTTTCATCCGTGAACACTATTTTTCACCACAAGTTGGCTTTTAAAACATTAGATGTTGCAAAGTTCAATCTTGCTGCAATATGACATTTTTCAAGTCTGGGTTTACTTTTGAATTTTGCATTTGATGTTTTTCGTATTACTCAGAATATTTCTAACTGTTCTAGCCGTAACTGGAAGCTTAAGTGTCGATTTTATTGCTGCCGAATGTGCATTGTCTTTAACAGCCATCCTTATAACACTTCTTTTCATTCTGGTTGACAGTTTTATGATCTTCCTCCTCTATTGACCTCTAAAATGATGAACCACAGTTTCTGACCTCTTGATTTTGCTAGCAATTTCCTTTCACTCATTCCTTTTTGGCGAAATGCTAAGATTTTCCTTTTTTCAATTTCAGTCAGTAATTTTCCACCACCCATAGTCTCAGTTGCTTCAACACTCAAAGAAAGGATTAGAAAGTGTTTCTTTTCAGTCTCACAACTGTCCCGCACAAAATCATGCAAAAGTTACGTCATCTCATTATGCAAACAATCACTCTTTAAAACTGGTCTCAAAGTTTTTTCCATTTCATTACATTACACATTTTTCCTTTATAGCTACAATAAACGTATTTTAAATTCTAAATTCATTTTTTATTTATTACATTTTATATATAAGTGTAAATGTAAATTACAAAAAAGATTTGCATTTTTGAATGCAATAAAAAAAAGTTCAATGGTGGTCTCAAAGTATTTTCCACCACTGTATATATATATATATATAGACACATCTAAAACACAACTTCGGTTTTCGGACCAGGACTTAATCGTCAAATAACTCGCCAAGTATCACACGACAGATTTAGTGAAAATACCAAATTCTTGCCAATGATTAATATTTCGTAATTGTTGTAAGCCAGTGCCATGTCAGACGTCCTCTGGGATAATACCTTTTTAGAGAGTATGCGAGAAAGTTTTGGTGAGACCACGCTCGTTGGCTTTTAAAAATTATTTAAGCACTTTATCGTTCATATCCGACCAAGTCCTAGAAAACTTGCACTGTTATTTTTTGATAACTACGGGACTAATGTATCTATTACGGTTATCGGAATGAATATTAAATGTTGCGATTCTTTTCATCCTTACAGCAATCCTTAAATGCAGGGATGCATTTGACCCATTCAAAACTTTTTACAACCAGGCAATGGACAATTGGACGTTAACATCAAGTAACGAGGTAAATCTGATACTATGTATGATGGGGATAAATTTTTTTCTCCTAATTATGAAGTTCAATCAAGATTTTTCTCATTCATTTAATAGTAACATATTGAATATACTTTCAAAGGAGCGAATATTTTAAAATTTATGAACTTTTGTAAATAACTTGTTTTTATGCATACAAATTTGAGATTTTATCAAAAATAACTATTTTATTATTTAATGCGATTACAATCTCTCATTTCTGTTGTTTTTATAAAAAGTGTCGGACAAAGGCACAACTCCCGGTGAAAAGATCAATACTAGGGTTTTAGTGACCATATAAGATTTAAAAAAAATTATAAAAAAATGTTAAGAATGAAAATTTTGACCTTTTTCAAATGTATAATAGTTGCAAAAATAATCATTAATACATATTTAATACGAGAGCAAATAAGCATGTAAAAGCTCTGTAATATTTACATGTTACAGAGTTGCGAACTTACTTTCGAAGTCAATAAAAAATTAATATTGAAATTCGGTTTAAGATTAAAAATTCTCCCCTGCTATATAATTTATCAATACTCGGAAACATATTTGTAGAACATACATATTAAAAGTGTGGCTACACATGAATGTCATAATATATTTTCTTGAAAGTAGGCATGAAATGTTCTTAACCTTAACTCAAGATCTTGAATTTATTGTCTTAACTTTTGAATATACCAACCGAACTTCAATGTATACTTAATTCTTTGCATATTTCAGAATAGTACACTATTGTTTTATTAGCCTATTATTCTAGCGTTTTATTGTAAGAAATGATCATTACCGTTTCATTTATCGGAAATAGAATAATGAAAGACCCCAAAGAAATAGAATTCAATGACTATGCGCTGAATTCTATTTCTTTGGGATCAAGTGCTGAAAGATGAAAGATAACTGTCACGATTATTAATTTTTTCTTTGTCACATTTGAAGCTAATTATCGAATAATTGAATTTCAGTGTTTGAAAGTTGTAATTGAAGTGTACCGAACAACCAAAAGCACTTGAAACAGTTCTAGCATTCCGCTGTTTCTTATCGGAAAAGAAACAAATTTACATTTCAGAATAGATTATATCATCTAATTAGCTAGAGTATCAGATTTATGTGTCAAGTAATAAAAAGACAATCAAATGGACATGACATGAAACTCAAACTGTTGGTGACAAAGCTAGAGTTAACGTCGCCTAGAAAATAGTTTTTTTTTTCCTTCCAACTGATTATATTTGTCGATTTCTGGTTTTATAAGCATAAAATAAGCCAGAAGAAGACAAATAAATTGCTTTTGGGGTGCCCCTTCCTAAAATTTAGAACCCGAGTAACTGATAACCTTTCGTCCCTTGCCTTTTATGATCTATGCTGCCGTCATTAATTATGCTAAAACTGAATTTTACTATGATTAAAACTATTCTGCAAAATATAAATATGAATTATTTAATAATCCAATTCCAATAATCCAATGTTCATAGATCAATATCCAAACTTTGCAATGCTATTTAAAGAAAACAATGCAAAATATAACCTTGTTGCTTATCAGAAATATAAATTACCAGTTATTAAGTTTAAATTTATCAGAGTTGTAAGTATTCTATGTGAGTACTCGAGAAAGACAAACAATATAGAGGTGTTACGATAATTCATCTCACACTTTTTTCAGCAAGTCTGAGATAGAGCTTTGAAAGACTACCGATATGTGTGTTTTAAGTTCATAAAAATCAATTGGTAGCGGTTGAACAAATATTACTGTTTAATGTACCACTTCCTCTGCCTCAAAAGAAATTGACTACTGCCATGTAAGTATATTTGCTGTCTTTTAAAGCTTCGAAAGACTAGAAATTTTTCATTAACTTAACTAAATTAGAACTTCAAATAATGAATGCAGAATTAACAGAACATTATGCAGAATTAACATTTTAATATGCTTCATTCATTATTTTTACTTTCTCGTATACTTGATATAGGGAAATTATTGTAATCGTCACAAAATTCGGATTTAAGATTAAGAGTTTAATGAATTTTAACGCTTTAGATCTCCCTGAGTTTGAAAAATAAATATCCTGGATAATGTTTATCTTTCCGTTTGTGACAAAGATAATTTAAAAACGCTTTGAGCTAGATGGATGAGATTTTGCATACGGTCTTTTTACCAAATTTGTGAATTTCATTCAAATTTTGAGCGAAATCGGCTCAGAAGAATTCCGTCTGTCTGGTTGTTCAAATATAGTTTAACGTGATAGCTACAGAATGAAGAGAGCTAGATAAATAAAATTCGGCACACATATTTAACATCTATAGTGTAGACATCTGTCAAATGTTGAGCGAAATTCATGGAGGCGTTGATCATCTGACGGTCTGCAGTTTCAGAAACTTATAAATGCTATAGCTCAAAATCCCAGGGACTTAAATATATCAAATTTTGTATGAGGTTTTGTAACTATAAGTGTAGTTTTGTGTCAAATTTTTGTTTCAGTCGGTTGGGAAAAACAGGTTTAAAATACAAATTCAATTCTCCACATGCGGTTCCGCTATTAACCGCATGCCAGGGATTAATTGCCCTAAGACTCGTCATGACGCGATAGATACAGTAAAAATGCTTAATTTAAGCCAGAGTTTAATATTTCGTAACTTTTATATACCAGTTCCATGCAAAGTGTTATTTGAAATAACACCTTTATTAGAGAGTATATGAGAAAGTATTGGAGAAATAACTCTCAATTTATTTTCATACAGAGAAATTTCTTACGAATGACGTATTTAAAGCGGGGAGTGTCCTTTTTCCTTGATACCTTGGAGTATCTACACAATATGGCGCGTGTTGGGTTTAGCTTCACAGTAGAATAAAAGGAAATTCAATACATACTTTTGGCGTATTTTCATCGAACGCCTAAATCCGAAATCTGATAGAGATCTGCAGTTTTAGTGTTAAGCCAACACATCGCCAAATACACACCAAATATTACTAATCGCGCAAAATACCACCTTTTTTTTAGTTAACATGTTCACGTATGCATGATAAAAGAAAGCAATCTACTGACACTCAACCAGTTGACGGATTTACTCTAAAATCTGATACAAATTTACAATTTTTATAATAATTTACGAGTTTAATTCGTTTTTTTTAATTGTCAAGAGTGGCAGATTTCCAATTACGTAGACCATTTGGACCCCTAAGCTAAAAGAGACAGCAAGCTAGTTGATGAAAGCACTTTACTTTCCTTGTTGACGAATAAATACGGTTGTAAAAGTTACAAATTCTATGAATGATAACATTTTAAAATATTAACACTTATTTTAAACTCAAATGGTCCTTATATCCTTCATTACGCTGCCCTTTTATTAGACTATTTATAAAACCGAGCCTCTGCTTCAATGACAGTGTGTACAAATACATATTCCGGACTTTCATTATAGACAAATACGTATTCACAAAGTTAATAAAACGAAAATATTTACCTAACTTTTATAAGCATGTAAAAGCTATAACTCAAAAACGCAATAATTTAAATATATGAAATTTGTTGACTGATTGTAAACTTTTAGCAGATAAAATTTTGATTAGGCTGGAACAACCCCATAAAAAATTCAAATATCAATTTTTGGGTATTATTAACCTTATACTAGGAATTAATCGCCAATGATCACACGAGGGATTCTGTAAATATACTAAATTCATATCAAATATCTATGTATCTATTGTTCGCCAATGCCATGCAGAGTGTTCACGAAAGTCCACAACTTTTTTGCGGTAGAGGGAGGAATAACATCTTTATTAAATCAAAAAAGTTTTGGGAGAGCCGTACCAGTAGCTTAAACGCAGAAAGATAAAAAATTGTTAAAAATTCAATAAAATATCAAGATGGGATTTATTGACACTTTCTCTTCACGCAATTCGTGTACTAGAAAGTTAAATTTTTTTTATTTATTTGATAAAAACCTTAATTGTTTTATGTTTTCAACCAAAGGCCTGAAGACAATCAAATGTTGATAGCAGGCATCAAACTTACGTTAGAGCTTACGTTATGTCAATTGAAGCTGACGATTCTAAACATATCCCGGAGCGTTTTAGAGCAACGAATAGCTGAGAATGAGAAATGAATTAATTGACAGACACAAAATACTTCCTTATACAAGGAAGTGTTTTGCATGCGAGACAAAGAGGCCGAGAGATATGTTGATAATGGTATTGGAATCAAATCCGAGCGATAGAAAAAAAATTAGTTCTGTTGAAAAGAAATAATTAAGAATACGATTGGATTAGAGCTATGTGAAATTTCGATTTCTATAAAGTATTTCTGGAATATACATTATGAAATGAATGTTTGTTGATAATAAACTATATAATTTTCTCTAACAAATTTGTAGATCATCAACTCTTTTTTGCTGCTATTTTTCTGAAATTCAATAACAATTAAGGTTGTCTCTGCTAATAATAAAGGTGAATATGTGTGTATTTGTTGAGGCTCTATAGAATAGGCAGTTTGGATAAATTAGACACTAAATTTGTCACAAATATACTTTAGAAGGATGAGAATATGGAATTCGAAGGATATATTTTTTAAAAATTTTAATTAATTAAAAATTAAGCGAGATTTTGGCATTTTATCGAGATAACCCAAGTAAATATCCTTGCATAAACTGGTTTTTACAAAATTTTAAAAATTAAAAACATCTTCTTTTTAATAATGCCGATTTATGTGCGACGTAATTTTTTTAAGCTTGATAATATCTAAACTATTTTTGCAAAATTTCTACAGTAAATTTCATTGTTGCATTGTTGAATTTGAAATATTTTTGTTTTATGAAATATTTATTTCCAAGATTTTTTTCTCGTGATAAAAAATAAAATAGAAAATTTACTTAAAGTCTATGCAATTTACATAAAATAAATAGGAAACGTGAAATTATAGTTCCACGAAAAATTAGAAGTTACATAAATCAAACAATTACGTTCTTAATAGCATAGTAATGTTTTGCGACTTGAACTCCATCTGAATGCTTCAAGTGCTTACTGAATAGAACAGGTGTAAGGTTATTAAAATATAATTGCTTTAATGCCTGTGAGAATTTGGTGCTTAAAAATACTTTATTGATGGATTCATGAAGTCATGTGCAAGAGATTTAATTGGCATTAAATATAATCAATGTCTTTAGCGAACCAGCTGATTGCCAAGACTGTCTAGTATTTAATAAAACCTGATAAAGTGTTGCTCCATTCAAAGTGTGTCAATTATTATAACTATCGGTCTGGAAATTTATGATATTCTGATTGAACTGATGTTATTTAAATAAATTTTTAAGTGAGTTTCTATAATTTTTTAATGCAAGTAATTGTTAAAATTATATATACAATAGACTCTCAGCAACCTGGTAGATTATAAAGAAGATAACTACTTCTTGATACTGCGCTTAAAGCGATGGATTAATATGAGGCTATCAAAAAAGCATTTTAATAGCAAAGCATATATTTATTGCACAAAATATTACAACGTGTACCAAAGCATGAAGTAAACTTATGATGCGTATGAAATATTGCAAAATATAATTCAAAATTCTTATTCATCGTTCTAAAATCACTCAATTGCGGATACAGCGATCAGTTTTTCTCTTTTAAGTTCCTAAATCACTCTTTTGAAAATACAGAACTGTAAGAGTAGTTTTTGTATATACAGAAATCTTTCACATATACATTTGAAATATAAGTAGGTTGGATGTTTAGGATATTTAAAGGAGTTTTATATATTTAAATTCAATAATATTTTATCTTTAGTTTCAGTTATTTTAAAAGAAATCTCCATAAAGGATTTTTTTTTTACGGGAACTCAAACCATGTAGTATTATTTAAATCTTACAAGGAGAAAGAGAGACGCTTGTCATGAGAAGTGAAACTTTATAACACAAGTTGGAATCATAGTTGGAACAGCTTCTATGCTTTTGAAATAGGAAAATTCACGGATTTTTAACAGCAGTTTATTGAGGGTCCAAGAAAAGCGAAGACATGATTGTTAGTAGAAATATGTTTATCTTTGAATTAGAATAGAAATTGTGAAATTGAATAGACGGTCAATTGAATTTACGGTATATATATTTGATAAAACTGACGTTTCATTGCTTGACGAGCTGAAATCGTTTCAAAAAATACATTAAGAGTCTTTTATTGTAGTTTTCGAACGATTTTGAAAAAATATTTTTATATTTTCAGATAAAAATTTATGAAATTCCATTTCCTGTCTCATTTTGAAAAGATGGGGTCACAGCTGTACGTATCAGCAGTGAATGTCAAATCATATTAACTGTTAATCAAATTAGAGCTTTACAAATCGTAACTTTGAAAGGGGGAATATTTGTAATTTGGGATGTATACTTAAGTAATAATTGGCTTAGTATTTTGAAAAGGCTCGTGAAATTCATTAAAACTTTTGAATCGCTGAATTCAAACCAACCAATTAAAGACGATAAGAAAAAATTAAAGTGTTTAACAATAGTTGTTTGGTATCACAATTAATGAGTTTTTGCAATCAGAAGAGACTCATTGTTTTATTTATAATACAAAAAACAAAAACAAAAAGCATTTGACGTTCAATAATTTAGCACTGTTTACAAATTGCAAGATTGGAGTAAATATCCGGAAAGAGAGTAAAGAGTTTCATACCCTGTGTGGAATTTTTCAAATATACAGTAAAATTTTAGTTTTAGTTTTAGTTTTATCAAATAAGGTTTAAAAAAACTAAATTCTCTATTGTTCATCTGTGTGGTCGGTGACGTTAATCATTTTGTTTTTAAATGTTCACTCACCAAAAAAGTTGCATTTCATAGAACCAGTAGGTTACAAACGAACTATTTGTTTAAAAAATGTACATATGCGCAAGTATATTCAAATAAAAAAAAAAAAAAAGCTTCTTAAATTTTGAGAGAATATCTCCAACCGTTTATGCCAGAAGTCGCCTTGATTATGTTTTATATTTAATTAATTTTAAAATGAAAGTTTTAATGAATTGAGAGCGGCTATTTGTTCATTGGATTTGAATTGCTTTGCATTTTAATTTAATTGGCTATTGAAATTGTTTTTAATTTATATTCTTCTGCAATTTTGCTTATATTGTTTTAAACTCTTTTGAAATTTTGCTTATAATTTGTTATAATGTTATGTAGATAATTTCTAATTCATTTATGGGTTTAGTTTGTGCATGAAAATTTTATTTCTCCACGGCCCTTAAGAGCTTTACATTAAATAGGGCAGACTCAGTCTTTAGGGTGTTAAATAAATAGCAATGAAAAAAATATACAGCATTGCTCTCGTTCAGCCCCTTTTATGATTCAACGTTTTCAGAAGGATGAGATTGTGAAAAGGGAAAATAAATCACTGCAAGAAGCGTACATTTACTTTGGTTGTAACTTGACATAAGGATTTTAAATTATATATTGTATTATTTATTATATTAATAAGATTTTCTGTGTAATTTTATACATTTTATAGTATTTTGTGCAACAAATGAGCTTTACTATTAAATGGCCTTTTTAAATGTACATCTACTAATCCGATAGTCACCTGATCTGCTATCTGCCAGATTACTGAAAGTCAGCTGCACTGGATAAAATTATCTTCGGCAGAATGCTTAAAGCCAAAACAAATATATCGGAAATAAGGATTCAAATATTGTCTTTGGCTTAAAAATTATATAAGATATATTGATCTGAAAAGATTCTGAATATACAACAAGAAGCCTTGTCATGGAACCTTCTGAATCTAAATGACTGATTCTCCATGAAAATTAAGATGGGCAGCGTGGTGAATATATATTAGCTTCAATACAATGTGATTCATGCTTTCAGATCTCACAGAGAGGTTTGACCTATCATTGGTATACCTCACACTATTATTGTATCCATCAAGGAAGAAAAATAAATCATCGTACAGAAAGCTTCTAATTTCTGTATCTGAAGGGCATTTCCTGTGGAAAAATCATGAATATGGCATAAATTTGGAATATGATACCCACTGTATATTTTTATTAATACCTTACAATCATTTTTAACACTTAACTGATTTTTTTCTTTCATATTTTCTAAAGATGGGCAACACAATTAATTCAAATGCTGCCAGATATAACCAGATGGAAAATATCATTTAGTTCTTTTATATTCAGACTTCCACTCTGGGGCAATATGAAAGCTTTAATAAACAATTTTGGAAGTTCTTAAGCTGGATCTGATTGATATTTTCATCGGAAACTGATTCAGCGGTTACTTTGTCTATTTTCTTCGAAGAAAAATGTCCTAACGATTCCTCAGTTGCACCTTTTTTTTTGAGTAGCTCATACAAATGAAAACGGGTTCTATCCCTCTTGATGTTTCTCATCCCTTTTCACCCTCTGAGTAGGGCAACCGGCCTTTTCTGTTTTTCATATTTAATTCAAAGACAAATATTTCGTAATCAGTTTATTTAAAATACTTAGTAAAGTATCATTCCATCAGCCCAAACTTATGTACGATTTCGCTAATTTTTATTTTATATGAAAGATCATGACCTCTAGATCTCTAAAAATCTCTAAAACTCTATTTTACCTTATATTATATAGGGATAAAACATCGACAGAGTCATCAAACCACAATCACTGTGAGGATTTCATAATTTTTTATTTCATATCAAAGTTTATGACTTCTAGATATGGCATCAATTTTTTTGCCTGCCACCATCACCCAACGAAATTTCAAAAACTTTTCTTCGCTGCGTATTTTTTATGGGAAAAAATTCATCGAGGAACCACAGACACAATAAAAGTACCTATTTCAACGATTTTTACTTTATATGAAAGTTAAATGAAAGCCCATAGGTAGTTCCCCCTAGATACGTGATGAATAGTCACCTTCTCTACTTTACAAACTTGGCAAATTGATTACTATTTTTTATGTTATTACGAAAGTATATTTTAAATTAAAACTGGGTTTTGTTGTGATAGGATGTTATTAAATAAAGTAAGTTGACAGAATTAAAATTATAATATGAATATGTTGAGTGAACAACTAGCATAAGTAAGCATATATGTGTATCTTTTAAAACATCTACAATTTAAGATTTCAAATATATGACTGAATGCAACCTCTGTGAGTGGTCTTCCCAATACTCTTTAATAATAGTGTTATTCCAGATAACGCCTTGCATGGATGTCATTGGCGTACAATATTTACGAAATATTAGCTTTAGGCATGAATATAGCATTTTTGTTGAATCTATGATGTCATTCTTGGCGAGTAATTTGACGATTAATCCTTGGTATAATAGTATCCAAAAATCGAATTCGTGTTCCAGACCCGTGTTTCTCCACCAATTGAAACAAAAATTTTACACAAAACGCAATTGTAGTCACAAAAGCTCGTACGAAATCTAATATATTTAAGTCATTGTGTCGTTGAGTTATCACGTTTATATATTTCTGAAAGTACAGAAAGACAGACGGTCAATATCTTGTTGGATTTAGGTCAAAATGTGAAAGGTGTCTAGACTATAGATGTTAATTCTGTGTATCGAATTTTATCTGCCTTGCTTTCTTCGTTTTGTAGTAATCGTGCCAAACAGTATTCGAACAACCGGATAGATAGACTTCCTCCGAGCGGAGTTTGCTCAAAATCTTATAGAAGTCTGAAAATTCGGTATAAAGACCGCATATCGAATTTCATCCGTCTAGATCAAAGCGTTTTTGAGTTACGTTTGTCACAGACAGACAGACGGACGTTTTTCAAAAATGTGTTTTTCGAACTCAGGGAGGTATGAAATGCAGAGATTGTCAAAATCTCGAGTTTGAAGTGTCTGACGTTTACCATACTTTCTGCATACTATTTATACGGGAGAGTAAAAAAAAATGGGTGTATTTATTCAAAAATTTATTGCTCAATTATTTTTTTAATCTAAAATCTATATGATCGAAATAATTTGAAATTTGGAAGATTAAGAGACGTGCCGGAGACATAAAAGACGTAAAAGTACCGGACTTTCTAGTCCAAACTGGTGTGATGGACACAAAATGGTATCGAATGAATAGTCGATGGACATTAACCCCTTTTTTTTTCTCATTACTTAGCTCTTAACATTTGGAAAATAAGCGTTTCTGTGGACCGCCCGTCATTGCATAAGAGATTAACAGGAAAAGCAACAATGGATATCCTGAATTCCGTCATCGTCAGGTGGAATATAAAATTAGATTAAGATGAAATTTGGTTCTAGAACTTTCTATCAATAGGATTTCAAGCCGTTATCGATTAGCCTTTCATTTCTATTAGCCACATACTTCATTTCTTTCACGTCTTCTCGTTTCAGCAAATACGGCCCTTATCGCCGGCAAACAAACAAAGAGTCAACGAGGATCAATAGCCTGGAGGTAAATCTACAAACATCTAGAAAGATAGTCTACTTAACACCGGGAGTGAATAGCGATGGATGAAATGCGGTCGGATAGACATTTCAACATCACCTTCATGTCCACCGGAAGACAACAAACAATCTGTTACCCGGGGCCTTCCTCATCTCGGAATAATCTTAAGCTCTGAACTTGACGATTAAGAGGAAGCGAGGGGAACACTTGCACGTGAAGGTGGCACATAACAAGCAGACAATAAATTTTCACGGCTGTTTTGTGTTGTTGTGTAAACAAGTTTGAACAGCTCGTTAAATGCTGATTCGAATCCAAAGAGCTAATAGGATATTTCGAATTTGCTGATAGATTAGTTCTTTATTTTCTAGAATAATTCGAAATATCCTATGAGCTCTTTGGATCATAGAAGGAACTGTCGGAAAAAAGAAAACTCAAGAACTCATAGAAAAACTGTCGGATAATTGCTACCAAATTTATACAAAGCATACATACAAGATATTGGTATCTGAATATCATGCTAATGGGCATGGAGATAAAACGGTGCTGATTTGTTTACCCATAAGGCCATGGCCATAACCTGTGTTTCATCTAATGTTCCGTACAAGGAAAGAAAATATCTAGTGTTTTCTTGAATACGTCATCAGCAGTGTGAAAATGTAATTTTGACAAATAAAAGCACAGATTTTGATTATTTTCGATTAAAGATATCAATTCATTTAGCGTAAGACCTGCTTATTTTCTTGAAATTGCCTATTCTTCTACCAACATTATTGAAACTGATCATTACAAACATGGTGGTAATATAATCTGGGAGATGTAATGTTGATTACCATCACGACTTTAAAAGGGATACTATGGACGTGTATAATTATTGTCGGGATATTATAGAGCCTCACGAGCGAATTTTTATATGATTTGATGATATTGCATACTGTCATCGTGTGTTAACGATCTGCGTGTTAAATAGAACTATATTGAATGAGGTAATTTGAATGCTTAGAAAATCTTTTGAGAACATTATTACTTAGTGTATTATTGCTGGAATGTTTGCTAGAATTTTATGTGCTTTGTAGAGCTTTAAGTTAAGACAGGTTAAAAGCACTAACAATTAAAAAAAAAACGGATGCAGAAAAATTGGATTCTTATCTATAAATCTCTTATCTGTAATATATTAAATTCTTTATTAAATCTAAAAAATGCTCCCCACATTTTTTGTAGATATGTATTGACATTTAATTAAATCGATATTCCTTACGAGTAGAGGCTTTGTTAGAATAACTTTTTATATGAGTTGAAATTAGGTTTTTAATTAATGTTTGATACAGGAGTGAAGCCATAGTTTATGTATAATAGTAGGAGTTTAATATAATTAATGTTCTTATATACGAGCGCAGGTTTAACCTAACTAAGGCTCTGTATATGCCAGATGTTTAGTTCAATTAAGGCTCTATATATGTATGCTAGTTATTTATATTAACTTTCTATATACATGTGGAGGTTTAGCTAAATCAACTTTCCGTAAAAATTAGAAGTCTTTATAGGAGTTTGAGTTTGTGTTTTATAGCACAAAAGGCATCTTCGATTAAGTTGAGTAACACTCATGGTATTAAAATATTTGTATCAATTTATGATGAAATCGAAACATGGAATGTTTACAAAATCCATTTGTTGAAAAGTGTAAAAGTATATATCATGAAAAAGCGCAACAATGATGTAAGGTATGGTACAGTATTAAAAAGCATGGCTAATGTTTATATACGATTATAAATACCAATAGTTCTTATACTAGCGGAAATTTAATTCATTTCGTGTTATATATAACTTTCTGTATAAGAGTGGAGAGTTGTTAGTTTAATGTTCAGTTCTGAAGCTATCCAAAAACTTTGTTGGGAGGAAATGCATGGTTTTGAAACATCCGCAGAAGATGAGAACTGCACCTCATTTAACATAATTCTCTCAAAGCTGCAATGCCACATTAACGGAAGAACCGGTTTAAATTTAAAAAAATCTTAATGATACCAATTCTTTGCCATGAATTTCGCTTATATTTAATTCCAGTGACATCAATCTGCCACAGATTCATGTTCATGATTCCATCAAATTATCAAACATTAAATTCATGTTATTTTAATAATCTTACATCTGCGCATTGTGTGCGCGAAATTAAAGTTTGCAGACAAACACTAGAGCACTATTAAAAACGAAACTGACCAATCCATCCCTCTTCTAAATTTCGTAGCATTAAAAATTCTCTTTTTATTCGCTTTATAAACGACACAGATATTATAAACAATCCTTTTTCCTTTACTAATAATAATCGCACATTTAAATAATTGAGTAAACAAGATATCGAGAGAGTTACGTTTGTCGTATGCTAGCAATGAAAACGATATAACTAGTTGAAATTATTTCTTGATTTAAATTTATTGAAGTTGTATTTGCATCTTATAGATTGGCATTTATAACTAGAGCTCCAAACGTTTTCTATTTTATTCCATTTTGTAATGATTTTGCACATAAAACGCATTTATATATTTATAAATCTAATGAATGTTTAATAAAATATATATTTATCATGCTTCACCTTATCTCAATATATGTAAATTAATATTTATGTAAATATTAAAGATTAAAATCAATTAAAAGCATGCTATTTATGTATAAGTGATACATTAAATCTAATGAATGAATCTAATTAAATCTAATGAATGAATCTAAATTAAATCTAATGCAATTACTAATAAATGAATGAAGTAGGGAAGATTTTAATATTCATGAGGAATAAAAACAATCTACATTTCATTTTCTAACTCATTGAAATAAATATTAATAATTTTAATTCTATAATTTTGTGGAAAACTTCATAATTTAATTTGCTTAATTTAATTAATTTGCCTAAAAGCTATACATTAAATAAAAATTACGAAGAAGAGGTTTTTACTCTTTTTCAAATAATTTGCTTTCAAAATATGATAGAATAATAAATGGTTAAATTTATGTATCTATTTTCACATGTTTTCATTAATTCGTCTAGAGCAGCAATAGATAGAAACTTCATAAAAAAAACCCAGAATATATTTATCGTTTTTTCAACTCTCAAAGTGTTTGAAAACCGATACCGAAACTAGGAAATATCACATGTGAATACGAAATATTACAACCAGACATATCCTGTGGTAACTTAATTAGGCTTGTTATTTTTCATCATCTCGAAGATTGGTGTTATTCAGTCTTCCAATATGTGTTACAATAAATTATACCATCTGTAAACAATAGCTTTACCGGGAGGGCATTCGATACAGGAAAACAGGTTAGAGCGAGATACCAAACACCTCATAAAATAAGTCCAAACGGCCAACAAACACTATGTGCCATCAACTAGAAAATTCGATTGATTAAACTGATATACAGAGGGCAGTGGTTGAAATGGAAACACCAGAAACTATTAAATGAATGAAGCCGATCCCGTTTCTGAAAAGGTGTCCCTAGTTTGCTGGAAGACTTCCTGCTGGACTTCCTCATGGCTAGGAAGGTCAGTCGGTCACGTGAGAACTAGTTTCTAGTGTTGTCTGCTGCCATTGAAAAACGCGAACACGTGAAGCGAACGGGCTTGCACGTTTCTTGTTTACGAGCGAGGTTCTGTCTTGTCGAATGAGAGCTGCGGCACTTGTGTGAAAGTGATAACTGAAAGTGGTTGCAATTTAATTTCGGTGTGAACTAACAAATTTTGATTTTTCTTGTTGACTAGAAGATATGTTCATCAAGACGAGCCCAGCACTATCTCATATCCAACTGCCGCAAACTAATTCACTAAAATTGTTGAAGAAAATGTCATACTCATTGGCAGGTGGTTAAGAAATTAAAAAAAATATTTACGATGTACTTCAAATGTAAATTATGTAATAACATTAAAAGTATTGTTCTCTAGCAGTGTGATCTTCTGTGTCCATAATATTCAAGAACACTCATATCAAACTAATCACTAAAACTGGTTTGAAACAAATAATAATCTGTTAACAGAAAAAAAAAACGCAGTTCAAATAAAAAATAAAAAATAATATTGCAAAGTAAATAGTCTCAATAACTTTCAATTTGGCCTGTGAATGTGGTCTTAAAATTAAGAAACAGGATAAATGTTTAAAAAAAACAAAACTGCAGACCTTAGCTTACTGACTTTTGCTATCTATTCATTTTAAATTTCTCGCTCATCTATAAATCAATCAATTTAAGCATTGAATAAAGCTATTTCAGTTGCTAAAAGCTAAATTAGTAGCTGGGATTTTACATCCGATAATGACGCAGGCCAAAAGGATTGGAATATTTTTAATTACGCTCGATATACAGACTGTGGTGGATCATTACATAGCCTGCTTATTTTGGGTGTTTACATGTGTTCTTTTATTATTTTGTCAAAAAAGTGCAACTAAACACATAAAAAAGTGACTTGACAAACGCACAATGTCTTGGGTAGTATACTTTGTAGCATTATGTATGGTTAAATCAAACACAGTTCAATCGACCTTGTAATTATATTAGTAAATATAGGCAAAACAACGCAGTAAACAACCTAAAGAAGGAATCAATTGTCAATTATGATTTATTCTTATAGATTGTCTATTTACAATAACTGCCCCTACAAATGCCGGTACGTTCATTCTACGGGTGGGCTTGTACCGTGTACGGTGATGGACCTTAGGATTCAACCTTTTCTTCTGCCAGTGTTGTTGCGTATTACAAGATATATATATATCATGTAAAACACACGCATCCGTATTTTGATCCAAGCAACACTTTGGCCACTAAGCGCGCGCCGTCCTTTACAGTTAGGTTTGGATTTCGTTGAGTTAAATGATGTAACAAAGGTTTAATATTAAATATAATATTCAGTTTATCATTTTTATAAGAAACAAGAGTAATTTAATGTGCAAGTCAACTATTATAAGAGATGCAAAATATTTTATTCACCTTGTTTCTTTTTTAATTTTTGTTTGATCTAGCTGATAATGCAGCATTGCATGGGTTTATAGTTTTCTCAAGTTGGCTACTTAAAACATATATAAAATTAAGCTTCTCTATCTCTTTTTACTCTTTTTTTGATCTCAATATTTTGAATAAATATGCAAGAATCTTTATTTTTTCTCACCGTCGACTAAAGAAGATCTTCCATATCATAGTTTTTATTATCAAACCTGAAATTCTAAAAAAGGAACCATTCTCTTGCTTTTAGTATTTATGTTCATAACTAAAAGACCTATGTATATTTTTCTCTTTTCTAATCTTAGGTCCCTCTCTTCGGTAAGAATGAATCTCAATAACCTTGAATGACCTTACACGCTGATTAGGATAATTTAAAATCTTGATTACGATCATTATTCAGCTAGGTTGGAAGTATGCTTTCCAGTGCAATTCGAATTTTATTTCATGATAAAAAAAATGAATTCCCAACTTCTTAGATTTTTCTTCAATATATTTTTAATCTATGCAAAATAGAACTCAGCTTTAATATTTCTCAATAGATTAATATGAAACCGGAAACAATATTATTTTAAGCCAGAAGTGAATAATTTATCATGTTTTTACCCCCAATTTCTCCGAAAATCCTATTTGAAATGCTTACATTAAAATCTCGACTCATCCAGCCACTGTTTTCTGATCTCAGTTAAAGCTATTCAAACAGTTTGGAAGCAACTTTTGTTTCTACTTGATTTATATAAATTAACGCGCAAATTCATACTTTAAATGCATTTTCTAGTAATAAATATTTTACTATGATTGGTTCACGATAAATGCCATATCTCAAAAACAATTTTTCAAAATTTAATGAAATTTAATATGTGTGGATCAGCAACCTTTGAAAGTGTAATCGACAGTAGATTTTAAGATACCTTAATTCAGTCATTTTTAACAATCTCTTTCTGTTAAAAAAAAATAGAATAATTTTGAAAAAAAAAACAATATCGACAGTTTTGAAATCTCATAATATTTATTTATGAAAATAATATTTATCATGCTGTCTTTAATATTTTAGAAAACTTGAGATAGATGGTCAAATGAAAAATAAATCAGTTCATTATTGTTTTTTCTTCTTTTTTTGTGTTTTTTCTTAACATTGAAAAGTTTGCTAAGTATTGAAAGTATGCAGTCTTTTTTCAAAAATTAGTGACAATACATATTTTTCTTTTATATTTGACCTTTTAAGCCTATTTCAGTTACTTAGCATGATAAGATTATTTCAAATGTATCTTTAAAAAAAGAAAAAAAAAACACTTTGTCACCGAAGTTAGAAGGATGCTTTAAAAATGAGATGAAACAAAGCAATCAAATAGTAATTAAATTGCCATCATTGAAAGATAAATATTTATTTTTTATGATGTTATTTAAATAATTTTCATGCAATAATTATTTGAAATATTGTCTGCAAAAAACCGAAAATAATCGTTATTGACTTAATTTTTGTCAATATCTGAGGAAATATTAATTAATATCTTAGTATTTGATTAAATATGATAGTAGTAAACAGCACATTTGACTAGTAAGTAATTCCAGAATGGCATGTAACGTTTTATTTTGCTACCGTTGATAGCTTAAGTAATGTCCTTATGGCAGATGCATGTATGTTCTATTATTTAAATGTAGTGTATTTGCTAATAACCGTTGACCTTTAAATTGCATTTAAAGAAAAAATTCTATTCATATATTTGAAATTCATTTTGATATATTTCTTTGTTTAGAGAAAAAAATAATTTAAATTATATTTTTATATTTTAAAAAACAATGATGTAGCAACTTCAATTGCACATACTGCTTAATGTATCATCTATTCGAAATTTAATTCGAGATATTAGTAAGATACCAATAGTTATTATTGCAAAATTCACTAGTTGTAGCCAGATAATCGATCAAAAAGTTATAAGACATTCTTTTTCAAATTTTGGAACTAAAACGTTTTGTTGAATTGATAGCTAGGTAAAGCGCTATAAATATCGTAAAACGTTATAAATAACGATTTGTAGCACTGTAAATATCATAAATTGGTACTCAATTACTGTATTATTTCATGTTAAGTAAGCGGAAATAACCTAGAGCACTTTGACCAAAAAGTTAAATAGAGTTGTGAAATTTTCCAGCTTTTTTTATCCACCTGAGCTACGATATATCTTCACATTTGTTTTACTATTACTTCATTTTGACAGCTCCAGAGTTTTTCAAATCATTAAATTCTTATTAATTCATTAGTCATTCTGACTTTTCTTAGTAGATGATATATTATGCTCTCCGGCTATGGAAAAGACAGACGCAGTTCACGATTGTGTTAGCACTTTTCTGTGAATCTTCTTCCTTCTTTCGCCACAGAATATCCCCGAACTTGGAATCTCTAGGATTCCCTGTCGGTTGAAACTTTTCTGTGATTAAAACATATATGCCATGTTGCATTCATTGTTGGCAAAAGAAAATGTACAAAATTTTGATATCATCAATATGAATTTTCTTGCATGACCATTGCTCTACTGGTGATATTTTAACACACTCACAAACCAGCAATCCTTAAGGCTCATTCCCATAGCCCATTGCCTTATGGATATGGTCATAAAATTGTCATCGTACCCATCTTAAGCCAAGTTCTGACGACCTGTTATCTTTACGGATAGGGTCATAATTCTGCCAACTGACTTATTGTAGGACCACCCCTACCGGTGGACGTTGGTCGGGAGCTTCCCCCAAATTGTCTGTAAAATGAACAGACAACAAAGAACCCAGGAAAACCTCAAGACAGAGGAAAGAAACCAAAATGTGCCTATCTGAAGATGCGCACAAGCCGTCGGAACGAGGCTTTCTGATTACTCCCGTTAGGACCATCCTACTATTTCAGACGCTGTTGAGAGTCGGTAAAATGAACTTGTACAAATACATGGGGATCAATCTGAAGACTATCTCAGTTTCCATGACCCATTGCCTTAAGGGCACGGTCGTAAATCTGCTATCCGACGCATCGTCGGACCACTCTCACCACTTTCACCCACTCTCTACCACGTCTATGGACGTTGTGAGCTTCCCGTAAACTGTCAGTAAAATGAACAAACATCAAAGAGCTGGAGAATTTGGGGGTCAGTCTGGCCTGAGCATCCATCCCATTGGGAAGCGGTTTTCTCCAAATCACAAATGAGGAGAAAGAGGGTAAAATATGGCGGATGCGAGGCACACACAGGCCATGAGAACGGGGCTTGAAACGGTGGTGATCAGTCTGTTTAAGTTTGGAAGGGAGAATTATTTGCGTTTTAGAAACGTTTTGCCTAATTCAAGATGTTAGAATCAGGTTCGTGCTAAACACAGTGATTGATTTGAAATTTTAATAAATAATAAGAGTTCGAAATAGATTCGGACAGTATGGTGAAAAAGAGTTTTATCGCATATATTTGTGAAAAAATATATCAAGCAAAGAAATGTCCTTCATAGTGCAGTACATCATCGTAGGTACATGTGATTGACATCAGAAATGTCGAGCATGAGGATTTTACTACCAAACTGGAATACTTTTCTGGTTATTTTCCTCGACATTCTAATATAGTAATACAATATGATATGTTATGTCCTTCATAGTGCAGTGAAGAATGCTGAGTATGAATTTTGGGTGTCTTCCCATCCAACAGTTGGGTTCAACATTTCATACAGATTTACAGTGTTATATAGATCTATGTTATGCAGAGATGTCATAATGTTATACAGATCTACAAGACTACATACATACAGATACAGACTACATACATACATACAGATCTACAAGACTTTCATTTGTCTACATCGTTGCATTTATTGAATTATCGAGTTCACATAGTGAAAAATATATTTATCGATAGAATTAATGGCTTTAGGTGGCTGCTATGCAAAATTTGATACACATATACAAATCTAACAATAAAGCTAAATACTCAGTTTCACGTGTATAGTTATTTGCACTTTTCCTTTATTGTATTCAAAACACCACCCCATGTAACTGCAACTATAATATTTACAATTATTCAAAACAGTTTGGTATGCAAAAATTGTATTCATACAGGAATAGATGGAGGAATAAAACTTTACATGAGAAATATTTAACGGAATTCTGCAAGTTTAGTGAAAAAGCCATATATCACGTTTCATGACTATAGTTCTTTGTGGTTTTGATTTATATTGTTCATACATTCAATAGAAAAACAGATACTCCTATTTCCATTTTTTTTTCTGATTGAAAAGGTCTGAAACATGGAGATACATTGAAATCTCCATGTCTAATTTTTTGACGACTACTATACTTTCTCATTATATATTTTGTATAAGAGAAAATAACCATTGTGAGAGGTATCCCAAAAACTTTTTATCGTTTTCTTTAATAAAAGTGTCATCCCAGAGAATGTCTTGCATGGCATTGGAGTACAATGGTTACAAAATATTAACTTCTGGCTTGAATTTTTATTAAATCCATCGTGTCTCCTTGGCGAGTTTCAAGGCGATTTATCTCTAGCATGCAATTAATAGATCCGAAAATATAACTTGTGTTTTAGAAGCGTTTTCCCCAACTGATTGAAAATAATTGATACAAAGCTATCCAATAGTCACAACTATCCAAAACTGTACAATAGTCAAAAAATCCCATACCAAATTTGTATATTTAAGTCTCTTTTCAGGTGCCGCCTTTACTTGTTTCTGAAAGTACAGGTCGATAGACAAGTCAACCCATTGTTGGATTTGGCCAAAATTTGACAGGTGTCTACACTATAGGTGTTAAATCTGTGTACCGAATCTTATCTGTCTAGCTGTCTCCGTTTTGTAGTTATCGTTTTAAATTATATTCGAATAACCAGACCGAATGGATTTCACTCAAAATTTGATAGAAATCTGCAAATTTGGTGTATATCAAATTTCTTCCGTCAAGCCCAAAGCGTTTTTGAATTATCTTTGAGACAGGCAGACGGACGGGTATTTTCCAAAAATGTGTTTTTTAAATTTATTGAGGTCTAAAATGTGGAGATTCATCAAAATCTCGAGTTCGAATTTTTTGAACACTATACTTCCTCTATAATACAAATACATGGAAGAAGTAAAAATGAGAGCACATCAGAAATCCATCAAATACAGTTGTGAAAAATAATCAGTAATAATGAATAATAACAAACGGCAAAGAAGATAATTCACTTACCACTGCTTCCTCCAGGTGTACGGGTCGTATCGTAGGGATTCTTGGTCTTTCCATGCAACTTGTTGTAGGTTTCCCACCACAAGCACATTTCGCTGGTGTTGGTGACCACGAGGGGTATCCCTCCGGCCTCGCGGAACAGCCGAACCGCGTCGCAGTCGCCCTCCGCCTTGGACCCTTTGCGAAACACGGCGCCGCCGGTCGCAAAAAGGCCTGCGCATACAGTGGCAAAGGTCATTATTGAGTCACCTCAATTGGAAAAAACGTATACGAGACTTATACAGATAATAGAAAATAACAAAAGTTGGTAATGTCTAGGTCATATGCGATCCTGTTGATGATTGTGTGAATTTCGTTAAATTGTGGAGAGGATTATATAAGATTCAGGTATATTCTCTTAGGGGAGGTAAGAAACAGAAAAACAAATCAAATTTACTTGGTAAGTATAGTTAGCAACGCTAATTGAAGAGGGTAGAAAGCGTTTTATACCAGCACTATGATTGCATTTTAACCACTGTTGTTTTAAAGTGGGGAACATGCAACATATTACAAAGATTGACATGTCGGACTTGGCGAGTAGCAAGTATCGCCATCGTCACTGCGAAATTCCAAATTAAAAAAAAATATTTCGTCAAATTATGAGTCTTTGTTATGAGAAGTGCGTAAATGTGAATAGTAAGAATACTAAGCATTTGTTGTGAAACTGGATTCGTGATTTGTTGTGAAACTGGATTCGTGAAAATGGAAAGTCTCGCCAAATAAAAGTCCTTATCCGTTATTGGCATGCCATTTCACTATCTTCAGGCATTCTTTAGTATATTTGGATGGCAGTTCTAGCCATACATTTCTCTCGATTACGAGTTAATTTTTTTGTTTGTTTTCTACCTCCTCTAAACGTTTAGATGATGTATTTTGATTCATTTTTTACAGCATCAATAGATACAAATCCATAAACGTTAGTTAACAGCTATGAGCTACTCATATAAAGTTTCAACACTGAAAGCGTAACCAAGATAGAATATTTAAATATATAAATAGTTACAATAATTTTCTAATAATTTCCTAATAATGATATTGTGCAATAAATTTGAAATTAAAACGATTCTTCAAATGAAGAATCTGTAATTTGCTTACTCAATGGATCAATATTACAGAAATTAAGAAAAATTCTTTCTCTTGATATTTGATTAATTTTAAGAAATTTTCATTTAGTACTTCTCTGTTGCAAAAGTTACATCTTATTTTTAATGAATCAGTTACAAAACAAATATAAAAGTTAATGTAAAAGTAATGTAATCGATAAAAGTTAATGTAACTGAAATTCCATTAATTTTCGATCATTGATATTAATATTAATCTAATGATAATTTTATCTCAATACTAAGTGTATTTTTGAATATAATTTAATAATTTTAGCTAATATTTCTTTGTCTTAATGATCAAATTTGAACTCGAATTATTCATCTTGGAAAAGGAGAACAAAATTAGATATAAAAGTTAATATTAGAAAAATATTTGTTGCAGAAAATGCATATATTTTAAAATAAATTTTGAGAATTTATTAATTGTTAACAAAATTAAAAAAAATACCTGTACACATTGATTTTTTTTCTGTAGTCATTAGTAAATAAATATTAGTTACCTGTCTGGATATGTAGTTTAAGTACGCATTATATGTTTTCTAAAATCAAAGTATATATTTGAAACGAATCGTATATCAATAACCAAAAGCCTAATTGAAATAATATAATAATAACTTTTATAATAATAACCAAAACGATAGTGATGTAATACAATGAGCATTTCCATCTTTTTAAAAATTGTATTATGCCTTAAGTAAAATCAATAAGCAAAATTAATGGCGTATTTCTGAAACCATTAATTATTAATGTGTGTGTCATCATAGAAATGTTCAAAATGGTGAGGTTTAAAATTATCGATTTTAGATATACATAATTGCTAATAAAGAAGTGTAAAGAGTGTCCCAAAATTAACGCAAGATTTGAATTTGCCACCATTCGTGCAATAAAGTGTTAGCAATCTTATTAAAAGATCATTTAACATCTGATATTTTAGGGTTAGTAAAAACGGAGCGTTACACGATAGGACAACATGTTTTGATTGTTGAACAATATTTCAAAAATAATGAAAGTCTGGCAATCACAGTTCGAAAATTTGTGAATTGGCCCTCTAGATCGTGTGATTTAAGACCGCTAGATTTTCTTTTTATGCGGTTATATTAATTCTGAGGTCTATGCTAACAAACCCCAAGCATGCGTGCATTGAAGGAGGAAATTCAAAGCAGTATAAAAGAAATTCAACCACATTTATGCAAAATGGTCATGGAAAATTTCGACAAATGAGTGCGTATGTGCCAGCTGTTGAAGCCATTCGCTTTATGTTATTCCAAACATAACCCTATCTTATGTACTTTACGATTCAATAAAAATCTAACAATTTAAAAAAAGATGTGTTTTTTTAAATTAAATTCAAATTCTACGTTAACAGGTTTTTCTGTCGTGTAATGCTAAATTATTACTAACCTTAAACTATCAGCTGGCAAAAGGTTTTTTTAATAGCGTTGCCAACATTTTAATGCATAAATGGAGGCAAATTCAAATCTTGCGTTAATTTTGGAACATCTTTTATATATAGGTTGCAAAATGTATTTTCTTAAAATCATTATCTATTATAAATTCGTTGACGCATCATTAAAATGTGTTTTTTGATTCGAAGAATAAATAATTTGTAATCGGAAGAGTTCCGATTTTGTCTCTCAGCATCAATACTCTGAAAGAGAAATGCGCTTGTAGGTCAGGCATCTTCAAGTATCCATTGACGTTACATGTACTCAAATCAACTTGTCAGGTGAAGCTTTAGTCAATGACAAACAAAAGAAGTTATTTACTTTCTTTTTACCGTTAGCAATCAAAGCTTTCAGGGAAAATGATTTCTTTCAAAGTGACAGATCCCTAATTAATTTTGCACTTAAGATAATTCAACATATTGGAAAACGAAAGAAAAATAGGTTGATTCAGCTAATGAATTAGTATGTTCATTTACAAATAATCCACTGTTAATAATTTTGCGAAATGTTTTTAATGTTAACTTCAGAAGACTCTTCAACATTTACGCCGGAAGTACATCAGTGTTTGCAAACCTTTGACATGCCAATGTTCCCGTATGTTTCCTGACCATTAAGAAAGATAGAGTGAACTAAATGTCAGCTGTGTGAAAATAAGTTATTGAGCTCAATCAATATTCATATAAACAATATATTCGTTAAATTTTGTGCAATAGTTTTAATGACTCAGTTTTTAAAACGTTTCTGTGACAAATAGAGAGACATTTTCTATAAACCTATATATTATGTTTCCAATTAATATTACCTAAACCTATTTAACCTGTAACCGGAGACATGAATTTCCTTACGCGGTCAAAAACATAGAGACAAAAAGACTCTATTGCAATTTTTCATTTTTATCTTTTATAAACAGCATTGGAATTTATTTTGGAAATCATGTAATTACCAAATATATTAAAAATGTTAACTGCTATAATATTATATGTTGGAAAAATGTTATAAGAAAAACCTAAAAAAACTTTTAATGAGTATTTACTTTGCTTAAATATTACGGAAATAAATTAACTTTAATAACTGTTAGAATTTAACAAATAAAAATGAAGAATACAATACTGATTGCAATGCGAAATATGTAGAAATTAACTGATGCGTTATGTATTTTTTCAATCATAGTTTCAGAGACGTGGAGTCAATGACTCCATAAACAGCAACGAAAACTTTATTGTTTGTTTTATTCAGTTGAGAAAAATAAAAATATTAAAACTCGAAATATTTTGGTTTAAAATAATATTGTTCTAATTAAGATAAATAAAATAATCTTATTCTTTTACAATTTTAATGAATCCTATTTAGCTGGTTGTTCACATTGTTCAGTTGCAACTTAACATAATTATAACCTTGAAAGTAAAATTAATTGAAAAAGTCTATAAAAATAAATAGAAAAATTGATATATTTTATTTCCTTCCTCGATTAATATATCTGATCTATTTGCATTATAAAAGATTTGAATCAAAATAACTTATTTTACTGAATCATTATTGCTTCATGGCTTCGCCAGAAAATAAAAAACTTATCGTCTTTAGAACTTAATTTTCGATTCGCTTAGATATAAAAATACATGCAACTAGAGAGTTCGATGTATTTAATCTGATAATTGACTATAAGTCTAAATATATATGAATGATTTATATATTTAATTTGAAAACCGAGATATCTGTTTGATTAGATAATACAACTTACATTTTTAATATAATAATAAAAATGTGTCTAAATTAGATATGAATTTTTGATAGACCTAATTCAATTAAATATGAATTATTAATATATCCATGTAGAAAGATTGATGCATCCAATTTTCTTTCTAACTTGATATATTTCATTTCCTTTTGTTTTTAGAAATTTATCCTTATATTTAGAATTATAATTAATGTTTGGAAAAGAAAGTTTAATATATATAATTTGATTTTAATCTTAAAATATCTAAATTTGCTTTTTAGAAATTTAATTTGTAATTATTTATTTTTCAGGATTATGGCTGAAAAATAATTCGATTTGGAAATAAAAGATTTTTATTGATAGAACTTCATTCCTTTTAGAAATTTTGTCTCTTGTATATGTGTCCCTATCTAAAACTTTGTATCTTGTATATGTGATCCTGGCTAAAATTTTTGTCTTGTACATTTGATCTTGGCTAAAAATTTGTCTCTTGTATATGTGACCCTATCTAAATATTTGTCTCTTGTATATATGACTCTGTCTAAGTATTTGTCTCTTGCATATGTGATCCAGTCTAAATATTTGTCTCTTGTACATGTCACCCAGTCTAAATAGTTGTCTTTTGTATATGTGACCCAGTCTAAATATTTGTCTCTTGTATATGTGACCCAGTCTAAATATTTGTCGACCCTCTCTAAATATTTGTTTCTTGTATATGTGACACTCTCTAAATATTTGTCTCTTGTATATGTGACTCTGTCTAAAAATTTACCTCCGTTGCATATACCACATTGCTACATTAATTCCTATGCCTCTTTTGGAAAGAAAAGGTAATTATTAATTCAACCAATTAGAGAGCACGATTTGATTCCTATTTTCGAAAAGCCATGCAATGCTAAATGTAATTTCAAAAAATATACAATTTTTTAAATCAAATTTTAAAAAAAGAAATTCATATGGACAAATAAAATCTCCTCATACGTATCAAGCATTTTTTTTTACAGAATCTATTTATAACCTATTCATACAATATTGCAATTTTTTAAAATTGCTTACGAATTTTATAGATAACCTGGATGTTAAAATTCAAAAAGAAAGTGCAAACGATACCCTTCACAGACACGGCTTCCTTCGCAGAGAAGGGAACCCCCAAGAAAGGGGTTTCCCTCTCCATTTCTTCCACCGTCTTGCTGCCCGAACTGATGAGAGCGTCCACCATCTTGGCTTCTTCGAAGGCTTCCTCGAATCTGTGGTCAACGTAGGCATTGATCAACGGTTGCACAGCTTCAATTCGACTGATGTAAGATTTCACCACATCTGAGCTTCGAATCTGAAGCAGAAATAAATCTCTAATTAACATGTGTTTTAAATAAGTCAATCTCAATTATTTTTAAATTAGAAAACTGTATGTTTTCAGAGGGTGTGTTGGTATGAGTAGGATCAGCAAGTAAACGCTTTATCAACAATTCTTATTCTATCTTATTCTATTCTATTTTAAATAGCAGAAATGAAGCAACGAATCGTTACTAAACAATGAAAATGATACATGAAGAGAGAACTCACTGGAGATCAGCACTCCAAAGACATAATTCTCTCGACCTTATTCGCTTATCATCATCTTGACTCACCTACTCTCTCAGTCATCTACAAACGCTGGAATTTGACTGCTAATAGAACTATTTCCCAGATTCTCGAATATTCGGGATCCTTTATTTCTGTCGCCAAATGTTTTGCTAAGTCACCAATTCGTTCCATTTTTGTCATTAACCAATCCAATTTTATCTCTTTTTATTTTATTTGGAATTCTTGATATTTAGATATGTCACTCCCCTCCTAGCTTCATTTTCAAGAGAAATTTCGAATGCATTACTTCATTGTGCATTTTCTTTGGGATGGGGCACTTTGATAGAGTTCCCCAATTGAAATCATTGTCACATTTCAATTTTTTTTTATTATTTCATATGAATTCTTATGATACCTAAATACGTCATCTTTAGTTACTCAACCCCAACCATCTTCCAGTTTCGAGAGATATCACAAAATAAAAGTTTGATAGCTCCCACTTTCACCTACTTCATTCACGAATTAATTTCACTACTCTACATTCACAGCCAATTAGTCAGAATACAATATGTTTATTGTTCAAATATAATTTAAAATAACCTTTCTTTTGTTGTAATAAGAGATATTCATCACAGTTTGCGGACATGACTAAATTTTTATTATTAATAGAGCGGCGAATAGCTGTGGCTATTTAATTTTGTAACTTATACATCAAAGAATTTTTGATTCAGATACCATTTGCCAAAATAAATTGTAGAATTCTTTAAAAAATACAGACGTCTAGGTATACATTAAACATAAATCAAAGTATAAGTGTGGAGAATTATTTTGAAAGTAAATATTTTGAAGTATAGTTGTTTTTACAATACTCTATACACCATTTTGATATACGCAAAATGACGTATAATAATTGAATACTATTTTTAAAGGAACGTCATATTCTAGAATCATTTCAAAATTTGGCAATAAAGAATTTCTCAATTATGAAATCTGACTTTTTAATATTTAGCTAAATAGATTATTTAATATTTCTCACAAAGGATCATAATTTTTGTCATATATTCTCCTTTAAGTGACAAATTAAGGGTAAATGGAATTCAAGACATCTTATCATTTTTAACGCATTTGTCTTTAAAATGTTAAACGAATGACTAAATTTTCTGAATGCTCTCCAAAACATTAGTTCATTAGCATACAATTCAGTATCCTAACTAAGAACAGGAAAATATCATGAACAAAGTTTAAAGAAAAAGTTAAAAAACACAAAACAATAAATACTTAATTTTAAAAAAATTAAAGAATTAACCAGTGTGAGTGGTTTAACCAAAACTTTCCCGTTTGCTCCCTAATAAAGATGTTATCTCTTTCCCCCTCTACAAATTTGTGGACTGAAGATAAGGCCACGAATTCTTTGTAGGGCATTGATGACATTTGTTCGAAACATTTTCACGAATCTAGTATTTTTAATAAATCTATGGTATGATCTATGGCGATTTATTTGGTGATAAATCCCTAACTTGTACTTAATACACAAGCACTCGAAAATCAAATGTGTATTTTGGATATCTTTTTTTAGACCGAATGAAAACAAAATTAGGTATCGAACATAACTGGAGTCACAATATCATAAAGCTCATTTATTTAAGTCCTTGTGTGTTCGAGTTATTGCTTTTACTTACATATTGGAGTAAAATAGAAAGACTGGTCAATCCTTTGTCGGATTTGATTCTAAATTCGGTATGAACTTATATTTTAGATGTTAAACCTGTGTACTAAATTTTACTTTTTAATCATTCAACGTTTTGTGGTTATTGTACTTTGGCGCAAGACAAGCAGTTTACTTCTGAATGGATTTTGTTCAGAATTTGATAAAAATCTACAACAGGTGTCGTATTTTGTTTCAATGCCAAATTTCGTGCGTCTAGCTCGATGCGGTTTTGTGTTTTTCACAGATAGATAGACAGATATTATTCAAAAATGTGTTTTTTAGACTAGGAAATCTCTAAGAAATAGAGATTCGTCAAAATATTGAAGAATTTTTTTGACAATTCCAAAATATACTTTTGCAATAATAATTTTCACTTTATAATACTTACTTATTTGTAAACAACAAAATAAAAATAATCGAAGCACAAATAAATTATTTTGAATTTCCTTTTAGTAATTTTTCTCCTGATTTATCATCTATTCTGCTCATATAAAGAAAGCCCGGCTCAATGTATAATAAGCTTGGAAAGGCGAATTCTTCAAAAGTTACTTTAAAAAAAAAGTTAAATGTTGTTAATATTATCTTTACTGACAACTATTTCTTTATATGTATAGTCAATGAGTCCCAAAAAACATTTAATGCACATTTAGAGCATTTCTTTGACTAGAGGCTATTTTCTAGGAGGAACTAAAAGTCCAATATTAGTGGAATAATGCCGACTAATCCAGCATTTCTGTATAAAAATAGTTTGAAAAAGGAAATCACTTCATTTTTTTTGAAAATTCAGCCAATAAAAATAATTTCTTAATATTAAACTTGATTAATATTTCTAAATATTTATTTCCTTATATATAGAATAAAACCCATTATTGGACATTAAATGTAACTTTTGCATGAATCTGAGATAGTTTTCCAATCTAAGACAAAGAATCTAGATTTGGAACTGTCTTTGGAATGTATGGTCGCCTTAAATAGCGGCTGTTCTAAAATAAAAGCAATAACAAAACAATTTGATTCCTCATTAAATAAATTATTTACCAAAACGTTGTTGATAGGTTACTAAATAAAGGCAATGCCTAAATATTGTTTATTATGTTATTAATTAATCGCACTAACAAAACGCCGTTGATAAGTAATTTAAAGAAACGCAAAACAAAACATTTTTGGTATACTATTAAGTAAACACTTTTAATAAGACATTAAGCAAACAAACGCATTAACAAATCTTCTCTTAAAATAATGAGATTATTTTCATTAAAAAAATTTGGTTCTATATATAATAAAGAAAAGGGGAATAAGATTAAAAAATGAGCAAATTGATAAAAATCTTTCGGCTCTACTAAAAATAAAAATGAAAGTAAGTGTTTTCTTATCTGTTGGCCCTTTACATGTTAAAACCGTTGAGCATATAATTATTTTATTTAGGGGGAAAAGATGATTCATTTTGAGTGATGATTTGAAATTTTAATTAATCAAAGAGCAAAATATTTTTTTAAATATTTTTTTGCTGTAATTTCTGAAAATATTACGACAGCACCAAATATATATAGCATATGAAAAGAACACTTTTACACCACCTAAAAATTCCAAACATAATTTTTTCGATGATAGTAATAAGTACCATTAATTATTTTTCTTTTGATATATTTTTTTTAAATGCACATTTAAGTATATTTCACAAAAAATATTTTCCATTGATGTAATGAAGTTTAAATCGTTTTCATACTTGGCTCAAATATTTTAGCCTAGGCCTTATTTTCATAATTGATATATGTTTCCTAACTGACGAATATTTGGCTTATTTTTTGCATAGAGAATAGGTTATTTTTTTAAAAAAAATAAAGCATGGATTTTATAAATTATCAATTTGTTAAAAATTATGATAATTACCGATAATTTCAGAAATAGGTAGTAATGAAAACTGCATGTAAAGTGGGCGCCACTTAAGGCGATTGTGGATAATGTCATTCATTCGCTCTAAATCAAAATTGTCTGCTCTCAATCCTTAGTATTCAAATGTGCTCAAATGTATTCATTTGGTGTGATATACTAACTGCATCGTTTAATGTTATCAGATTTGAAGCAGATAATTGAAAAATCCGAATTTCCAACTAACATTCATTACTGACATTCACGGAATTTATTGCTCCAATTGTAAGGAAACATTTAGGAGTCATGTTTTCCCATATGATGATTCACCTTTTTTAAATCTGTACTACAACTGTCTGGATCGGTTTAAAGGGACAGAGACACTACCAGGTCCGCTTTGAAATCTGCTGAAAAACTATAAAACACTGTTGCCTGTGACTGAATTATGAAAACAAAATGGACAAGAAAAACTGCTTTGAGTATTAAGGACAAAATTGAAATTATAAACAGGCATGACAATTGATAAAAAATGAGCCATCGCAATGCAGGGCGCAGTTGAATATTTTACCACCTCATTGTAAAATTTTGAAAACACTTGAGATTTTGTGATCAAGATAAAAAAAGGTGTTGATGATTCCAAAAGAGACGAATATGTTGAAGAAAACACTTCAACAAATGCCAAAAAGAATCAAGTATTCGCTAATTTGAAGCCCTGAGTTGCATTTCAACAAATTAAAAAAAATAATAAGAGTACAAACAATATATAAATGAACTGTTTATCAATAATTTTGGATAAGCAATAATTAAAAATCTTCAATTGTTATTTTTAAAATAAATAATAAATAGCCTTGAGATGAATGTGGTTTCACTCCCTTTCTCCTTGATGTCATTAAAATATGGTTGTTTCATCCAATTCGGTTATTGCTATCAAAATTCTTAAATCCCTAAATGATCACTTGAAGAAGCTACAGCTACTGTATTTCATTAAATTTTAAAATATGCTGCTTTTTTCTGTAACATAATTTGATTTATAAAATATCTCATGAAACTTCAAGCATCGAGAGCTCTGTGTTCTTCCTTAAGCGAATTCTTACAATTGCACCGAATAAGTAAACACAAATACTCTAAGATGTTATTAAATTATGAAGCATATTCGGCAATATGCACTAAATTTCAAAACCGAGCAATTCTGCTTACCATTCTCCTGTTTTTACGAACACATTTCGATTTAGTAAGCAAGATTTCGGATTACTTGAAGTTTAATCATTTCCCTTTCCTGATTAAAGTTCAGATGTAGAGTGAATAGCATAAATATTATTTCCCATTGAAGATGAAAGATTTAACACGATGTTTTAAACAGGGACAAAGGCAAGTAAATCTTAAAATAGTGGGATTTGATTATCTGTCAAAATCTGAAGCTTAAAAAAATACTTTGCTGAACTTACATCAAGATCAAGCTAAGTATGAAAAAATTAGCTTCATATTATTTTATATAACGAATAGTCCCGGCAAACCAGTTAGTAGTTAAAAGGCGGCTAATTTCTAATATGTGTAAATGCATACAGTATTCAATCATAACTAAATTGTGTTTTTTTAAAAACTTATAACAAGTTAATATTAATATTATTTTATTTCCCATGCCTTTTTCTCAACATTTATTTTCTTATCTTTTGATGAATATTATTTCCCAATGAAGATGAAAGGTAGGATATTATTAAACCAATCATCTTTATTCTGAGGAAATTATTTATTATATTCAAACGATGCAAACAATAATTTCCATAAAAAGATTTTTTTTTAAAAAAAAGGAGAGATTTAGTTTTATGCGCAGTTGGAATATTCAAATTATTAAATATACAATGCAGAATTTTCCATTTTGAAATATGTTGTCATAATGATTTAGAATTTATTCTTAATATGGTCAATAACAATTTATTACTTCGCCTTTATCTATTTTTTTGTTGGTTTGGGAGTGCTGGGAAAAGATAAAGCAAAATTTTATAATCTCGTAAGAGTTTCTGATCTACGAAAAAGATAGCTTGGAGAGGGGCCTCGTTAGCCCCACGCTTCGGCTCGGTCATCGACCTTAATTGCGAATTAATATGACAATTAAAGGTCATCACCATGAAAAGATGAGTATCCTGACGAAATAAAGGTTAGCGACCGGGCATACGCCCGGGGCTAGCGTGGCCCCTATCCAAGCTATTTTATGCGTAGATCAGAAACTATTGCAAAATTGTGTCGGACTTCTTTATCAGTTTCGAGAGTTACGTATAACATATCTTTCCCTCCCAACTTTAGGCTACTGACCTTTTAATTTTTTTAATTCTCTCCCTTGAAAAACATGCTGGTTTTCGCTTTGACTGATAATCTATTCGTCATTTTCATGAGCGTCGTGACAGGAATATTTTTTACTACCACATCACTGATCAAAACCTCAAATCTCTCTCAACCAGCCTACACCAATTTACATAACTTTCACCATCACGGCCATCAAACAGATTTCCCAGGGATAACAGGAATTTATTACAGCAGAGGCTTGTCTATACGAAATGTTCCACTGCGATCTATCTCCAAGCATAATAAGTTCCATGATTGAAGACTCTGTTTGGGATACTAGGTCATGTGGCCCCTCGAAGAGCTCCTCCGCTGTGAGGTGCTATCGATTAGAATTGGGAAGTTCTGCCTCATTGACTTTAAAAGAAGGCATTACAAAAAGTGATTTTGAAACAGCACTTAAAGAGAGTCGTTTTCGTGTTTCGACATTAAACTTAGGCATCCAGCTGTGACAGGATCACGTCGGAAGCTGCGATTTCGTGAGGAATCGTTTGGTGGAAATGTCCTTGAATCCGTGTTAGACGAGAGGAGGTGAACGATTCATTGTTGGAAATTCTTTCAGTGCAGTTGCTTCACGGTTCAGTTCCCCAGCGAGTTCGTAGGGTTTGGAAATCAATGAGTAGGATTAGGAGAGTGCAAAATGGGGATAAGAATTGCTCTTACTGTCTTTCTTCATCGTTTTGGGTCATCTTTTTTTAACGACGTGAAATGTTATGTCATTCGTTTAGTTAATTGACAATTTCAAGTGAAATATTACCAACATTTCATCTTTGATTTTTTATTTCCTTACTATAATGAAAAGATTTAATAAGTTTTTTGGCAACACCCTCTAAATTTAACAAGGAATGATGATTTGTTAATATGATTTAATGACATTCTGCCCATATTTGCTTTTAAAATAATATTAATAGATCATGTGTCGTAATTTTGCCTGTTTCCATTTATACATTAGATGGAATGTCCTTTATAATCAATAAATGTTATAGTAATGTTTTAAACGAATTTCATTCATTATTTTAACAAGTATTATTATATTTGTTAGCAAAAATAGGATGCTCGTTTCATATTGGGTTTTCCTTTCCATCCGAATGCGTGTACACAAACTGTTGATGATTCGATGTGAGTAATCGGATTGCGAACACTGTGAGTTGAATTACCCCGTTCGCAACAATTTATCACATAAAATAAAATGATGCTCCCAATTATTTATGCAAGATGTTATTTGACGGTTTTTTGCAAATGTTATGCAAATGTTTTTTCACTCTATATAAGAGCGGAAGCACTCGTGCGCACATACTTAGACGTAGATTCAGATTCTTTTTTTCCACTTGTGTTCGTAGTCTGTGTCGGTGTAATATGTGATATTTTATTATGTATTAAATGTTTGTTTGTCACAAGAAATAAAAGTCTGTGTTTTTAAGAAGTCTTCTCGACCTGCAACATTTTACAATCACCAGTCACATGCATTTTTCACTGCTATTATTTGAACATTTTACATTGCAGGCCTTACAGACGACTGATCTTGACAATTACAGGATTTGAACCCAAATATTGTCGGATAATATTTATTATATTTATACGCTGCATTCTACTGTTAGTAAATTGCATTGAGTATGACATTCATTATACAAAAATAAAGGATTGATCAAAATGATTTACAAGGAAAACTTTTTGCACCTAAATCTACCAAAATTGGCACATAGTGATTACTAGGATAGTAAATGTCAAATATAAAAAAACTTTATTAATTTTTTAATCAAAAATTAATCAATATGGTAATACTTTTTCGCAATCGCTTCTTTATATATTATTGCGTAACTACTTTTGAACTTTTTATTAAAAGAATCTTTGTGTAATGTCTCCAATTTTAACAAAATTTTAAAACATTTTTAAGTACATTCTACAACAATATTTTTCACTGTTTCATTTATTGTATTTATACATTTTTGATATTGCATTTTTGTGCGCAATTTTTTGATGCTATAATAAAAGTAAATCATAAAAAATAATATAAAAGGAGGGAAATCACACTGAAAATTTTACCATGCTATGATGTTTTTAAGAACAAAAAGGGAAGGAATTTGCATTTGTTTGGGTAGGATTTCCTAAACTAAGACATCATAAAATATATCAAAAAGACAAAAAAAAAAAAAAAAAAAACTATTTTACTTATATTTTTATTGTTTAAACTACATGCAGATGTGGGTCTTTGATTGAATTTCACATTTCATATTTTCACCGTTGGTGCGTTAGCATAGACAACAGCAATATATATCCTCGAGATTCTGCAAAGCTGGTGAAAACTGCTGTTTGAATCATTCATTTAAGGAAAAAGCATATTGGAATCTTAATATTGGGACCTTGTGACCTCACATTTCAAAAAAATGTTTTAGTATTAATGTGCAAAAGGTGTTTTCTTGTATTAAATTTTAGATGCTTTACAAATTTGTAATCGATTTTTTTTTTCTTATCTCGTACCTTTTTCGGGAGAGGAACGCTATTATTTTAGACCAGATAGTGCTTTAATAGTCTCACCGTGTAACGGATATTCATTTTATTACACCTGAACACCAAGTTTGTGGCAATACTTGTTGCTATTAATCTCGAATTAAAAAAAAGGTTTTAAGTTAACACCCTATCTACAATTATAATATGAAGATTTTATGGAAATATTTTGCTCTTCTAGTTTGAAGTACTTTGAAGTCATCGTTTTCTTTGAAACAGTCAAATACGCGGACAATTTTATTAATGAATTTGGGTCAAAATTTAATACTGAATTAGCTTATTTAATTAATTACACACCAACTTTTTCTATTTAACTGATTTTATGTTTGAGTTATCAGGTTCAAATTCACTCGGGCAGAAATACAGATTTTAAGGTAAAAATATTTTAATCA
>JAPMOR010119895.1:40555-61050 GCA_026543865.1 Argiope aurantia
ATGTAAAGCATTGTTAAATTAATTAATAAAATTGCAAATAATTATTAGAAATGTTACGAGGAATATTCTCCGTCCAACCGAAACCTACATACAGTTGAAGGGAAAAAAGGTGTAAAAGAAATCCAGATGATAGAAATAGTGTCAAACCGAAAGTTTAATCGAGTACAAAAATAAGGATAACCGTAAGCAAGTAATATCTACGACTTGTTTATGGAATTTGATATTCATTTCTTCCTGAACTATTATCTTACAAAAATTATTATTGCATTGTTTAAAAAATATTATTTTAATGAAATAAATTTTATTTCCGTATTTTTTCTTAATAATTATTATGAATTTTAATGATATAAAAAATTCATATTTAAACGTGTAACAAACATCAAAACAGTTAATTGTGTGCCAATGTTAAAAATAAGACAGAAACATTGTTTTCCTTAGACATCAGCTACGCAGTAAAATTTTCATCCTATTTACATACACTATTTATGTTGCACCTATAATAATTTTTACGGTTTTATCCAATTAAATTTATATTATTCATTGTCCTTTAATAAAGTGAAATTTAAAAAAAATGCAATCAATATTAATAATTTTGTAGATTAAAAATTAATAATCGTTTCGAACAAGCTATGTGCTAAAGACATCTAAGATTCAATATTTTTATAGCTTAATTATTTCATTAAGTTATTTTTTACTGAAATTGAGAGATGTTAGATGATTTGGAATTTGAAAAATAATTGATTCGAGTTTTTCATAATAACAATAACAAAGAATTATATATTATATGAAAATTTAAATAAAAGAAAATACTACAAAAAAAAACATTTGCGTTCTCATTGTTTTTAAGTTGTTTTTTTTGAAGTAGAAAATAATTTTCAAATTAAAATTAATGAAACGTTGAAGCCAAATTGAAGAGCGTGAATCAATCAAAATACTATGATAAAAAAGCCAAATAACTATAATAATAACTAAAAATTAAAAAAATTCATTTCTAATATAAGGATTTTAAGGTTATAAATTAAATTCCTATTTTATTTAGAATATTTTTTTATTTGCGTTTAACGTTTTTAGAATTTTTATTCTATTCTCCAGACTTCTGAGATTCTATAACTTTTAGTAAACAAATAAAATTGAGTCAAAAATTTTTATTCTTGATACAAGAGAACAGTAACTATTTAACTAACATTGGATTTCATTATCTTGAACTCAACACTATGGGCAATATATTCACTGTCTCTAATAATAAATGTGAATGTATATGAGTGTGAGATTGAGTGTGATATCGTTCCGATTGATTTCGAGCTATCACATTTAACACAAATGTAATTTGAAAATGTAAGTGTGCATCGCTATGAAATGTTAAAATTTTTTTAATAGAAATTTAACTAATTAAAAATCAAGAGAAATTTTGGTGCTTAATAGCATAATTCTTCCAGATAAGTATTTAATCTGATTGATTTTTTGCTTCATTTTAAAGTTCAAAATTTTTGATTTTAAAGATTCCATTGTAATTGTCAAGCAATTTTATTCCAAATCTTGGCAAACCTTTAAATTTATTATTATTATTTGAAAAAAAATTATTAACAGTTTTCATTATTGTAAAGGTAATAATTCAAACCTTTTTCATTGTTTTATCAAATATTGAATCGCTTGATTTTCTCCGATCGTTGAAAACTAATAAACGAATGATTCTTTTTATTTTTTTTTGTAATTTGCAAACAATATAATACATTAATTGTATCTTGGTAACAATTCAGTATAAAGTATTTTCCATTTTAACTAATTTTTTCCTTTTAGATTTATTTTCGATTAAATGCATCTTTAGCGTTACTTCTTAACATCGATATGTATGTCAAACAAAAACATTACTCTATACTTATTGTTTACGACGATATGAAATGTTTTTAACCGTTTTATTACTTATTGTGGATATAAAAATCCATTATTTATTATCTTTGTTTCATTATACAAATTACCAGAAACATTCCTCCACAGATTCAATTCTCATCATTTTTATGAAGTATGCAATTTTCAAAGTATCATTGCATATAAGAAAGAAAGAAAGGGAGAAGGCGAAAGAGAACATATGCCCTCGGGCCTCCGAATCATACTTCCTCATGCCCTAGATCGCGGGGCAATGTTATGTGTCCATTTCACGAACTTCTCTCTTCTTTTTTTTTTTTTTTAATTTTTTTTCTTCCACCTAGTTCCTCTTCTTCCGCTCCAGAGAGTGAAAGTGAAAGCGAAGAGGGAGGGAGGGGGATGAACGTGAAGCAACGAAAGGGAAAGTGTGAAGGATTTTACAGACAAATCATTATCTTGAAGTATGTCTACCGATAGCTTGGAAAAAAAGAAAGAACTTGTTTATTACATAATAGTGGTTTTCAGACAGAGAGAAATGTATCTCCTGTATATTACTTGAATTATTCAGACGTTAAATATTTATTTTAAAAAATAGTTTTTTTTTATTGTATTTTATGCTACTGGGTGTTTTTTAATCTCTTGTGTTTTTTCTGTTCATATTATTATTAATTTTATATTTCAAAATGAAATAATATATCCATTCAGTTATGCCAGTTCTATAGCTATAGTCCGAAATTTCAATTAAACTGGAGGGAGTGTCTCCCTGAAACTTTCTCACATATTCTGAAATAAAGTTCTTATCCCTCTTTTCTCGCATAAAATTTGAACCTACAGTGAAGACGCGGATGGCATTTTTTTTTTTTTTACAATAAAGTCTACCTTTATCTGTACCATATCAGAAAGAGGCCACATGTGCTCTAGAAACAGAGGTGAGCTGTGGTGTTAAGTGTTAAGAATGGCATTGGTGAGCGATAGTTACGAAATCTAGAACTTTTTTGTGAAGCGAGTATTTTTACTGCATCTATCGCTAGAATATGTATTTTGGATACCTATCTGCGGGCCAATTGCCATCAAAGTTGGACAATTAAATATAATTGTAATCACAATATAACATATAAATTTCATTGATTTAAGTCATTGCGTTTAAATATCTGCAAAAATACAGAGCGACATTCTGTCAACCATGTTTTCTAGTAATCGTACTCGAACAGCCAACTACAGAAACTTCCTGCGAATAGATTTCTTTCAAAATTTGACAGAAATCTACAAAATTGATCTCAATTTCATATACCCAATTTTAACCGTCTAGTTTAAAGTGGTTTTGAGTTATTGTGTTCACAGACAGATAAACAGATATAATGCCAATTTTTTTTTCATCTCAGGAAGGTCTGGAATGTGTTCTCCGTACTTTGTAAACATAAGAATAAAAAAGTCACAATGCATTTTATACAAATAAATGCATTGAATATTGTTATTGCAAAAAAAAAAAACCCACTCGTAAATAAAAGCGAAAGCCAAATAAGCATGGAATATTTTTTCCTACAAGTTAAAAAAAAATGTGGCTCATATTTGCATAGTTTCAAAGCGTATTGAAGAAAATGTGCAGAAAAATAAAATTTATGTCTTATGCAAGTTTTTAGGTTTAAAGAATAAACAAGTGTGGAAAGTGAGCATTTTTGTCGGAAACTAAATCGAGGTATACACATAATGTGTATGAACTTCAAGCTAAAATTTAATAATTTAGATTGTTGCACGTTTGAATAATATTGTGCTTACTGTGTTCTTATACATACAGACAGAAAAAAGTTATCTTTAAATTTGCGTATGGGATTTTTTGTACTCTCAATAAGTTGAATGAAGCTTGGAGAGAAAAAGTTTTAAAAAATAAATAAATAATAATAATTAAAAAAATTATAATGTCTTAAATGAAGCACAGCAATATGATAGTATTTTATCGCCTTAAGATTATCGCTTTTATCATCTATCTTTTTATTTTCAAGTTTGTTTTTTATCAAATAGCAGTGATAACGCTATAAAGAATAATTAAATTAAAACAATGAAAAGTATTATTGTAAATTAATTTAAAATACTCTAAAAATTCCTTAATTAAAGAAAAAATTGCATAAAATAAAGTTGATTGTGTTGGTTGAGACAGTCCTAAAATAACAAAGAATGGTTTTTTGTGATGTAATATGCCTATAGAGTATTGAGAAAAAAGTTAAAATTTTAATGAATTCTTAGTTAAAAATCGATTTAAATTTTTAGAAATTCTATTTTAATTAACCATTTACTATAATAAAAAATAGCCACGCATTTAATTTGATAGTTCTAAATGAAATGGTCTGTTCTGTAAAGGGATTTGAATGCAAAAAATTAAGATGATAAACCTTTTTCCTGTATAATAGACAGATACCATCTAGACTATAATATTAACAAAAGAACTCTAAAAGTCCCACAACAACAATGTATTCCATTTTTTCAATCGATATTTAACTGGACCGATAAGAGTTGAATTCAAATACAAAGAGAAGCTTAATGACAAAATTTATTTTTGCCAATAAGAAATTTTCAAACGTGAAGATTCATCAAAATGTAAAAATCGAATTTCTTATATTTATAATATTTTTTTTTCATCTGGTGTATGATAACATATATTAGGAAACTGAAAAAAAAATATTTTTATATACTTTTTATCTTTTAATATTAATAGTTTTTTAGTTATAAAAGTTAAAAAAATATATTTTTAGTTAATTTCTTTACAGTTTAAAAGAGTTTATCTTTTCTTTAGACACCAAAGTTAGTTATCTTACTATTTCAAAAATATTTGAATAAATTAATGACCTGTACAGGCAAATCTAATGCAAGGGGAAAAAAACCTAAAACATTCAACCCTAAACATTCATTCATTATATTATCATGATTTTTCTCAATATTAAAATTTAAACCATACGCATTGGTTTACCAAGAATTTTAAACAATTAAATTTGCATTTCTTGAGCTTATTAATAAATTTGCAATCTAATCTTTATTATAAAAGCCTGCAGGTTTAGATTCTGAAAGTCAGCAAGCAAAAGAATTTATTTTTGATAATTTATTTTAAAAACAAGATAATAGAGTTTAAAATTAAGTGTTTAAAAGTAGCCATCAGCGTGGAAACTATATTGTTGTAGCTTGTAGAATAATTTACCATTATTTTTATTATTCTATATTACGAGTTTATATTCCCTATTTAATATATATATATATAATAATTAAACGATCAACATAATAAACGGAGATAAAAAAGCATTCTATGGAAAAATATATTAAAAAATATCGGTTCATCTTGTCATGCAATGGCGACTAATGATAGCTGATGTGCCATTTTAATTCTAGTTATGGCTTTGAGAATGCTATTAAAGCGAATTAATATCCCAGTTAGAAAAGAACATTTCCTGTTTCATTGGTTAACAATTCAACAGGTACAATTTGCATGCATATCTTTTTTTAATTATAGGTGTTTTCTTAAATCCGTGAACTGATATCTAAGTGTTTTTTATTAGTATTGATTATCAAAGTATTATTAATATTTTGCTCCAGATTTCTACATAAACATTATCTAGTTTAGATTCAATTACTTGATTTAAGATACAATTCTGAAGAAAAAAAATTCTGACACTTTTTGATAAGAGTTCAAAATATATGAAAAATCTGTGATAAGAATCTTATAGTGTAGAAAACACAGGGGATTATTTTAGATTTTCTTATAAAAACGATTTATATTTTTAGTTTAAAATCATTTTAAAATTTAGATTTGATGATCATTTTCCCACATTATGGCAAATGCTTTTGTTAGTTTCATATCAAATGAATCAAATTAAATCTGATATAAAAATCTAAAAGAAAAAAAAAATTGGGATTTATTGCATTTTTATGTTTGAACATTACTTTCTTTGACGAATGATCCATTCACGATAATTTGCGATTATGCATTTATAATAAAAGTTTTTAAATGATATTTACATACACTTAATGGAAAAGTATCTTGATAGCTCTTGATGTTTTTCTTAAGTTGTACACTCATTAAAAAATATATTTATATAAGAAAAATTCTCAAAGTGAATATTACCATCATGACAATCAATGTAGCAATAAAAATAATTAAATAAAAATTTATTTTCTATACATTTCTATTTATTACCGAAAAGTAATGAGCAACTCTCTAGAATATATAAATAATTTCCTTTCAGAACATCCACTGAATCGCAAGAAAATATATAGAATTCTTCATATCTGAAAAAAGGAGATTAGCTATCATCACAAGGATGATATTCAATGTTGAAAAACAATAAAATTTTATTTAAAAATATAGGCAGACGAAAATTTTGCCTACTGTTACTTATAGGAAAAAATATCGCCAAGTAATTCTCAAAGTTTTTTAGTATTTTTCTTTATTTAAAATTGAAGAAGAACTCTAACATAAAACGAGCCACGAATAAAATTCCAGACTAAGATAGAATTGCTAGAACACATTAATAAATTAAAAACACTAAAAGAAATTTTTTTAAAAGCAGACGATTTACAATTTCTGTCAAGAATAACAATAAAAGGGCGACAAATAAACACTGGCAATTTAAGCAGGTTTTTAAACGAAGTGATGTAATTAAAGTTATTTAATCGGATAACTCAAGAAAAATATTAAAAAAAGGATATCAAGAACTTAAAACAAATTTTTTTCTGCTGCAAGAAGAATATTACACAAAAGAACATTATATTTGCAAAGAAAATTTTTTACTATTTAATGTTGCCATTCACTTTAAAAACATCACATACATTAAATTATCTATTGTTGAATAATCCTTCATTAAAAATAATTGTTTTATATCTTTTGTCTAATAACTATGGTAAAATGAAATATTTTCAAATCTGTGGAAATAAATTAGCACTATAAATAAATATAAATGTTTTTAACCTTGAAAGTGTACAAAAATTGTTCTCTGTCAATGATTATTTTCAAAAGTTTGCAAGAAAGCCTGATGACTACGAAAAACAACATGTTTAAAGTATTAGTGGAAAAAACAATTTTAAATTCTTTTGTTAGACTTTTAATGAATCTTGATAATGCTTGATTACGTAATACACAAAGAAAAGGTTTTGGGCCTTGCATTGTAAGTTACATTTTTGTAGGAGATATATATATATATATGAAAAATCTACAGATTTTCTTATATAAACTATATTTTAAGATTCTCCAGATTTTTAAAAAATTAACTTAATGCCACAAAAATTAGCGTTTCAAAATCATTTCAGTTTGTTCCTTAATTTTTTATTTTGATCACAACAGCACGTGGGCATGACATGTGAATCGAAGGGGAGGTAAGAAGTGTAGAATATTCGTGAAGCCGGTAGAGACCATGAAAATAAAATTCTTACAGTATGAGAGAAATATTTGACTTTGACAAAGGGAACCAAATATTGTAGATTCTTGAACAACACGAATAAAAAGCTACGCTTTGACTGAATATGTATTACAGGAAATTTTGCAGAATGAGAATTTAATCTAGGCAGCAATGTAAATAAATGTGACATACAACGCTATTCCCTGCAGCGAGTATTCGTATAAAATCTGATTTTCTAATCGTGTTGTACAGGAATCTAATATGCTTCATTTGAGTAAAAATAAGATGACCAGGTCTTCAGCCCGATGAGATGGTTAGAAGAAAAAAAAAATTAGAAACTCGAAAAAAATATAAAATAATTAAGAAAAGGATCATGAACAATAAATTTGTTTACTATAAAATTTAAAACTAACAGGAAGCGCCAAAGAAGCATAAATAGAATATTTAAGTATTATTTTAAATTTTTTTTCTTCAAATTGATTCATCTATACAAGACTTAGTCGGCTGATCCTATTCTTTGTACAGTATAATTTAACTTTAGAAGTTGATTAAAAAATTTAAATGTAATAAATAAGCTAGTGATTTGTAATTTACTATCAATGATTTATATGAGCTACTTAGTAATAAACATAAAGGTAGAAATTAAAAAAAAAGAATTTTAATAGGGGTTACATTTTTAACTTAGACTGTTTTTCTAGTTGAAAAAGAATAAAAATCAAAACTGCTTCCGATAATCAAGGAACTTATGGTCACATATATATATCTTGTTAATACAGTTTTTTACCAAATATTAATTAATTAATTAAATTTGTCCAGTAATTTCTATTTGGTCGCCAAAGTAGCCAAATCCATCGCCAAATGGTTCCCAAGCTCTGAGATTACACCCGATCATAAATAATATAAGATATATATAAATAATATAAGAAAATAAGTAGGAATTGATTTAAAAAATTTTTTTTATATGCACAGCAAAAATTGGAAAAAAGAATTCACTTTTTAAAAATTACTTGTAAAAAAGCTATTTTAATTAGCTTCAAAAATTAAATCTAAATAACTATAATTTAACATAGCATTTACGAAAAGGTATAAAGATGTACAATCAAATAATGCATTTGTTTTCAATAAAGCTACACTTTTCAATTTAGGCCTATTTTTCTAGGCGAAAAATCAAGATTGCTACTGATAACACGGGATTTCAAGTCTTTAATATGTATTATTTAAAGTGTGAAAGGGGTATTTACTTCACTTTTTTCTAAGATAAGCTATATTAACTAGCTTTTAGACATTAAATCTAATCATTTTTAAATAAAAAATATTGATTTAGAAGTGTAATGTGCAGCGACCCGTTGAATTCAATTTAAATCCTCACTACTTTTTGAACATATTGAAGGTCGATATTTTGATTAGCAGAAGTGAAGTAAAAGCAGATTTTATAAAGAATTTTGTGTGCGAATTTTTTACGGTTTAAAAATGCCGGAAAAGAGAAGAATATCTGAAACTAGAATATCAATTAAAAAAAAAACTGAATTCGGCACGTACAAAATTTAGATTTTCATTTGACAACATGAAGTTTAATGGAAAGATACTTTGCTTAAAAATTTGATTATTTATCTTGCAAAATCTTTTGACAATTCTAGAAGTCTTTGGACAATCTTCAGTCAAGTTTATATCATTGATTAAGTAACGATTATATAATAAATTGATTTTAAATTAGACTGAAAGTTATAATCTATTCATCAATGCGAATATATTATCTTGTACAATTTTCTTTCATTCCCTGTAAAAGAATATGTAATCAAAATGTACTCGGTTAAGCTAAACGATATAACCAATGAGATTTTGGAAAGATTATTCTAGGACGATTCATTGGCCGGGGTAGCCTGGTTGGTAGGGCCTTGAATTCGCGTCGCTAAGGTAGCGAGTTCAAACCTCGCCGGGCGAAGACTCCTCGCGTGTGTGGTGGATGACGCGTGTACAAATCTAGCGTGGTCACAAAGTCATTCATGTCGAGAGTAATATCACTGGGGGTGCTGGATCAGGGGTGATCGTTCTCTCGTTCAGGTCTAAATTACGATCTGTGGGTGAGTGAATGAAATGCAGGAATGAAGTCCGACCCGTAAAAAGAATTGTGACGTGGGTGTAGCTAAGTCGTTCTCCTGGTCCAAGTTGGCGCTACTAAAAAAACAAGAGGCATACCCTCGGCTTCAACCACAAATGACTTTTTAAAGTCATTGGGTTTGGCTATACAAACCATTAGAAACAATAAAAAGTTTTGTTTTACATTAGTAATTTAATATATTATTAACGTAAATTTATATGAATATTAAATTTAAGAGATTTTAGTGAAAGGCAAATGAAAATTATAGAATTAAAATTTTTTATTACTTGTTAATGGAAGATATGAATATATTTGGCCGATGCGGACACACAGTCGTATTCCGAAACACCAAATTTTTTATGATGTTGTCATGAAAGAGTTTTCTCTTTGATCAAATTTATTCTGTGCGGAATTATTTATTATTTATTTTTTCGATAGAAATCCACAAAATCGCCAATACACTACTTTTTTCGGAGCTACATTAATGAATTTATTCAACAAGAAACCAGTCACTTTAAAATTGGACAAATTTTCTAACATTTTATAAATAAAGCACTAAAAGATGACCTAATATCTCGAGTAAGGGCTTAAGCGCTAAAATTTTCCTTTGCACGAAATCAACAAGCCATTATCATATTTCTGTTTTAAATATCAAAACATGGTGCTAGATATGCTTATTGACTTCATTAAACTTGGAGTCGAACATCATTAAATGAATGTAAACAAGCTTGCTTCCTTTTTGATACTTGTTTACATCGAGCGGTCATTGTCATCGCTGTTTCATGATCAAGGTGATTTCTTTTTCCTCAAAACTTTTATCTTCCTTCTATTCACTTTTCCCTATCGTTTCGTCTAAGGAAAAACTGCATCATTCCATTATCAAGTAGGACCTTTTGTTCTTCGCATTTACTTAGCTAACTACTCCTTTTGAACGTCGTTGTCTTGCAAGTTTATTGCATTTGTAAATATTATTTATTACAAAGTAGTATTAACATTATGGCACATATATAATAACAAAGTATTATTATTATATGTGTGAATGATATATTCTTTAATAGAAGGAAAATGTATAAACTTAAGAATAAACGACAGTTTTGCAATTATATTTATATTACTTATACTATATTGATGATTTATTTTTGTTTTGAAAATATTTAATCGTTATAATTTTATGCATGCTTATTGCGTATTTCCGTTATGTTCCGTTTTAGATTATATATCCCTTCCGATTATCACTGATTAATCAGGATCATCCCGGTTTTCTTCCTCTCTTTATGTCCGATTGAAGAAACGTCCTGGATATATAGAGATTTTCAATTAAATGTCCCAGATTATTTAATCAAATTATGAATTAAATGCTCCAAATTATTAACTGAGTATTTTAAGCAAATAATTCTTACACATTTTATAAAATCATTAGTTAAATATAATGTTTAAAAGTTTGTTACTACAAGTTTCTCTTTTTTCCCATTTGCTAATTTATTTAGATTATAGTCAATCTATTTTAATAATGGTCTAATAATTTTGATGAAATTCGTAAGTAAAATTATAAGAGTTGTGTATAGAATCGGCAAATTGTAAATATGCAATCGATTGTAGACTAACCAGGGCATTTTTTACATTAATAAAATTAAGATATTTAACAATAAGCTTTCAATTTTTGTTTTTCTTTTCCATTTTAGCAAATTTTATTGCTGCCTCTAACATAAATTAATGGAGATTGATTGAATCATTACATTTTAGATGTTTATACCAAGGAAAGTGGAATATTAATTAAATTATAAATCATGAATCTTAATTCAAGTTCGAAAAAATCCTTTTTGAAAATTTATCAAAATTTCATTTGCTTTTACTGATTTCACTTGCTTTAAATTGCTAATAATTTGTAAGAATGAATGATAAGTGTGATAATTATAATATTCATACTAATTTGGTAAATATAGTTATTCATAGCGTGATAAAATGTAATTTAATATCCACTCGGAAACATGTGAAAATACAAAATTAATTCGATTGATTCGTAACAAATCAGTATAATTAAAAGCAATTTAAACGAATTTAAGAACAGTTCAATCTAGTTATTTTCCTGAATCAAAGAAAAATTTACAGTTCTAAAAAGAAGTTAGTATAAATACTGTAATTCAATCAAAGATGTCATTTCCAGTGTAATTAAATTTCTGTATATTATTTGTTTTCAAAATTGCTTTATGTATATCCCTCAGAACACTCCTCTGATTTAATCATTATGTAGTTAACTAAAAATGAATTCAATAGTTTTTTAATATTTTTTGATAAAATGGTGCTCAAAGGAGATTTTTTGCTAGAATGTTTTTGATCATAGCCTTTTCAGTTAAGAAATGAGATTTTCCATCATTTAAAACTTATGTCTTTTTGGAAATAAAATCGTCAGAATAATAGAGACATATGCCATATTATTACCTGAGTGATTCGTTTTAATCATCGTTTGAGTCATTATCCTTATAATAAAGGGTGATTATAAAATCTCTGATTTCAAAAATTAATTATATAAAAACCATTATATGTACTGTAAAATTTTTACTATGGAATAATTGTATTTTTTAATTTTTTTGTAGAATAAATAATGTAATTAATGAAGAAATTGTTATCGTACATTAGACTGTTATCAACAACGGAAGCGAAGGGAAAAAGTTCAATGTGTTCTTTAGTTCCATGAATTTAAATCAGTCATTGATATTAGGCTATGAATTTAAACAGACCACATTATCAGTTTTGAGAATACATAAAGGATAGAATTTTTGCAACACCATTTGAAGATATTGATACATTCAAAAGTAGGTTCAAAGATGCTGTGGGTAGTTTGACAGTAAATTATGTGTTGATAATATTTGGCGAGAGCTAGAATATCGCCTTGATACTCTTCGAATTATCAAGGATGCTCACATCAAAATTTGCTGACGTAAGTGGTTTTATCAAAAACTTTATAACTATTATTACAATATATCGTAACAACCACATGGCAGATTATAATAGTTATTTTTACAATAATTTTTTTGTACTCAGGGAAAGTATGGGTAACCACCTTATATCCTTCATCAAAATTTCTTTAATTTTCTTCAATTAGACTGTCTTCATCTGATGAAACTTCAAGCACCCATTCTGATGGAACTATTTCGTCTTTTTCATAAACAGGATAATTTCCACAAATTTAAAAAGCAAGGCATTTCGAATTACATCTTATATAGCGCGAATGAGAAATGCGAATACACGTGGAAGATGCTTAATATCCCAGACGTTTTAAAATGAATGAATTGAAAATGAAATACATCAATTTCATTTCACTCGTGAGATGAATAGGTTATTGAAAAGATTGTGAAAAGTTTCAATGTATTTCTGATTAAGGGAATGGAAGAACGAAGAGAAACACGGATATGCTGAACACGCGAATGCTGTTAGATTATTCTTCCACCTGTCTGGTAATAATCTCATAAGGCGAAATACAGCAACGTTTCTCAACATTTTTGTACTTGCATACCCACACACTTTGATTTCCACATTGCTCCACGTACTCCAGATCCACCCTCTTTCCTTTCGAGTTCAATCTATCTATATCAATGCCTACCATTACATATTTTTCTCCTGTTCCCTGAAGCTGTTTCGAGTACCTTTGGGGACACGTGTACTACAAGTTGAGAAAGGCTGGATCAGCTTCTAGTTAGCATGCTGGAGAAGTTAGCTTCGAGATACGTAGGTTCTTCTTATGCTTTCTTAGTAATCCTGAAATATATTTGCTAAATATCAAAGCATATTTGGTCAATTTTAGCATCTCTGCAACTAATGGGCTGTCCTGTGTCAACTGATACATGCATACATAAACAGATTCATTGTTGTTAATGCTCGAGACGTTACCTTATTATTTTTTTTGTCTTACTTTGCGTGTATGCATTAGCGCTTTAGAAGCCAAACCATTTGACAGAGATTACTAAACTTGGCGCATATGTACTTTGGGAGGTGGAAATGTGCACCTCAGTGCGAGTGTTTTGGAATTATAACTAAAATTTTAATTTATTAAAAGTTGAGTAAAATTTGGCGTCCCCCCCCCCCGATGACAATAGAAAACTATCGCAGTCAAATATTGTTTTTTAAAAAATAGAATTTTAAAATTCAAAAAATTATCTTCTCAGTGATAGCAATTTAGTTATTTTACAAATTCGTGACTATATTTAATTGATTTTTAAAAATATTTTTATTCTACTTTTATAGCAGTGTGCATCGCTATTGTGAAGAAACTCAAATATTTTCTTTATTGCTGAAATATTTCATCCTGGATTTCTCCATTAATGATGTTGAATGTATGAAGATATACCTCGATAAGTAGAATTTGTACGATAAGTTTCTCTATGATTCCTTGTTTAAAATATGCTTTGAAGTAACATTTTAAAATTTTTCTATGCTTATATTTAGGGTTTAACTTCATAAGTAAACATAAGAAAGCATTCGTAAGCTTTATAAGCAAGCACGAAGACATTTTTTTTTATGTTCGACTATTTAAAATACTTTCAGTAAGAAAGTTATTTTATTAGTTGAAGTTTAATCACTTCTGCTTCAAATTAAAGCTCAAATTTTAGAAGAGATGATAAAAATATTATCGAGTTGTGTAGCAGAAGGAACAGAATGGTGTAAGATTTCTTTTATAATACGAATTACATAATCACCAAATTTGAAGTTTAAAAATACTTAGATGAGGAGGTTATTAAAGACAAGCTACAAAAAGTATTTAATTGCAAATTTTAGCAACTATCAATACAGGCAAACCAGCTAGTCACCAATTGCGGCTAGTCATAAACAAAACAATCACATCGTATATTAGAATTAAAAATATCCATAGTTGGGATAGGGAGAAGCCGAGAAAATAGTCTTCCAGTAAATACAAAAGAGTTATGAGCAAAAGTTATTATATTTAGACATGCATATTGTTTTGTTAATTGTATCTACCGCAAGGAAGTTTGTAATGAAATCAATTAACTTTATAATTTCCATTGTGTTTTCTCTTTGTATCTCGATGAAAGCTAAACCAGTATTTTAGCTCACAGTATGCATTGTCCAAAATTTGTTAAAGCTGATGTCGATTATCGTAGCTATTAGTGATTTAATTTCACAGAATAATGTGGCAGTAACTCTTTCCTCGATATAACCCAAAAGAAAAAAAACGGCAGGAATTGTACCCGAAAGTATGGAACCTATGACAAAATATAACAGATTCCACACTAGAAGCTATTATAGTAACTTTTGTGCTTTAATTGCACAAATTCATGCGTCAAAAACTCTTTCCCCGATATAACTCAATAGAAAAAATTAGAGGAGTAGTATCAGGAAAGTGTGGAATATACGGAATGATATTACATAGATTCCACACTAGGAGCAATTATCTTTTAGAAAACTTTTCTTGAAAATGTCAATGCGGGAATGCTTGATCAAGTAACTACTGCATCTGGTATACGTATGTGTATGTGCGTGAGTGTGTGATGGGAGAGATCTAAACATTAAAAAAAAATCGGACTCAAAACATTATCCCAATTCCTTTTGAATATAAAAGTTCTAGGTCATTTTGCAAAACCATAAAGCGATTTCTTGATCAGTTGTGCCGATTCGTCAAACAATTGTCAAATGAACTCGCTTTTGAATGGCACAAACTCAATATATTCATCAGCATTTGTTAATTAGAGAACCGTTTCCAATGTGTTCTTCATGGAGAGTGCCAGCTACAGTTGACCCCATGTAAGCAAAATGCTCTTATTTTAAATCCTTGCTTTTAAGATTTTTCTTTAAAATACAGCTATTTTAGATTTGAAAAGCTTGAGATTCAAAAGACCTCAGCTTTTGTTTGAAACATCCGTATTTTCTCCTCGAAACTTAATTTTTCTATTTGTTTTTATAGATCTACTTAATTTATTAAAGATGTTCTTTTTATAAATTTTATAACATGTCTGAAATTTTATTATTCATGCTCTATTGCTTTTTACATGCTGCCTCTAAACGCTTGTTTTATGCTTTTATATTGATTCATTAGATTATGTTTAGGAATTGTAATTCAAGTTTTTAAATTTTAACCCTAAATATAATTCATAAAAGCGAAGTTTGGGCCAGCAGTCTTTAAAATTTAAAATCTGATCTAATTTCACTGACATAAATGTATTTCTTTGATATTCTGCTTAAGTGTATGAACTACTTCTACTGCATAAAGATTATTTTTTTGATATTCTGCTTATGTTACTGCTGATTTCACTATTTAAAATATTTTTTATATGCTTTTTACGTGTATAGACTGTTTCTTCATCTAAAATTATTTTTTGATATTTTGCTTATGTTATTGTTGCTTTCTAGATTTGAAATATTTTTTATATGCTTTTTACGTTTATGGACTGTTTCTTCATCTAAAATTATTTTTTGATATTCTGCTTATGTTATTGCTGATTTCACTATTTGAAATACTTTTTCGATTGCTTTTTACATTTATGGACTGTTTCTTCATCTAAAATTATTTGTTTTGATATTCTGCTTATGTTATTATTGATTTCTGTATTTGAAATATTTTTTTATATGCTTTTTACGTTTATGGACTGTTTTTTAATCTAAAATTATTTTTTGATATTCTGTTTATGTTACTGCTGATTTCTCTATTTGAAATATTTTTTATATGCATTTTACGTTTATGGACTATTCCTTCGTCTAAAATTATTTTTTAGAATGCTGTTTATGATTATTGACTAGTTTCAGTCAGGATATCAGAAAATAAATTTGTTGCTTACATTTATTGATTAGTTTCTCTATTTAAAAAATTTATCGATATAAATAGTAATTTTTAAATAGTAATCTTTAATGAATTTAAATAGCTGTCAACATCAAAAAATGCCGAGAGATTGCAATTGCAAGCATTAATGCTTCTCTTTAAGTTCAATCCATGCTCATCATTTGTTTTTTAATTCTTAAAACAATTGCTGTTTTATAAAGGATTTAAATACAGTTGCCCAGAATGTGACTTTGAAGTTGTTCTTTCTGGGAATCAGTGGAATGTTTGGAGCTTTTTTTTCTCATCTTGTGCCCATCCAAAGGGATAGATTACCTCAAAGAGGTATAGGAGGGTGTGATGTTATATTATACTTATTCTATTTTCTTTCCAATTCAAAGAATTTTATTATTTTTATATTAAGCCTAGTGAATTTTATTCTATCAAACCACCCTAGAAACCAAATTAATGCCATATTTGTTTAAAGGAAACATTTTCAATTTTAAAGATGAACAACCTTTAAAAGAACAAGAATGGGTTGAAATCAATGAGCACTACATTCTTTCATTTAGAAAGAAAGGATAAAAGTCAGCCAAAGATCACAACCTTTCATCCAAGAAACCAACCCTATTCCATTACACATAATAAAGAAAACAAATTAAAAAGCAACCTTTCCTATTATTTTCGCATTCTTAAATTGAGCAAAAATTTTCTTTTCTAGGTGCCCTCAAAAATTAAAGAATTCAAGTTTTTCATTTAACTTCCACACGAATTGGCTGCTCACAGGACATTAAGTAAACCACTTCCGCATCCCCATGGCAACGAACAAAAAAACTTGATATGACTTTAGTGTTGGCTAAGTGAAAGGGGAACAAACACGTTTTGCACGTTAAACGCAGGCAACTGAGTACAATGAGTATTTCGTGTCTTTTAAAAACGAGTCGACCATTTTGATTTTGATTCCTTTTAGAAATGTAAATTATTATTTTGAAAGATTAAGTTTGCAAGAAGCATTTTGTATTGATATCTGGACATGTATTAGGACTTTATTTATAATTTAAGAATGACAAACTAAGAAAGAAGGAATTGTTAATTGAACTGGATTAATTAATTATTTTGAAAAGGGAATAGCTCCATACTTTCTTTTGTTAACACTAAATTAGTAGTAAAATTCGTTCTTAAATTTACATTTCCCCAAGAAGATTACAAATTACTCAACCAGTTGGTGTTTAATTTTTCAGCATATAAATGGCAATTTAGAAAAATGAGCTTTGAAAGAAGCGTTTTGATTTGATATTCAAAAAAGGGATCGAATTTTATTAGCAATTTATAAATGCTGGAATTCTATTCTCGGGAATTTCTATTCGAATAGAAGTATTAAATTGTTTTGTATAGGGAATATTTTCATACCTTTTTTGTTAATACTAAATTCAGTTTAAAACTCTTTCCTAATTTTGTAGTTTCCTGAGCAGTTTGAAATTATTTTTTCAATACTTTTCAGTTTACTCTGGTGTTTTAATGGCCATTTCGGAAGAATAACGTTGAAAGAAATGAACAAGAATGGAATAATTTTCAATTAATTTATGATTGTCAATTTTAAAAATTCATAATCATAAATTTTCAGGATAATAAATAATATAAATTATAATCTTTTTATAAAAATTATTTATCCATATAAGGCTTGGAGAAAATATTTTGCACTTTTACCCCATTTAAAAAATGTGATGCATTAAGAATTTTTTAAACCCTATATTATTTTATTATTAAAGTGCCATTTAAATCCGGCTGATATCTACATAATATCATTATTTTTTCGAACAATATTTGAAAGAACATGAAGAATGTTTTTCAAATTAAAAGCAGTAGATATCATTTAAAAAGTATCATTAAATTTTTTAAATAATTAATTTAATTAATTAAAATTGTTTTTTCTTCTTCCTACATTTATTCTGTACCAAAACTTAAAACGGTTCAAAAATGAATTTGAAAAATTGATGGTAAAATAATTCGGTAAATAAAGGGTTAAATTAAGTAATTATTTTCTTATTGCGTTTACATGCATGGGAAAGTACATATCGATAGAAAGGTGAACCGTGTGAGGAGTCCAATCAGAAATTTTAATATCTACATTTTAGATGCTAAATTTGTGCACAAAATCCAATCTACTTCGCTATTTTCGTTTATTCTTTCGCGTTTACTTGTATTCGAGCAACCAGACGACTTTTTGTGAATGGAATTTCGTTTACAATTTGATAGAAATCTACAAACGATAATTATTTCATATGTCAAATTTCGGCCGTTTAGCGCAAAGCCATTGAGTCCCAAAACAAACAGATATAATTTCAAAAATGAATTTTTTGGATCCAGGGAGGAATGAAAAAAGAAGTGCCGTCAAAATCTTGAGTTCTAATTTTTTGACGATTACACTACTTTTCTATATCTCATACATGAGAAAAATGCAGTAAAAATTTGTTTCCTTAAATAAAGAAGCATAATGTGATCAGCAATATTTTTACACATCTAATTATATTACACGAAGGGACAATAGAGTTTAAAAATAGGCGGACACTAAAATATTTTCATTATTGCTTACTTATGAAATTAAATTTAACAATAATTGCCAAAGTAATCAAAAATTCAATTTATAGCATTCGGAAGAAATAGAAATACATTTGAATAATATAGAAAAAAGGAATTCTTCATATCTTTTTCATCAATGACAGAAGATATATCATTTGTAGCAGCAATGAAAACGATGTGAGTTTTATTTACATATACGACGATATTGTTAAAAAACATATTTAAAAGTTAATTAAATCAAGGCAAAGAATTTATAGCAACTAAATTGGAGCTATTAAAAAGATAATATTTTCTGCATTTTAAATAGTGTAAAAAATTATCTTTGTGCAATGATATGTTCGGAAGGTTATTGTGGAAAAAAAAGCCAAAATCACGCTTAATTTTTAATTAATTAAAAATGTAATATAAATTTTAAAAATCCAGACAGGGGTATGCATTCTGACATTTCGATGTATATCTGTGTCAATTTGAACAACTTTTAAATTTAACTATGTGGTTTGTAACATCAAAACTATTTGGGTAATATTACAGTCTATTTTGCAGAACGTCAACAAACGTGCAGATATATACAAACGCTTATATAATGTTTATAATTAGTAGATAATATATTTTTGTGTTAGATACCTAACTATTTTTCCACGTACCTTTTTTAGATACCTTTCGGTTTTTCTGCATGAAAAATTCTATTCTTTTTATTTTAATGTTTCATGTCATTTTCCTCCATTGCCAAGATCATTTTTAAGTTTCCATCGCTGATTTATCGGGTACCTCTCCCCAAGTGTAAGTATACATTAGGTTGGCAACCTCTGCTTTTATATTTTTTAAAAATATGACACTTGAACTGTTATGAAACATGGGGGTCATGAAGGACAAATTCTTGGTTAGCTGGATGGAGGGAAAGAACTTTCCCTTGTAAGTTGAATGAACTAATCTACGCGAAGCAATCATTCCAGTGTATTACAAAACAATCAGCTCTTTTATAATGTGGCATGCCATGGAAAAGAGAAAATTAATTTTTTCACCTATATGATGGGAAAATGATTTCCATTTTCATCCATTTGAGCTACTTCAACTTAATGATGAAAGTGAATTCTTAAAACTCTGTTATTTTACACAATTATATCTCTTGAAAACTATGCAATGAACTAAATAGGAATTGCGTTCCTACACATTAAACGAGCCGTCTTTGGAGACCAGTTATTCAATTATTGGTTGTTTTAATTTCAAGTAAATATTTTAAGTGTAATTAGAAATGTATCAATTCATCAACAGCGTGTTTTAAAAAATTACATTCTGACAGAACTATTATTTAATGGTTTTATATATTTTCCATTTATTGTGTGCATGAATCTTCCTACTGGAATCATTAAAAGCGTAAATATCCAAGTAATATATTTTTTAGGTTTATGTTGATTTTCAGTAACTTCACTTTCTTATTTATTTACTAGTCGCCTCAGGTGACCAGTTGGTATATCAAGAATATGATTATGTTTGGTTTTAGATAAATCGTTTAGATATAATTTTAGGTACATAATTCCATCAAATTGTCTGACATTGACGCCATGTTATTTTAATTATTTATTTTAAATTTTATGATTGTTGTGCAGTAAGCTTTCAAATGAAGAGAGTTCTAGAACATCATGGTGTTAGTAAAAACGCAAATAATCGTTTTATCTATTTTCTAAATTTTGCTATACTGCAACTTCATTTTTTTTATTCGTCTTGTAAACTACACGATATTAAACATAATCATTCTTCTTTAGCTTTCACAATGGAAGATAATCACGTGATTAAATATTTGATGAAACAA
>JAPMOR010119895.1:66050-93392 GCA_026543865.1 Argiope aurantia
GTAGAAAGCTAGGACAATAAAATTGTGTACACAGTTTTAACATCTAAAGCGCAGACATCTAACAAGGATCTAACAATATCTGTCTAGGGATTTACTTTCTGGCGGCCTATATTTTCTGAAGCTTGTAAATCCGATAACCCAAAAACGCAATAACGTAAATTAATCAAATATTGTATGTAATTTTGTGATTCAGATCTACAATTATAAATTTATGTCAAATTTTAGTTTTAATTGGTTGAAAAAAATTCGTGTAAAGCGCAAATTCAATTTGGGTACTATTAACCGCATGCCAGGGATTAATCGTCAAGGATCACACGATAAATTTAGTAAAAATGTTAAATTCATTTTCTAACTATTCTTCAGAAATGTCATGCAAAGCATTCAGGATTTTCAAACTTTTGGAGAGAGGAATAACAGAGAGGATAAACGTGAAAATTTCGAGGACACCCCTTCAACTAATTTCTTGAAAAATCAAAATCAAATAGAATTCGTTTCTGATTCAGCCGGTTTGAACAGAATGTCCTTGAACATATTCTATTCAATTCGGATCACACTCTATGCCATTAGTGATCGCTTGCCCTCCAACTCCTCTTTCCGAGAGAAATTACTGTGAAATAATAAATTTATTTCACAGCATGTATTCCCCCCCCCCTCAAAAATTCAGATAAGAGTTCCCCAGCTTCACTGCTCTCACCAATTTTTATTTCTTGTAAAAGCTTATGAAGTTAAAATGTTTCATCATTGATGCCCTTCACCCTAGCTCTCTTTTTTCGAAAGAATTTCAATAAACCCAACCCTTGCCTTAACAACTGGCAGATTTCTCCAATTAATTTCGATACTTTGTGTAAAGAGCTTTCTAATGATTATAGCATAGCTTCATGTTTATAGCATAGGTATAATTTAAAACATTCGATTCATTTGATATGGTCAAATATAGTTTATCAAAGCTGATTGATATTACAAAATGAATTATATTAATTTTGTGGATAAACAAGTAGTACCGAAAGCGAATAATGCAGTATAATATTTCTACCGAAAACGCAATTCATAATTTTAGATGCCTTCGATTCTTATACTTTTGTTGAGAATTAGATTCGGCATCTGATTTCGAGAAGAATTTTTTCTGTGATTAATTACAAAAGAAAAGAGACTTTTTCGTTTAGAAATTTGTTTTATTGGTCTTTACCATAATAATATTTACGAAATATAGGCAGCAGTCTAAGATTCTCTTAAAAATGTCGTGTTAATAAGATGTGGCCGTACTGTTTTTAAGCGAAGCTAATATATAGAATACAACAGTTACTTTTTTAGAAAAAATTTCAATAAACCAGTGGGAAGGATTGTACCCCCATACATAGAGGTTTGTTAAAAGTTGGATAAAGGTTGTATCGATACATATTGTATATTCACACAAAATTGTGGACATAGTGTAAAACCTCGAATATTTTGAATAAAAGAGGCGAATTATAGTAACGAAGTAAATTCTTTGGTATGAATAATTCATTTTTAATGAATCTATCGCTGTAATATAAATTTTGGATGCCTTTTTGCCAGCCGGTTGACTCCACAATTTGACTGGAAAACACAGTAACATACCGAAGTTCATTGATTTAAGTTAGGGCATTTATGAGTCATTGCGTTTATGCGAATATGAAAATACAGACAGACAGACGATCAATCTTTTGACGGATTTGATTTCAAATTCGATAAGTATCTAAATTATAGATGCTAAATTTAGGTAAAATGCTAAATCCAAATTTTATCTATCTGGCTCTTTGTGTTTTGTATTTATTGAATTACTTGTATTCGAATAGCCAGATAGACATATTTCCTGAGAATGGATTTCGTTCAAAATATTGTAGACATCAACAAATTTGATCGTAATTCCATATACTAAATATCAGCCGCCTAACTCGAAGGAATCTTGAGTTGTAGTGTTCACAGACAAACAGAATACCAAATTATGTTTTTACTTTCACAGGGAGGTCTGAAACTTGGAGATTCATCAAAATATCGAGATCGAATATTTTGACGATTACAATATTTTGTCTATATTTCGCATACAAATAATAAAAAAAGAATGAATAAAAATGCTAAAAAAAACTAGATTTGAATGGTCTACAAAAACTGACCTACAGGTCTTTTTGGACAGATAATTTTTTTTGTAAAGAATAAACATATGTGTCTAGCGAAACATAAAACATATGGTCACAAGCGGGGTGCTTGAACGAGATTTCTAAGCAATCGTACAAAATCTCAGGCATGTAGTTACCTCTAAAAAATTTCCTGTACGATGGCCGTCCTACTGGATGTGTCAAGGTTTCTGCAGCTGCATCTATCATATCAAAAATGCATATTACTTTTCGCAATTATGCCGATATTTGTGTTGACAGTGAAAAACTTGTGTCAAATTTCCTCCATCCTTCGTTGCTGCAGCCAATTGAGATAATAAAATATGGCAATAACATTTCAAATCACTTCTTGAGAACTTGCTTTACAGATGGAAGTAAAATGAACTCCAAAGTAGGCTTAGCCTTTGTTGTCTATGAGGACGACCAAGAAATCTGTGTAAAGCAGTTTCGTATTAGTGGCAAATGCACTGTTTTCCCAAGCAGAATTGCTTTGCATTAATCTCGCAGTTAAATGGTTTCAAGAAAAGGAACTGTTTTATCAAAATATTTAACCTGCTCCGATTCTCCTTTTTCTTTATTTTCACTTCAAGATATCAACAGTAGAGAAAGGTTTGTGGTGGAAACCTTAGAAATTCTTCAGACTCTTAAAGAAAATCGAGTGGAAATTTTGTTCACACATGTAAGAGGACACTGTGGGATCCTTGGAAATGAAAGAGAAGACTTTTTAGCAAAGAATGCTCTAAATTTCTCAATTAATATTGACGTCGGAATTCCTGAATCCCATTGGAAAAAGACTCAATAACCAGAAGCTCCTTGGTCATTGGGAAGAGTACAGTTTTTCATCGAAAGCCAGCCATTAAGTTCATTTCGACTACTAAATATAGGATTGCACGGGAATCGTTCTTCTTCTGCTCTTTTAAAGTGACTCAGTTTCTTACTGGTCATGTGGATTTCGGTCAATACTTAAAAAGGTTTCATCGACAGACCAGTGACATTTGTGACTGTTCCTTAAGAGAAACTCAAGACGTTGAACACATTATTTTTCGGTGCCTGCATGCGTAGGATTTCCGGAAAGTTCTTCAAACAAAAACTTGGCATTTCAGGAAAGGATTGGCCAGTTGCTCTGGTTACTTTTGTGAATACAAAGTCCTCCTTCTTATCTTTTGTAGAATTTGCTGAAGCTTGTAAATACGAATAATTTTACTCTTATACTATAACCTAGAAATTTACACCTATCATTAACTACTTTGCATAGTATATTTTATAAACTTTTACATTTATTTTTATTTAGTATTTTGATTTTTATGTGTATTATATATATATATATATATATATATATAGTTCTATTTTGTTTACTTTTATTTATTTTTTTTGTCTTCTTTTTCATTGCCTTTTAACTTTGGTTAAGGAGTTTCTTAAAAGGTTTAATTGTTTTTATATTTTACTTCGGTAAACCTCGTGTTGTACATTGTGGTATAGGAGTTTAATGTTTTAACTATAAATAAATAAATTTTCATGATTCGGATTTGATAAAATTTGTAATTTATTCAATAAAACATATTCCTTAAATCCACTGGCTTTTCTTTCATTCTGTTTCTATCATTTTTGTGATTTCTTACATCAAGCACATAAACTACAGCGCTTGTCACTTGTATAAGAGTCAGTGTTGGCCTAATTTTAAGACACCGATTTCAGGCCAGCAGGCTCAAATTTCGGAAATCTATTCCCCCAAATATCCATCGTGCATGTGGGCATCAGAGTCAGATACATGTTAAATCTGAATTCATGGGCTAAATTGCCTTCCATTGGCGTAGTAAAAGTATTTAAAGAAATAGGGAGCAGTTAAGGTATTGTCTTAGTCATCTGAATAGGTTCAAAATTACGAAGACCGTCCTCCCATAAAACCCAGTTGCTTTCATATAAGATGTTGATAAAACTAAACCAAAATAAACTGAACTAAACTTTCTTATCTAGATGCGTTTAATACACGTCAGAGTTTGAATTAAAAACTTTGAAGCACCATGTAAGTGCAATTTTATATTGACTTCAGACAGTTATTTCGGTTCGCGAATATCTTTCTTCACTATATGTAAAATTATATTCATTGAAACAAAAACAACATATTAACCACAGCGGAGTTACCTCTGTCCTAGTAAAAAATGCTGGAGTGTTGAATGGCCGTCGTCGCGACAGTAGGAAGGAAGAAACTGAATTTGGAGTCTTAAGAGTCAAGACTAAAACAACTGTATTAATCAGCATGCCTAGCTTCAGTATTTAATGCATTCCGTCATTGGAATGAAGATAACTCGACCTCACAACAATTCTTAACTACCCTGTGAACAAGAGGCCGCTTATTTATCAGGGAACCTCTCATTCCGTATAAGTGATTCTCTACTGTGAAGGGACAAATAATAATAGGCTTCTTTGCTAAAAGTAATAATATTTGAAACTTCAATTTATGCTTAGTTTAATCCCTATTTTATAGACACAGGTTAATTGCAATTGATGGAAATTTGCCCCTCATTCATCTTAAAAACGCAACATGAACTATTAAAAATGATTTCGATGAATGGAATTCGACATACGTATTTGAATATAAATATTAAAATTTTGAACGAGAACACTCCAATATTCAGCACGTGTATAAATATTTTTTTATCTAAAATTTCTTGAAAAAATCTATGAAGGCGTAATTGAGACCAGGTTTTAGCTGTTTCCCATTAATCTCATATTCATAACTGAGAAAAAATTACGATTTTTGAGTTTAATTTTGCATATTGTATTTTTAATGAAATTCTAAAACATAATTTAATATTTTTCTATTCTATATTATTATTGTAGATTTTTATAATGCAATGTTACACGTTACATCATGATCTTTTCTTTCTCACAAAATGTCTCTCTTGGTAATAAGAATCTCTTATCAATGGCCATTCAATTTCATAATTAGTGGCTGATTTAGACAATTCAAGGAGCAAGATGTTTCAAGGAACAATGTAATCTATTGTTAAAAAATGAAGCAAAAAGAATAGTTTTTAAAATTTCACACACACACATACGCAATTATCAGATTTTATAATTTAAGAATAAAACATTAGATTTTATAAATATTCAAATAACCAAGCAATTAATATTACCCTAATATTGTATTATTTATAGAATATCTATTTTTTGCTGTTTTCTTTTATTTGGCATTTAGGAAAATAATGATTTTCATCAACTTGCTTGTGGCCCTAGGACGTCCTTTTGTTGGAAATCCGTCACTGATCATAAAACTCAATTCATTATATAATTTTATATAATTTATTTTCTTTAAATTGCGTAACCTGTCTATGATGCTGTTATGATCTCGTATACGAAGTATAGAGAAAGTATAGTAATCGTCAAAAAATTCGAATTCGAGATTTTCACGAATCTTCATTTTTAGACTTCTATGAATTCGAAAAACACATTTTTCTAAATGTCCGTCTGTCTGTGACTGAAAAAGATAACTGAAAACTGAATAACATTTTGAGCTCAAAGATCGAAATTTAATATACGGTCCTTACGCTAAATTTGCAGATATCTATCAAATTTTAAGTAAAATCCGTTCATAGGAAGTCTGTCTGTTTGGTTGTTCGAATATAATACGATAGCTACAACACGAAGAGAGCTAGATGGATAAAATTCGTCACACACATTTAACATATGTCGTGTAAACATCTGTCAGATTTTGAGCCAAATCCAACCGTCTGTCGGTCTATACTTTCAGAAACATTTAAACGTCATAAATAAAAAAACCATTAAATTTCGTATGGGATTTTATGACTATATATATAGGTATCCAACAAATGTTTGTTTCAATCTATCCGGAAAAAGCATTTAAAACACAGATCGATTTTTGGATACTATTAACCGCATGCCAGAGATTAATAGACCAAATAATTCGCGAAGGATGACACAATAGATTAGGTAATAGTGCAACATTCACTCCAAAGGTTATTATTTCGTACCTATTGCACGTCAGCGCTTTGTGAGGCGTTCTTTAATATAACATCTTTATTAAAGATTATGCGAGAAAATTTGGAGATACCACTACCACTGGTTTTATTTGTCATTTAAGAAAATAATTATTTTTATCGACCTGCTTGTAGCCCTAGGAATTTTCCTACTTGGAAAGCTGCAGAAAATCATAAAATCTATTCATTATACTCTACAGTATTTAAGTTGCATAACCTGCGTGTGAAGCTGTTGTTATCTAGAAAATAATTTTTTTCTTCTGAAATATTTAAGCCAGAAAATGGAATGTTCTTTATAATACCAGAAACAATCACCTGTTGAAGCGGATAGCGTCTGAGCTCTACATTTCCGTCCACTTTAACAATCGTTTTCTTATAACTATATTTCTACTTTATTTTATTTTGTTTGGATCAGAATATTATGTGTTCCTTTTATATGTATAATCTTTAAGATCAGGTATCAGAGTGTTTTATAAAGCAGTTTTTTTAGGTCATCTAAGCTACTTTTAATCCGAAAGTGCATTAACTTCCTGTCTGGTTAATTTATAATGCCATACACTATTAGAATAAGCTTTATTTCACTCTTATCACTCTTATTAATTTTTTTTTTCGTATATGACAAGATGGTAATTTGTAATTGAATTTTCACTCCCTTATTCTTATATTACTTTGAAATTTTGTGCTCTTGCATGCTCTTGATAACAATACACCATTTTTAGAGTTTAGTTATAAATTAATTGATTAATTTTATTTAATTAAAATTCCATATATGTGGCGCCACAAATAAATAGTAAAAACTGCTTTTTCAACTTCTTAATGTAATAAGTAAGATCTGATAGTAAAAAATAATTATAAAGAAAATGTTCTGCTTTCTTTTGCACATTAATATAATTGTGTTTATAAAAACAATTTTAATTAAATTCATTGTATTTATAAAAAAGGTATGAGAAAAATTGAAGTGATATTTTAAATTGTAAGCAATTAATATTCATATAGTGAAGAGCTTTATATATTAATATTTCAAATATACAATGCTACAACAAATATAAGAAATTAACTTACCACAAGTTATATATTACTATTCATTCCGATATAACGAAAAAATATAGCAAAAAAAATTTCATTTTCGAAACATGGTATCATTTTATATGCAATTTTTGAATATTTTCTAATTTTACAAAAGTATACATAGAAAGAAAATATTCGAACATTTTTAAGCAAAATCACTTTCGTAAAGAATTTGTAAAAGAAAATTTATGCGGTTACTTAACAATATACAAGGTTATTAAGATTCATACAATTTTTAAAAAAAGCATTTTTAGGCATGTGTAAATGTATATTTAATTTCATATATGACAAAAGTCTCCTAAAATGATGCAAAATACACTCAGTTATGAGGCTCATGCACATGAAGGTAAGGCCAATGATTAACATTGGAACTGCAAATCAGTCACACATTATAATTTTTTTTGTCATAGTGGTCTGATACCCTTTTACTTTAATTGCAGATTCTCATTATACTTTTTGACGAAATAAACAGGAATAATATATACTTGTTAAATCAATCAAAAATATATAATTTCTGAAAAATATTACATTTTCATACAACATATACAAATTTATAAGTTTAGAAAAAATATTTTTTTTGTGGAAGAATTACATGCAAAAAATATTAATTTTTTTATTATTAATTATTAAAAATTAATAATAAAAAATGAAAATAAATTTAAGTGAAAAAATTACAATATGTTTTTAAGTTGTCTGGTTTTATAAGTTAATAGGTACGTGATAATGCCCATTTTATTTTATTTACGTGATAATGCCCTTTTTTTGACTTTGATTTTAAATTTCAATTAAATGTTCCATGTTATTCAAATTTTCAAAATACATGAAAGTGTTAGGAGGGAATTAAATTCGTATAATAAAAAGGCAATTTTTTAAATTTATAAATAAAGCGTAACAATTTTCATGCTATAATATTTTCAGAAGTTATAGTCTAATTTCCCTTAATTTTTAGTTAAAATTCTAATTACAATTTCAAAAACATCGCTTTCAATTTCCAATTTTATAAGTATACATATGTCAAAGTTGGAAGCTGTAGATCAAATGATATGGCCTGCAGAGCGCCAACTTTGAATTATCACTCACTCATTTACTTTCTCTCCCTCTCATACTCTCACACACACTTATGCACATTCATCTTTATTATTAGTAGAAATGATATATGTTGGATTTTATCTGACTCAACAATTTTTTTTTCTCTATCTGTCCAGTAAGCGTTTGAGATTGCCCCCTTGGACTTCAAAACATACCGGAATGAAGTTTAAAAAGTGCCTAGCCACTTTTACAATAATAATAATAATAATAATAATATCATGTCTGTCTGTTTTCCTTTAAATCTCAAAAGAGAAACGAATTTATCATTCTATAGGAAAGCGTTTGATAATCTGAACTGAATAAATCCTGCTCTGCTTGGTTTATTTGGAGGTTTGATGGTCGCGCCTTTGTCACGTGGTTTCAAAAAAAATGTCAAAGAAGAAACTCCGACTCACCAAGGTCAAATACATATTGACAGTTAGCAGGCGTGTATAAAGAATGTCTAGTAGGAACATAACATCCCATCTGAGTGAAAAGGGTATTTTAGGATTGAAAGTCTCAAGAATGAGAATGATTTTCAACTATGAGATGCTCATTTAATGTTAAGTATAGAACCAAGTGGAATTGTGAAATTAAACGACAGAGTTGTTGAAGGAAGAATAAAATATTTTTGTAAGTATTTTTGTATCAATTTAAATAAATTAAAAATCAAACAAAATTAAAATTTTTAACTGGATGGTTTTTTTCTTGCATGTTCTATCATATTTTTTTATTCTTAAAATATTATTGAAAAACAACAACAATTAAGAACTCAAATTCTTGTTTTTTTGTACATGATCTTAATGTTAAATCTATATCATTTATATTGTTAAATGTAATTTTATAATATAAAGTCGATGCATTATGATAGATGAAAGAATGCGCAGCATCCAAAGAAAATCCAAATATTCCGTATTATTATAGATTTACATATCCACGCTACAGTCAGAGCTTAAATTTTTTTATATAATGTTATTATGTTATATAATGCATTATTATGTTATATAATATGTTATTATGTTATATAATATTTTATTATGTTATATAATATTATTATTTGATATTTTAAAATTTTTATAGCATTGCTTGTATAACTTTAAAATGGGAATTACTTTCATATTTACGTTATAGACAAAATTTTAAAAAGCCTTATTTTTTACGTTTCTAAATTAACATAAACGCATTTGACAAGCAGAAAAAGGAAAAGTGCTGTCATATTCAAAATACAGATGAAACGTAACAAAATTGCATATAAAAAATATTTACGTTTTTAAATTGACACGAAAATAATTGAAACACACAAAAAGGGATAGTTCTTTCATATTCACGTTATAGAAAAAAAAATGCATAGTAAAATTTTATATAAAAACTTGTGATATTTTTAAAGTGCAAAATGGAAAAGTATTTTACAATAATCTTTATTAAATCGTATAACAAATATCAATAATTTATTAGCATACTTAAATAACATATTTATAGTTGAAGAATATTGTAGACTTATAGTTATTATGATATAAAAACACTGAGTCTGATAAACATGCATATGAAAAAAAAAATTTTTTTTCTTCTTATATTTTCGATTTCATTAGAAGTTTTTCCTTACAGTAATTAAAAAGTTAGGTGTAAAATTTCTTCTTTAAATATTCGAAGAATAAATTCAATAGTTTCTTCTAGGGAAAGACAGTTAAAAGACATTTTTTGAATTTTGTCGCAAAAAGTTAATTTCACCGACATCTGATTTTATTTTAGTCGTCTATTACATGTGGGAATATATATATATATATATATATATATATATATATATATATACCACCATATCTAATGATAGGCGGGATTAATAAAATGTACGACTCTTCGTTATTATTGCATGCAAAATTTCAATTTCTGTTTTGGCATCTGGCAATAGAATAAATGATATTCTCATTTTTAAACTGATTGATTTACTGATGTGCAGATAAACTTACACTTAAACAAACCGTATAAAATCAATGGATTGGAATTTTTATTATTTCAAACAGCTAAACACGACTTCTAACGTTATTATATAATTACATCCAAAGTGTATTGCAAATGACAATTTTCTCTATATCCTTTCCACCAACCTGCATGAAATTTTCTATTATAACATTCGCTAGCTAATCTATGACAATTAACTGCTATAATAATAGTAACAAAATAACAAACCATCTAGACAGGCACATTTTAATACATATAAGAAGGTCTGATTTTCCCCGGAGTCCTTGTCTAGGGGTAGTGCGTCTTCCCCATGATCTGGGCGTCCCTGGTTCGAGTCCTGATTCGGGCATGTTTGTTCTTTACCCTGAGTTCTATTTGGGAGTGTATGAAAGAGCCCCCCCTTCTAAAAAGTGATTGTGCAAGCGAGTACATGAGTGCAATTTACAAATGAGCTAGAAATCAGACTTCTGACCTCGAGTGCTCAGGCGTCTTTACTCTCAGAAGCCACTGCACAAGCTCCGCTTTAATCGTTGATTTCGTCAGAGGGCTTGTCTAAGTAACAACAAAAATTGATTCTTAAATTTGAAATAGTTTATATGGCAATGATCAATCAATTTGATTTATCTAAATCTCGTTTACTCTGACATCTGCTCAAAAAACAAAATAAATATAATCTTTTTTTTAAATTTCTCCATGAAATTTCAATATCTGCTCCGCTCAGATTTTATCAGGTGTAGAAAATTTTTTAATACTTTCTCTTAATTCCTCACATGATATATTTACTATCTCAAAATCTCACAACTTGACATTAAAATGCATATTCGAATTTTAATTCAAGCTAAAAATGCTTTAATAAAAAATCAAACCTAATTGAGATTCCAAATATTTCAGCTTTGTTTATTGCTCAGTTTCTTTAAACAAAAATATTTTAGAGAGTTTCTTTAATGTTGCCTATTATTATTTAATAATTTATTTCACATTCTTTTCAAAATATAATCTTTACTATTTTACCAAACCTATAATAATTTGCTTTACATTTTTAATTTTTAACCATATTTGCAGGTTTTGCATATTAACAATTTTCTTAACCATATTTTTGTAGTTTTTTAATTCTCTAGTGTTATAACCTTATATCTTTGCAAACCTGGTGATTAAATCTGATTGTAATCAGATTCGTATATTTATTGTTCATTTTATCTGTATTCGATGCAGACAATCATTAATATCATACTGCTACTTTTTCTTTTGCCTAGGTATGAAAATTCTAAAATGATTTCATATTTAAAATAATTTAAAAAATTAACTTTAAACTTTAATTTAAAAATAGAATTTAACTAAAACTCAGTATTTTATTATTATGTTGAATACTAAATAGCGATGCTTGATTAGGTACGCATCCCATAGTGCATTGCGATTGTAAATAATGAAATGAGATGCAATTCTGTTGAGGTGCGCGCTTTAATGTATTGTCTTAGCTTTAGTGTTTGTGTTTGTTTTGTGTGAAATGTAATCGTTAAAGAAATGTTCCAGAAAACATACGTCCTCTTGCATTCATAGTATGGATAATAATGATCTTCATTCTAACACAATTATCATAATTTTTATTAAAATATTTCTACTTTAAGTTAAAAATAATAAACAATACATTTTATTTATTTAATATTAATTATTGAAATTTTCTGGAACAAAATTGCAATCTGAACTGAAAGGGACCTAGTTTTAGGCTGATTTGCAAAGTGTTTCATCACTTTGAAATTTTTCTTTCTACGAAAAAGTCTTAAATTTGTTTATATTTAACGATTTTTTTTCTGGAAAATTCTGATCAATTATATAAAGAGGTTTTGATGTAGGATCTAAAATAGGAGAGGTATGCTTGGAGTGATGATGTGGAAAATGATGTAGGAGAGGTATGCTTCTAAAATTTGAGAAACCTCGATACAGATGGCCATGTTTCAGGTGGATTTCTTATAGGAAGACTTCCTATTGTGACCGATTTTATGACACGACTTAAAGGAAATTTTTTTTCAAATCTTCACCGATCACGTCCTTGTGAATGCGATAACTACAGTAATTTTGGTTGGATTTTAATCTACCTGGGATATGTTGACAACAAAAATCTTGGAAGATTTTGTAGATGGGCCATCTAACTGAAGGGGGTTGGCAATGGAGGGCGGCTGAAATTTTTATTTCTCCGTAACTTCTTTACAATTGAAGAAAGAAAAATAAATCAAAGTATTGAATTAGCTCCTCGTTACAGACAACAAGTTTTGTGTTAAAAGTGTTTCGATAGCTGCAATTGCTAACAAGTTAGGAGCTAAACAGGATTTTAAACTTCTAGCTTTGATTATTTTTCAAGTGATCTATATTTCCACATTCAAATAAATGAAAAAAAAAATTACGTTATTAAAACGAGATGCAAACATTTTAAAAACTAAAGCCACCTTCTTAGAAACGATATTTTTTGAAGAAAACCGTTGATCGCAACAATTATTTCTCAAAAGAGTTATTCAAATATTGATATGAAATTTTCCGATATTGTTCTTTGAAATATGTTTTATGTTTTTCTCGAAAAAACTAAGGATAATGTAGAGCGTTTTAAAGTTTTAAATTTAAATAAAAATATTTTTTTTTGTGAAAATTTATCAGTTACATTTAGTTTTGTTCAGTTATATCTCAAAATTAATTTGAATTAAAAGAATTATTTTAGAGCGCAACACAGATAACTATCATAAAAATGTGCTCCTGCAAGGATTTATGTCTACTTAGAATATAGTTCTATCTATGGCTGTTAGCATAGGGATAAGTGTTTGATTATTTTTCGTCAAATTTTTCATTTTTTTAAAAAAATAAACCTTTTTTTTATATATATTTAGAAATTTTTCGAATTTGAAAGGTTTAAAGGTAACAAAAAGTATTTGATTTTCAAAAGGGGAAAATTTTAACTTAAATTTAATTCAGCATGTCATTTAGATGCAATTTACTTCTGATGATTAACTTTTTAAGCGTTTAATTTTTAATTTTAGACAAAGTTTGCGAATGTATCACCCACTTTTATGATATTATCCTTTTTTTTTCTTGATTTGAATTACGTAATGTTTTAGAAATAAATAAGAATTGTCGTTCGTTTTTTTTTCTTTTTTTTGTATATTAAAAAAGAAATACTGATATTTGACAAGTAACACGACATATCTTTTTTCCCATTATCTATTCAAGTTTTACTAGAAAAATAAAATAAATAAAAAAGCTGAACTCTTTGCAGCCCATAAACAAATATTTTTGTTACATTTTTAAGCATCTGGTTAGGAAATATAATAAGTATTCATATTATATGTGAAAGAAGAATGAGAATTATTTGTTATTGGTTGCGAACAATTCAGTTTATTTTTCTTTTGTTTGTAAAACATAGAAAATTGAGACAGATGATGTGGCTTGAAAGCAACGATATATGTCACATAGTACTGAAATTTCAACTGCAATCTACAAGCCATGCATCATAATTCTCATTTATGAAAATAGCACTGTTCTTTGTAGTTATTTATGAAAATAAAATTATTTTTTTGCAGTTATTTATGAAGATAATATCGTTTATTTATGAAAATGAGTTCAGGGTATGATTCAAGATATAACATTCTCTTTGCTCAGTTGAATAACACAATGCATTCCATTTGATCCGCAATAATTTTGAGAAAGGTTAAAGCAATTACTATCAAGAAAGTTTTTCATGAAAATTGGTCATGTTTATTTTAATATTTCTTGTAACAAATTAACTTGACCCCTTTTCCCTTATTTTTACTTTTTCTTGCATAAGAAATATAAAAACATATCTTATATACACTTATATATATGTGTGTTACAAAAATCCTACTTAGGTCTTAAAATGATCTTTACATTAAAGTCTGGAATGGAAAACCTTTTTTAGAATTATATTTGTCTGCCTGTTAAACCAACAATTTTGAAACGGGACTAGTCAAAGAAGTTAAATTTGGTAAACGTCCTTAGCATCAAAATTAATAATTGCAGCCAAATTTTGAACAAAGCTCCCAAGCAGGGATTTTATTCTTCGATCCATTCATAAGTGCAACAGTATTTCAACGGTAAAGCAAAAAAAAAAAAAAAAAAAAAAAAAATTGCAATCCACAAGTTGCATGAAGTTTCGTACACATTATATCAGCAGACGCACAAATGAATTCCAAATTTTGGAGCTTGACTGTCTACATATTTATTCGTGTAAATCAACTAAATCGAAAATGTAGCAAGTTAGGGATATGATTGTACTCTGGGCAACAAAACTTCGGATCTATTCTAAAACAGAGGACAGAATTCAAATCAATCAAAATTGCTATACTGTCTTAACATCAAAATTTATAATGCTAACAAAACTTCGATTTGATTTTCTATCGCGAACAAAAAGGCGACGGGAACTACTGGGCGAGGCGTATGTCGCCGCTACTCCTTGCCGTTGTGGTTTGGCTGATAATTGCAAGGCGGAATGCATTGATGCGCTTTGGAGTCGTACTTCCGATGATACCAACAAACACCATTCGACTGAGAGGAGCTACGCTGTCGAAAGCGAAAGTCAGTTCGTTTCCGAGAATTATTTCTCGGTCCGCGACTGGCACTTCTTGATTGGCGTAAAGAAGCAACTTCTTCGCGAAGGGCTTTAATTTCTTCAAGAAGTTCTGACTGAGAGGTATTATTTACATTTGCACAGGAATTAGAGCTTGAAATGTTGCTTACCTCGGGTGGCGTAACTTCCATGATTCTATCCGCAATTTCCGCAGCTTTAGTGGCATTTAGATGACTAATTGCTAGAAGTATAGACTGGACGGTTTTGGGCAGTTGTTGTAAACATAACTCCAGAAGAAGAGTATCCGAAATTTGATGGTTTTCTGCACGCCTTTGCATAACTCGAAGAAAATCAGTCGGCTTTCGGTCACCTAGCTGTTCACCGGCAAGAAGACATCTAATTTCTTGAGATTTCGATTCACCGCATCTTTTTACAAGTTCCTCTTTCAATTGCTTGTAAGGATCGTCTTTGTCAGGACAAGTGATGACATCGCGAACTATAGCTGCTGCTTCAGGAGAAAGGTTAGCGGCACAATAGTTGTTCTTGGTTGCACTGGCAGTTATCGGTTTCGGAACTGCAAGCTGAAATGTTGCCTCTGCCATTATAAACCAAAGTTGAGGATCTCCAAAATTAAATGGAGGCATCTTCACGGCAGAATTCTCTTCCATATTGGAGAACTTGAAACGGAAACAGCTCAGAACAGCAATTGCAGTCGTTGAAAGTTTTGAAGTTTACTTATACGTGATCTCTTTTCCGGGTCACCATTGTGGACTTACAATTAAATCTTCTAAGTGTACATTTGGTGTTCCTACCCTAGATTTTTTAGGATTTATAGTTTCCAAAGAAGGTATTTCTCCAATTCCTGATCGAGTTAGTGCAATTCAAGAATTCCCACTACCCACTACCCTTACTCAACTTCGTAGATTTTTGGGTATGTTTAATTTTTACCACAGATTTCCTCCCAAGGCAGCTCACGTATTATCACCTTTGGTTAAATTTCTTGAAGGCCATACTAACAAAAAGAAATCACCACGGCCATCAAAAAAAATCTGAAACTACTCTGCAATGGTCTGAGGAAGCTGACAAGGCATTTTCTAATGCTAAGAAAGCTCTTGCCGAAGCTACCCTACTCAAACATCCGATTCCTGGAGCTCCTTTAAGTCTGTGGACTGATGCATCCTTATTTGCTATTGGAAGCTCTTTAAATCAACTTTCAAATGGAATTTGGGAGCCCATTGCATTTTTCTTAATAAAACTTTCTAAAAGTCAAACTAATTGGTCAACATGCGACAGAGAACTTCTTGCTATTTATGCTTCCATAAAAAAATTTCGACACATGCTTGAAGGTAGGGAATTTTCAATCTATACTGATCAAAGACCCCTTACTGAAGCCTTTAATCAAAAGCCGGATAAATGCTCACCTCGTCAACTTAGACATTTAGACTTCATATCCCAATTTTCTACCGATATTCGTTATGTCAAGGGTACAGAGAACATTGTTGCAGATGCATTGTCTCGCATTGAAATCGATTCAATTTCAAAAAAGAATTTAAATTTTCATGACATCTCACTTGCACAGTTAAATGATTCTGAACTGAAAGAATATCTGAAGTCTTCTCATTGTAAAATAGAAAAACAATATTTTCCCTTAGAGGATGTAACCTTGTATTGTGACTTATCTACTAATTCACCTCGTCCGTACATTCCAAATTCTTTTCGTTCAATAGTTTTTGAAAATATTCACAATCTTTCTCATCCTGGCATTCGAGCAACAAGGAAGCTGATTACTAAACGTTATTTTTGGCCAAACATGAATTCATTTATTAAAAATTCTGTTCAATCTTGTCATAATTGCCAACGTTCTAAAATTCAAAGACATACAAAATCTCCTATAGGCACTTTCGCTTTGCCAGATGCTCGATTTGCCCATATAAATATCGATTTCATAGGACCACTCCCACCATCTGATGGTTATAAATATTGTATGACAATAGTTGACCGATTTACCAGATGGCCGGAAGCTATTCCTACTTCAGATATAACTGCTGAAACAACATGTAAAGCCCTAATTCATAATTGGATATCTCGTTTCGGTTGTCCAGTAACTATAACTACAGATCAAGGTAAAAATTTCGATTCACATCTATTTAGACATTTGAATAATATTTTGGGTACAAATCGAATCCGTACAACGTCCTACCATCCCCAATCCAATGGACTTGTAGAGCGTTTCTACAGGGATCTTAAGAGTTCTATTATAGCCCATTTTCAACCAAATTGAACTGAAACTATTCCCATAGTTTTACTCGGAATTCGATCTGCAATTAAACCGGACATAAATGCCACATGTGCTGAATTAGTCCTTGGTACAACCCTCAGATTGCCTTCAGACATTTTAACCTCAAAAGTAGATCTATCAATACCAACAGATACTTATGTATCAAAATTCAAAGCACTAATGCAATCTATAAATCCTATCTCTACGTCTAGACACTCGGTTAAGCCTATTTATATTCATCCATCCTTAAATACTTGCTCTCATGTATTTTTGAGAGTGGACAGTGTTAAACCTCCTCTTTCACCTCCTTATACTGGTCCACACCCTGTAATCAGCAGGAAAGATAAAACTTTTGTATTAAAAATTAATAATAAAAATGTCACAGTTTCCATAGGCCGTGTCAAACCTGCATATGCATTGACAGGATCTAATGACTCGTTACCTTCTATACCTGCATCTATTCAATGCGCGAATGCGCTAGGATAGAACCTGGGACCTTTCGGTTAGCAGTGCAGTAACTAAACCAGGATACAAAAGCGTACGCTCGTGTAGCGTAGTTGTTAACTAGCTTATATGCTATTCACCACAGTATCATTTCATGTATGAAAGCTATTATTAAGAAAAATATAGGTAACACCGTGAACTGGCGATTGGAAATGCAGATGTTACTTTCAGTGACTTGAAAAGAAGTGAGAAGTAAAAAAATCATCTATTATTATTTGCAAATAATTGTATACTGTTTCTCATCTGGAATCTTCATTTATTGATTCCTAAATTAATTGCTTTTTTCTTACTTTTTCGTATACAAAGCATACAAAGAGGATGCATTATAATCGTTGAAAAATTGGAAATCGAGATTTTGACGATCTCTACATCCTTGAGTCCGAAACTAAATAATGTATATATATCTGTCACTCCATCTGTCTATTTGTATTATACTTTCTGAATTTTACTGCATATTTTCGAAACGTTTAAATGAAAAGTTTGATATTTCCGTGCTACAATGTTTCATTCTCTGTTAAAGCATTTGTCTCCATTTTTTTTTGTTTCTGATCACAAAATTCAAAGATATAGGTTTTAATAATGAAGAAGTTACTGGTGTACCCCTGCCCCCTAGAAAGTGGGGTTGTGCAAACGAATGGGTGTGTCTTCATATGAGCTAGAAGGCAGACTTCTGCCCTCGGGTGCTTTGCCCTCAGAAGTTACTGCATACTCGGCTTAAATCGCTGGAAGTTTGTCAGCGGGCTTGTAAAGTGCCATAAGTAACAATAACAATGTAAAATATCGGTTTGTATTTTAAAGAGTAGATAGTTATGATATTGAAGTTTGTGTAATGTAAGTTACGATAAATTTCAATATGCATTTATATTGATTTAAAATAATATCATTGGAAAAAGTAGTTTGATAATTATTGTTTTTCTGCTGTTACAACCACTCAAAAATATGTAGACGAAAACTTTTCTAACGTTTTAGGAAGAGTATATAATTAGGAAGTAGTCTTTCCTAAGAATTTATAGCTATATTTAGAAACTCTTATTTTTTCTTATTTTGAAAAACTATGATGTCATAAAACGTCATTCTTCCAACGTTTCATTCCTATACCCAGAAAAATTTACATATAATAATGCTTTCTTAGGAGCATAATTTGAAGTACTTACAAATAACCTTAAGACAAAATTTTCAATTTACAAAAATGCACAATGTATTAAAATATAATGTTTCATTTCAGTTTTATTAAGCCCAAATCTTTTATTACTGAAAAAGTAGAATCGCTTAATTGCATAATCACATGAAATTTATTGTAAGCTAGCGTACATTTAATAGAATAGGCTTTGGCATATATTTGGTATAGTAGACTATAATATATATATTTATACATTAGATTCTCCGTAATACATGAAATAGCTGTTCCGAAGGGAGTCAGATTAACGAAAGTGTTAATTTGATAGGAATTAAAGTTAGACATTTTAAAATAAAACTTATATCACAAAAAATCAAAATGTAACAAAGGAAAATGACCTTGTTTTAGAATAAAGGAGAATGTGTGTATATTGGTGCTTGGCAGGAAAGAAAATCTGTGCATGAACGTCGAAATTTGGGGCTGATATGCTTTGGAAGAAGGGAGCGTGCATTTTAGAGCGATTATTTTTTTTTAAATGTTTAGAATATTATGAAAGGAAAATTAAGTTAGATTTTGCTATTTTTGCACCATAACCCTTTGAAATATTATTTAAAATTCTGATTTTTTTCATCAGTTTAAAATTTTTAAAAAATTATATCGAGAGATTCAAATTTAGTTGCAAATTTTCCTGGATATTGGCATTTATTTAAAGTGATTTTTTGCATAATCTTAAACAATATAATTCATTGTTTTAATAATTCCCAACTAATTTTTATTGTTTCCTAAAATTAAAAAAAAATACTACTTGATTTCTGTATATTGCTGAAAACTAAGAAAGATAATATTAATTTATCTGAAGAGTCAAAAAATGAAATTTCGTTGCCGCAAAATATAATATAGAATTCAAAACAGATTAAACCAAAAATTGTAAATGTTTAATATTATTATGTCAAGAATACCGATTTCATTAAGAAGATTACCGTTCAATATAAACAGAACATGTGTACAGCTATTAAAATAAAAGGACTTTAATGTCTATCACAATTTGAAGCCTGAAAACATTTTTTTGGGAAAATCGTGAACCTCAAGTTTTATATAAGAGGTTTAATTACATTTTAATCATGCAATAAATATTCCTGGTGGAAGATCTGATCACCACAGACGCCTGATTTGTAATAAATATTACAAAATTCATTAAAAATCCTGTTCATTACATCGAACAAAAGTAATTGAAATTCATCTTCCGTGATTTGTTTTCCTTTAAGGCTCTCTCTCCATCTGCTTTTCTAAAACCCTGAATAAGGTAGGTGACAACACTGAAAAGTCGAATTTTTGGGGAAATTATGAATTTTCTTTACTTAATATTCTTAATACCTGAACAGGTTTCTTTATCAAACCGTTAGAATTTTGTTTCTTCGTCTATTTTTTGAGAAGTTACACTGATTTTTATATTTGCATTTACATACGTAAGATGCTATTTTCTCAAATACAGAATATGATAGAATCTTCTTGTAAAAAACTTCATAAATTAAAATACAACACATGTTTTTGTTCAAATTTGGTACAACAATTTTTCAATGTATTCTGCAGTTCCTGAATGAGAGAATAAATAATCTATTCATTTAGAAACGTTTTATTGTTGTTTTAGTGCTTCACAATGCAAACATGTTATTTGTCAGTCGAACACCAATATTTGTATAATGGGTAGAAATGCAGCTTGTTTTTTGATATCAGGAAATAGTTAAAATATTTCTTAAGCTATCTGCAAAAGTTTAAGCAAATAATTTGATAAACCTCTAAACTAGAAAATTTTTGCTTTATACCTTTTCGTTAATCCCCCCCAAAATTCCCATTTTTCCAATTTTTAAAAAACTTTTAGCACTTAACTGATAACTTTTGGTCTCATAGAAGTTTTTTCAGTATTTTTTATGTAAATATTCACAAATATAACAGTTTTCGAACTTTTTTCAAAAAATTCATCCCAAACGTAGTATTATTAATACAATGTCGGATTATTTATTGAGAGTCTATTGTATAATGTAAATATTTTGTAAGTAAGATTCTATATTTTATAAAGAACATTTTTTTGCTTATGATGAATATTTTTCTTACATGTACCTGAGAAAAATATCTTTCTGTCCACACTGAAGCATCATTTCCATGTTTATATATAATGGATATATATACTTCCCAAAACAACAGATTCAGTATTGGAGATTCTCAAAAACTTTAACTTACCTATAAAGAGAGAGAAAAAGAAAGAAAAGAATATTAATATTTCTATTGTTAAAATAACAGATAGATAACTGCAACAAAGATTCATTTTATTATACATTTAAAAGTTACTTGAAATAAAAAATGCAAAAACACCAGCGAAATACTACACATTAAACTTTTCTCTTCTATATCTAACAGCACAAGAGATGAATTTTTAACGTATATCGAGAAGCTACATCAAAAGTCGGTAAAAAGAATCCATAAAAATCTCACTTCACACCACATTAGTTGAGAAAAAGGAATACAGACAATAGAAATAATACATAAGCAATAGAATGTTATGCAATATACAGCATACAGTGTCTGTATAAAATATCTGATTATTTAAACTACACCAGATACATATTAAAATACTAGCTACTCAAAAACAGATTTCGATTACCTTGAAGTTTCAACTTGGTAAATTTCAGTTGCAATTTTTTCAATTCACAAATAGCTTTCAATGACCATGAATTCGCCAACCATACTAATATCATTAATTTTTTATGTCAGTTAACTTTGATTAACAACTTATAACACCAATACTATTTTAAATAAAACTTGAGAGCTAAATATAGAGTATTATAATTGATCAACAATTTGCGAATTTAACTGAAAATAAAATGAGCGAAAGTGCTGTTAAAGATAGAAGCTCTGCCATTTTCATGTTTCATTTTGGGATGTCTCTCAAAACTTTAAAAGGAGATTGAAGATCATTGATGTTGTATTTAGAGATTATGAATTTCCATATGAATTAAAAATTATCGAAATCGCTGGTGTGATTGTGGTTGGAGAGTTCTATCATGAGTTTTACCGTATAATATTGTAAAATGATGTCATGTTTTGGAAATGTCTCTCGAAAATGAGCAGTGGTGGTGGCTAAGTGATCATTAATGATATAGTTAGAGATCATAAAGTTTCGTATGAAACAGAAATTGAGGATACCTAATTAGTGACTGCGGATAAAGATTGATTATTTTATTTTGTTGATTATTTTAAATATACAGATTAAACTTGCATTGATAATTTTCAAAACGTTTACATATCATTTCAGGCAAAGGCTTTGATGTCTCTTTCCCAACATTCACGAACTTACATCATTAATTTTAAGTAAGCGTCTCTGAAGAAAATAAGCAGTGAGATGAATTTTGCGCATTATGAGATGTTTTTAATTTCTTGGTCATAGTTAGTTGTTGAATCTTTTGCTTTGATTTTAAATCTCTCGGTTATAAGTCAAATCTTTTTTTCTGGTCAATGGAATTTTTTAAATGATTTTGACAGTAATTTGTGAGCTGGTTTCCAGCTTAAAGTGTTTTATTTTTCTTTCAATTCTAGTCTTTGAGATTTAGTGTAGCTAAATTATGAAATATTACATTATCATGAATATTGAAAAGTTTACTCAAGAATGTCAAACGAAAATAACTTTCTTAAAGGTAGAAATTAATTAATCCTTTTATTTTCATTCGATTCATTTCATTACTAATTTTTAATTGAGCTATTGTTGGTATACAAAAATTTCGCTGTGTTTATAAAATATTTTACAAAAATTATTAATGACTATTTTTTTTAATTTAGCACCCATAATTTGCTTCTAGAAAATTCTCTTCTTCTCTGTTAAAGAAAATAACGCTACTTTCATATCTTACAAATAAGAAGCAAAAGGCACAGGAAATATAATTTCAAAAAAACCTATACCAAAGTACGCATAGATCTGTATTATGCATTCATGTAAACAATATTGACCTACATTAGATATTAGCAATAATATGAAGCAATAATGAAATTATTTAAATAAATATATTACCAATTATTATTGTTTTAATGGGGATAATTTAGTTCTTCTTTTTTTCAATCGTTAAATTATTATTTCGCATTTTTGATGAGGATGAACAAGTCATTTTTTTCTCTCATAAGAGGCTCACTTAAATAAAGATGAACTAAAGTTGTCAATAGAACAATAAATTTACTTTCTTTATTCAAACTTTTGTATGGAATTTACCAGAGAATATAAGGACTTTAGTTATATGTTTAGAAAGAATTTATACAACTGACTTATGATATATACAAAGAGGAAAATGGAAGCGAATATTATTCCAAACAGCGGATGTATCTACAGTTTCAATAAAATAATATTAATGAAAACTATTTTTCATAAAATATTGCGTCATTTCCTGCTCTTACATAGTTTTGAAGAGAAAAAATCGGACAATGATGAGTAGTATAATATTATGCAATAATGCCTATGCAATGTTATAGTAATTTTTTCTAACAATTAATTTTTCAATCGCAATTATTTTACATCACATATTGATAGTCATTCAATTACATATTTATTATATTTCACTGATAATTTTACATAGTCATTTTTAATATTTTTTTATTTCTGAAGTATCTTTGTTTGAACAGCGCTCGGGAACAAATATTGAAATTAAGCAGTAATTCATGTATATGCTACCATCAAAGTTTTAAATGCAACATTATATATAATGCCTAGGCATTTTTTAAGGCTAAGTATAAAATGATTAATGTAACTCATATTTTCTAGGTATTCTATACAATGTCAAATAACTAAATAACAAAGTATGAAACACATCACCGATAATTTTTGATCATAAATAAAATTATTTTCTTTCTTCATACAACAAATAAGTTCATATATTATTCCATTACCTTTAATAAGAAAGGCATAAGCTTTACTTTTAATAATTTTAATTTTTCTTTACGTATTTTGAATGAAAAATTTTTAATGCCATTCTTTCATTATTTTTTAGCGTTCTTGTATATGCAGTTTAGAGGAATTATGGTAATCGTCCAAAAATTCGAATTCGAGGTTCTTACTAATCTTCACGTTTTAGACCACCCTGAAATGGAAAAATACATTTTTGGAAAATTCTTGTTCTTCTGTCTGTGATTAAGATAACTCAAAAACGCATGGAGCTAGATGGTTGAAATTTGGTATACTGTGTATACACCCAATTTGCAGATTTCTTTCAAATTTTGAATAAAATATGTTCTGAGGAAGTCCGTTTATCTGATTGTTCGAATGAAAGTTAATATGATAACCTCAAAACGAAAAGAGCTAGACAGATAAAATTTGGTACACAGATTTAATATCCATAATGAAGACATCTATCAAATTTCGATCCAAAATCCAACGGCGGATTGATTATCTGCCGGTCTGTACGTTCAGAAACATGTAAATGCGATAATTCAAAAGCACAAAGACTTAAATGGATGAAATTTTGTATGGGATTTTGTGACTACAAGTGCAGTTTTGTGTCAAATTTTTGCTTCAATCTGTAGAGAAAAGTGTGTCTGAAACATAAATTCGATTTTTAGATACCATTAACGCATGTCAGCGTTTTATCCCCAAATAATTCTCCAAGGTTCACACGATAGATTCAGTAAAATTGTTAAATGCATGCCAAAAGATAATATTTCGTAGCTATTGTACATGAATGCCATGTAAGGCGTTCTCGGGCGCCGCAGTTTATTGCAGAGTAAGCGAGACAATGTTTCGAAGACCACTCGGCAGGTTTCTAAACAATCAATTGTATTTCTTGAGAATGGATGTTTCAAATAAAAGTTTTATTATTACGTTGTTTTATCTCTGCTTGAAGATCATTTTTTATTCCATAGAATAAATAAATTTTGCATATAATGTCAAGGGAAAGTGTATAATTTATTCGAATATTTCAGACTATCCCTCAAAATGCCCTGGCATTCCTTCCCATAGAATGCATGAGTTTCATGCATTGGCAGTGATATCTACAAGAAACATAAGACAATCGAGAATAATTTATATTGCATCTTTAATATATATTATTTTGATAATTTTTTTTAGAGATGTTGCATTTTCAAGCACATAGTAAATAATAAAGAGGAGTTTCACTTTTTGTGTACTGGACACAAATCTTAATATATGACAATTTAATTTCCGATTTAAAAGAATGACTACATCTGAAAATCTCACATTCTTCCATTGTTCTCATACAGAATTTGACTTAAAAATGCAAATTATAAGTTACAAATAGTTGATTAATGTATTAATCATGGTATGGCATGATTTTTATTTTGAGCCACTGTTTTGTTAAAATTAAATTTGAACATTTTCAAAATAAAGAAGCGTTATTTAACTAAGATTGATAAAGTGTATTATATTTCCATCAGTACTAATTTCTTTTTAGCTGCAGATTGTAAGTAAAAATCAAAATAATTACTGTTTATCTGTTGCAGCTGAAGTTAATGAATGAAAATTATAATGCAGGTGTTAGAATACTTTTAAGTCGTTGGGGTTCAATGACTACGTTAATAAACATGAATGTCTTCTACATTCTAATATATTCTTTAAATTCCACTTGGAACAGTGGCAGTTTTTTTGTTATTCAAAAATATGCTGAATTGATCGTTACTATTACTACGCTACGTCGTATCTACATTTGTAAGGCGTATGTTTCTTCTGATAACTTTGGTATAAATATGAATTGAAAGAGAAGGTATGAAACGACTTTATTTTTAAAATTTTATAAGCAGAAAATGAGAGAAATGTTTGAAATTGTATGAAATAAAGTTTCAAAGGTTAGAATTGATCTTACAGCTTACGAGCTCTGAAAATTTTAATTGCAAAATTATTGCCGAATTATCATTTCACGCCATCTCTTTTCTTTTGAGGAACTGCCAGTTACTATATGGAGATAAATTATTTTTAGGTTTTCAGTTGCGATAATTTACTTTGAGAGAAAACATTGAATATAGAATTAAATGAAGGAAGGTTAGATGTATACAAAAATAAAAGAATTTCGGCACTGATCCAATATGTTTTCTAAAATAATGCGATATGTAAAATAATAAATCAAAATTTGAAAATGTAAATAGAAAACAAGAAATATATATATATATATATATATATATATATATATATATATATATGTGTGTGTGTGTGTGTGTGTGTGTGTGTGTGTGTGTGTGTGTGTGTGTGTGTGTGTACAGATTTAGTTACAAAATAATAATCCATTAAATGTACCTCTCCGCATCCGTTTCAAGACATGTTTTTATACCCTAACTTTTTTTGTAAATAAAATTTCTTCATGATGTAAACGTAATTTGTAGTTTTAATAATCCTATATGATGTGCAAATTATGATATCTGTGGCAACTATTAGTATAATTTAGTCAAAAACACTAAACGTGAATTTGAAAAGCTGAAATCAGAAGTTTTGAGACGATCTAATAAAATTAGTGCTTTTAACCCTAGAATTAAATACATATAATATTGTCAAATACACAAGGGCACCCCTAACTCAGTGAATAAAGCAGAGGAATTGCATGCAGACGATGTGGATTCACATTCCATCCTTTAAATTATATTTCCGTTATTTCCGTGCTTTACGATGTGTGTGTCAATGTTTTTATAATTTCAATAACTTTGCTCAGGTATAAAAATTAGCTTTAAGTAATCACGAACCCATATTGTTTTAGAATATGTTATACTTCCTATATATGGCACAAAAACCCATTCAGCCGTGTTGCATTATTCGAAACTCACTTTTTATTTCTTAAAATATTAGAATTCTCTTTCCGGCGTGAAAGTCTTTAAATTATTAGTATCAGTTTTAATACGAAGACAATGCAAAATGAGCCATTAGCCACTTGTCTTTTAATTATTAAAAGAATTATGTTTCATATTCTGCTATCGCCAACACGTTTGGAATTCCAAAATCAGGTATTGGCCACATACTAAAGAAATGGATGGATGGTAAATGCGTGCCCGATCATCCAAGATTAAGAGCCCCCAAAAATAACTCAGTGTCAAGATGCACTTATCTGAAGTCTGTCGCATGTACGTTGTTCATATATACAAAAAGACGTCCAAAGAAAATGGATACACAGTGAGTAAGGACACCTTAAGACGTCGTCTAATTGTTTGTGGATTATGTGCAATAGACCATGCGGGAATTTATTTGGAAAATCTGATTAAAATTTGCTCCGGAGCATGATAATTAGACAATCAAAGATAGGAAGAGGCTACTTTAGAGAGATGAATCAAAATCCACTTTGGAAAAATTGGTGGATGTTATATTCGTCGTTCAAAAGGTAACAGAACGGATCCCTGGTATCAACGTCTCACAATGAAGCACGGAAAATGATTAGTAATTCTTTGGAGAACTTTCCGTCATGATGGAATCGTCCCTATTGTACACATCAATGGATAAAAATAAATCATGGGTTAATTTGAATCCTATTATTATTTATTCATAAAAAAATTGCTACCTTATGCTCGTAAAAAGACATCTCGAGAATGGATGTTTCGGTAAGATTCCAAGCACACCAATGAAACGGTGACAAATCGGTTTATCTATATCTATATCTATATCTATATCTATATCTATATCTATATCT
>JAPMOR010119895.1:93402-129118 GCA_026543865.1 Argiope aurantia
TGTGTGTGTGTGTGTTGGCGCTCTACAGGCCAGACCATTCAACCTACAGCTACCAAATTTGGCACGTGTATACCTTGGAGGCCGGGAATGTGCACCTGGGGGTTATTTTTTCGAATTTTTAATTAGAATTGTATTTATTTAAAAATTAAGCGAAATTTTGGCGTGTTTCTGCTATAACTTCTGAAAATATTACCGCACAAAAAAGATTTTTACATCAAGTTAAAGATCAAAAATTTATCTTTTAAATGCTACCAATGCTTTAACATCAAAATTAAATTTCTGTTTTTAATGAATTTTTAAATAAATATTTTAACTATATTTTTCAACAATTTCTTTCGTACAAAATAAAAATAAACGTTTCGCATTCCTGGGAAAAAAATAGCTTTTTTCAAAGTGTTGCCATCACATTGATTAAAGCACCAATTAAAAATAAATTAAATCTTTTTGGAAATAAAATCTGCAAAAATATAATTTTCGTCACGTGTCTGTAGGAAAGGAAACAAATATGAAATATTATTTTTTCTAAAAAATAAATTCAAGAAAAATTATTTTATGATCTTTTACACTCTCTATATTATTAATCCAATAAATCAGTTTTATTTTAAGGCAAGTGTTGTTTAATATGAACAGGATATCCATTCAAATCAGGGCCACACAGCTAATTTGTAAACCTTTAGTAAGACACAGATCTGTTGCGACATAAATCGTTAATATTTTATTTAAAAGTAGCAAACGATTATTTTAATAATTATAAATTTTATTTTGTAAATAGTTGTGAAATTCAGATTGGCAACAGTGATATTTTTGGAACTTTTAATTTGTTGTTTAAAAACGATGCTAGAATTTTGAATGAAAATAAGTTGATGTAAATTTGATAATATTATCTACAATGTAATAAGATTTAGTTTCATAATAAGTTTGTCTGCATTCTATTTTTGTTGACGCACGAACACAACAGATATACTAAAATGGTTTAAATAGAAAATGATTATATTTTACTTAATTCAATAAATGCTCTAATAAATAACGAATTTTTGATTTTACATAAAGCTTCTGCTGTGGAAATCACGAATAACAAAATGTTCTTGAAACACTAATATTTTAAATAAAAAGAGTTAATTTCCAATCAACTAAATCGATCACTTAAACTGACTGATTTATGAAAATTTGAATATCACTATTCAATAAAAAAAAGGATAATTTTAGATTTACCATCGATCGTTTCAAAGAAAATACGCCATTCAGCGCGCAGGTTTCTCAAGATTAATTGGCCTAAGATTATGAAAATGTTGAGTTTTTCTAAATTTTTAACATTCAAAACTTCATAAATAAGTCTTAGTTGATTGTGGAAAATAGAAATATTCATTCATTTATTTAAAATTTGGCGTGTCTAGAATATTTCTCAGAATATGATACCTTACTGCATTAAATTTAGATTTCATAATTTTTGAAATATATTTATAAGCAGGAACAAAACATTATTATTGATTTCATTTCAATCCTTTTGAAAGCAAAACTAAAAACTGAATTTTATGCTAAATCTGAGAAATTTTTGTTGAATTATTCTTTGAGATATTACATAAATTATCAAAAATATTTTGTAGTTCACATAATACTTAAATACCGAGATATTCTGTTTGCAATACTCATATTCAATAATAATAGTAATAAATAAATAGCAATAAAGATGATAAATAAAATAAAACGCTTGGTTTTATTAAAAAATATCTTTATATTAATTGCAATTTCATTATTTTCACTTTAAATTAAAGTTGACGTTTTACCGGAAATGACAACAAATTAGCAAAATATATAAATTAAATTGAACGAAACGATCTAAACAAAAGTATAAGTTTGGTATGACTATCCAAATTTGAAGATTAAAAATGTTTTGTTTGAGAATCTATTAAGAGACCAGTTTCTTAAAATATTTAATTGAAAATTGTAGCGAGCGGTAATACTGGCGAACCGGCTGGTCGCCAAAGGCGGCTAGTAGCTAATAAAATTGAAGTTTTGGACAAGCCTAGGAGGATTCTTTCAGGATCTACAGTCGTAATGGATTTGAGATAATGATCCTTGACTTCGGACTCTTCTAAAGGAAATGATTCAATAAGAAAATACCTTCTTCTTTTTAGTTTTACCACTCAAACGTAAATAGCCTCATATTAAAAGACAAAATACTGGGTAATGTTTGTAGTGATTCTTTGATATTCAATGATGCGACTTCTTTTTATGGATTGCATCCTTATTTAAGGTAGGAATACTTACAAACCTCTCAATCAGCTGTAGTAGAAGTACACTTTGAGGTAGAAATCTGAAATTGACTTTTGGAAGTCAAAAGTTTTAAAATATTTAATGGGTGTTGAGTTTTTGAGCCAAAATTTTGTGACCACCTCTAGTTTTAAAACATACGTGAAAAAAGTTGAATAATTATCGGAAAATTTTCGATAAATATTTAATTAGAAATCAAAGGCCAAAACATAAGACCTCAGAGAAATCCTGAGAGTATCTTTGTTTTGGGAACCAGAAAATCAGCTCATTGTTTTCAACATCACGTATCTGTTGTTCAATATTCAATATAGTTTCAATTATAGATTAAAAAAATAAATAAAATTTTAATTAATTTTATTAATCAATAAATTTACTTTCAAATTAATTTTAATTTTAATTTTTTATACATAACCTCTGTCTTTATAGTTGAATTTATTAAACTTATTCGCATCCTATTGAATATAACATAAAACATTTCAATTCTGTAGGGCAAAAATGGATAAAAAAAAACATCTTAGAATTTGAGCTGTTTTATTACATGAGTATTCCGATGTTAAATGAAAAAATTTCAGGAAAAAAAATTAGATAATTGGCAGAGGATGAATAAGTTTAAAATTGGGACTATTACGCGCATGTAAATCTTAATTATAAATAATACCGTAGTCTTATGTTTATTATATACGAAGAATAGAGAACTATATAAAAAGTTGGATTTTTTATATTTCTATAAAAATGATTTTTTTAACTTACAAAAATACTCTAACATGAAACTTTGTGAAAGATTTTTGCAGTTAAAAGAAAACATTTGAAATCGACGGTTACGAAAATCAAGTTCGAGTATGATAATATGTATACCATTAAATCATTGCTATAGATATTGTAGTTTCCCATATCAATATTCTAAAATAATGCAAGATTTTAAACATATATTACATTATCTGTTCATAAATAGATTTTTATAATATGTATGTTAGTTAAATTTACATGTAGATTTATTGTAAAATTATTCTTTAGCATTTTGATATCGATAGTATAAATTGATATAAAAATTTTTAAGGGTTTTTTAAAAAGTGTTTTCGACCTTAAAAGCAAATAGTATCCGAGAATATTTTTTACATGGTTAAGACCAAATTTGCTTTGCTTTGTTCCGGTTAAATGCAAATTAATCGATACTTATTTTTTAAATACACGTTCTTCATGTTAAGATAAATAGTAATAACGAATTTACCAAATTGAGGATGCTGATTTTGGATATATAAATTAATTTTTGAAAAAGATATTTTTTCATGAATTTGTGCCCTTTTTCTGAAAAAATCTGATATTTTTTCTCTCTCTATTTCTAAGACCTTTCTTATTAATTTGTTTGCAAATAGATCGCTAATTCTATTAAGCTGATATTTGAGTTTGAAGAAAAATGTTTCAATAACTTAAATAAAACGGTATTTAGCATTTTGTTGGACACATTATTTCAAAAAAACAGGCGTAAAGGCTGAATCTCTACTAATAATCAGCATGAGTGACCTAAAACTTTTTCGCACACTCTGTATTAAGTGAGCTATCACTCGTGGCCTTACCATGTGGTCCTTAGGTAAGGCTGCTAATGCTTTTCAGACATTTACGGACAAAAACTAAGAAATGTTGATCTTCGGCTTGAATTTAGTATTTTTATTGAATCTATCTTATGGTTTTTTGACAATTAATCCCCGATACGTAGCAATAGGTACCCGAAAATCGAATTTGTATTTTAGAAGTGCTATTTTTGAAATCTGTTGATTGAAATTGAAATCAAAATTTAACACAAAAATATAATTGTAATAACTAAATCATATACCAAATTTCATGTATTTATCCAACTCATTGCACTTTTTGAGTTAATGCTCATATAGGCTGATAAAAGTGCAGATAAATAAACGGTCAATCTCTTGACGATTTGCTTTAACATTTGATAGGTTTCTATATTTTAGATGTTAAACCTCTATTAAAACTTTTTTAATAATCTATCTTTATTCGTTTGTAGGTACCTTGCTAACTTATATTCGTATTCTAAATGTATTCTAAATGGATTTCTATCAAAACATGATAGCAATCAACATATTTTGTTTTGAATCCATATGCCAAAGTTTCAACCTTCTACCTTAAAATGTTTTTGAGTTTTCATGTTCACAGACATAATACCAAAACTATTTTTTCGATATGAGACTTAAAGGAGACCCAAGACTGGAAAATTGTCAAAATCACTAGTCGAATTTGTGGTGATTACAATACTTTCTGTATATTATGTATAAGAGAAAGCAAAAATGATGAATATGTGTATTAACCCTCCACAAGCTAAATCCTTCTATTTAGATCTTTGTACATATTAACAGATGAGATGCGCAACTAAAAATGATATTTTAAAAATTTTAATTTATTAAAAATTAAGTGAAATTTTATTATTTAAACGGGATAAAATTTTTCAAGGCAATATCATATAGGCATATCACAAAACTACAGTTTACACCATTTTGTAATTTAAAGATTTGTCTTGTTAATGATAGCAATTTAACTACTGCGCCTTTTCTGAATTTTTCACAAATTTCAAAAAAAAAAAAATTGTAAAATTTCGAAATATAAATTTTATTGTTTATACTGAAATTCAAAACGGTTTTATTGTCTTTTCAAAAATTTAATCTCATTAATTTTCTTCCATCGTTGGAAGTTGAGGCAAAAAAAAAAATCTAATTATCGAGCGGATTGAATAAGATATCAAAAAATGAAATCACATTATCGAAAAATACATTGAACAGTTTGGAACAGATTACTTGGACAATTAAATTTTCAATAGCATTATGATAAAAGTCACTCAATTCCATTAAGAAAACCGATGCAAACATAAAAATAATAAGTATAAAGCTATTAATATATATATTTTTTAATATTTGTTACAATTTGATGCTTAAAAATATTTTATTGAAGGAATCGTGAACATCAAATTGTGCATATGAGATCCAAATGAAATTAAATACAACCAATATTTCTGGTGAACCAAATGATCGTTCAAGTCGATTAATGTTATAATAAAATGATCTTATAACAAATCAATTATTTTTATAACAATAGCTAAATGTATATAAACCAGAAGGTTACATTTTAACATTTACATATATGTTTATGATAATCATAGCTATTAATAGTTCTATAGTTTAACTAATAAATTATAAGATTTTTTTTAAAAAAAGAAAGAATATTAAATCTTTTTTTTATAAAAATTTTTCTCGTCGATATATTTTTGAAATCCTTCTTAATTCCATTCAGTAAATACTTAAAAATATACAGAATTATAAATAATTAAAATAAAATTTAAAATAGCAAAATCTGAAACAGAAAGAATTTTTCAGAAAAAGGAATTGAATAAAAAATTTTAAAAGCATTCTAAAGTATTTTTTAATTAAAATGCAATTATATAAAAAAATATTTTACTATAAAAAAGTTAAAAAGATTTCCCTTGTTGAAATCAAAGGTTCTTTTAGAAATTCGGTAGTCAAATTAAAAACCATTTAGGAAAGTGTTTTATCAGGAAAATTCAATTTACGTGCCTTCAGACACGTGTCTTTCATGATAAAATAACGAGCCTTCATGTAGATTAGAAATACTGGCAAATATATCAAAATGGAAGTTTGCAAAAAAAAAAAAAATGATTAAAATCTTAAAAATATTGGTTTTTATTTATAAAAATGTTTCCAGATTGGAGAACAGAAATTAACCCAGAAAGAACTATTATTTAAACAATAAAACTATAAACAAACGCTGAATAAGGACTTTAAAAAAAGTTCTTTTTGCTTTATTTCATGACAAAAAATCTAGTAAATATCATTCAAAACTGAAAATGACAGTAAAAAGATGCATGAAAATCTATGCTTGCATCGAGTTTGGAGTACCATATCCTTTTAAGGAAATAGGTTTTCGAAAATTATTATTTATTATAGAGCAATCAGCACAAAGAAATTTTTCTGTTTGCGATATGAGAATAAAAAATAAATAAAAGAAATAACTTTTTTTTTAAAAAATAAATTTGCAAGGAAGTTAAAATATGAAATTTGAATAATTCTCCTATCTTCAGTAATTAAAGAATTATTGGAAATTGAAAATTTCTCTTTTCTACTGCTCTAAACTTGATGGCCCCTTCTATGAATTCGTCAGGACTTTTACCTTCTCTAAAATATATCCCTGACTAGTTCAAATGCAATTAAATTAGCTTTAGTTATTATTTTCTCAAGAAAATAAGTAAGAAAGAGCTACGCAAATCCATCTCTTCTAATAATAATTGAGAATATGCGCTGGTTTTCTACAAATCTAAAAATTTGACATATACCAAACTTGGTAAAATTTTCTTTGGAAGGTAAAAAGTGTACATAGAATGATTTCTTTTTTAAAAATTGGATAAATGAAAAATTAGCCGAGATTTTGGTGTTTTTAATGATAATTTCAAGAGATATGATTTCACAAAAAGGTTTTTTTAATATCATAAAAATTTGTCTTTTCTTGATAGTTATTTGTTTGTTGTGCGATATTTTTTAAAATTTTATAAATTAAAATAATTTTACATAATTTTTAATAATAAATAATAATTATTTTTTGAACGAAATTCAAACAATAATTTATAAATCCAATTTATATTTCCATATCCATTTATATATTTATTTTTATATATCTTAAATGTTCAAACATATTAAAAAATTGGATTTTATTCACTTCTTAAAACCTCAGGAGAGATTCTATTTTATTATCATCTACGCTGTTTTTGAGATGAATAAGAAAGTGAAATTATATATGCAGGGAAAATAATGTGTAATTTGAAGATGGAGGATCGACATTTACACTTTTAATTACATTATTTTCACACAAACAGCTTAACCGTAAATAAAAATGTTCGTAGGTGCAAGAATAAATATAACAAATAAAAGGCTATTAGAATAACATGGGATTATCCATAACACAATTGATGCTTAAAAAATATTCTTTTAGAGAATCTTGAACTTAGTTATACATAAAAGATTTAATGATAAATTAACACAGCAAATATTTTCGGCGAATTAGTTGATTGCCGAAGGGAATATTAATAAACAATTAGAAATAAGAAATAATAATCGAAAGCAAAAATATCCATGTGAATATAAAACAAGAAAACAAATATAAAATAAAGTAAATAAAAAACACCTTAAAAATAAACTAAAGAAAAGAAAGAAAAGTGAAAAAGATACGAAAGAAAAGGTGAAGAAAGGATACAACAAAAACAGGACAAGTATACCAAAAGTTGCGATTCAAGGAAAGCTTTGGAAATAAATCAGAAATCTTTAATAAAAGTGAAACAAAAGTTTATCTACACAGTCAACTCATTAATTCTTCAATAGAGAATGAAATCAATCCGGGCTGAAAAAGGGAATTATAGATTTTAAAAAGTTATTATTATTATTGCAATTTTGAAGTTTGGAATTTTATTTTTACCTTAGTCTTATTCTCATAAACGTGTTTGATCATATTCACACACCCAATACCACCTTGAATAAAGCAAATGAAAAGAATTGAATTTCGGAAGAGCATTTCTAGAATTTCATCATCAACAATGGTGCAAATTTTAAATTGCAACAAGTAATTAATATCAATGACAGGATTTGTGATAAACTGTCCCAGGAGGACACATTTTAACATCATACATCCGTTTCTAGAATTCATATGGCTCCTCCTCAATCTTGGATAAATATTTCTTAAGATTTTATTTATGATGATTTTACTTTTCTTCATTTTGGTTATATTATAACCCATCTGTAACTATGAACTTTTATAGATAAAGTAACATTTATCAACATTATTTTAGGATGCTGCTGAAGTGATGTTTTTGATTTTTAAATAACTGCAATTTTTGATTATTATTAACTTATTTCACTTTTTCTTCGGCAAGGTACTCATAAAATACTGTTTTTTATTTTAAAGTAAGATTAGTTTTTAGTTATTTTAACTTGATTTTTAAGTAATTGTGAGTTTTAGTTGTTGTTAATTTATTTCATTTTTTCTTTGTTTGTAACGCTTTGCTTCAGGGTGGGTCGGTTGGTGAGAGATGTAATTATGATAATACCCTTAATAAAATTAATGGCTTAATTTTTGATATCATTTTTACTTTTTCATAAATCAAGTATACAAAGATAAATTATTTTAATCGTCAAAAAATCGGAGAATTCGACAAATTTCCATATTTCAGAAATCTTTGAATCCGGAAACGATATTTTGGGATTTATGTTCTATTTATCGTTTTTCCTAAGAATCGTGAAAATTTATTAAGCAAGAGCGATGAAATTTGGTTTGTTATCTCAACCCAAAATTTAAAGAAACTAATAATATTTGGATGAAATCCATCGAAGAAAAGTCTAGTTATTTATTTCCCCACATGAATGTAAACGTGATATTCCCCAAACATAAAAAGCTACGTAAATGAAATTTAGTCTACAGAATTTTTCATTAAAATTACAGGAGTGCATAAAATTTTGGATTAAATCTGTCAAAAGTGAGAACATTGGTTGGTCTATACATTCATTTGTATGTGAACGTTATAACCCAAATAGCCTACTCTGTTTTCATACTGTATCATCATTATACATGGAAGTAAGAAAAATTGGTTGTAAAGGACTTGAGGACTGTCGTGACCTTCGTGGGATTGCTTCTTCTCTCTATTACCTTACCTCCACTATATGTTAAAAGAAAGTAAGGATAAAAAGAAAACAGAAAAGCTTGAACTAAATCAATTATGTTTGCAAAAATGCCGAAAGAAAAACCCTTCCCCGGTCTATTTCGTCAAAACCAAATTGATTTCATGCTGAATATTTCAAAACTATAAGAAATTGATTGTATTTATGGGCAGATATTGTTCTTAGAGATTGTAACATGTTTATATTCATCAAAAAAGGAAAGAAAAAAGGGTTTAGGTTGAGAAAATCAATTCAAACTTGATAAGAATTGAAATGAATCATTTCTTATCAAAAGCTGTCTTGCGGTTTAAAGCAAAGTTACGTAAGAATGAAGCTGTAAAAATCCTTAACAACAAAATTCATTTTAAGAGCATTTGTGCCCTGAGAACACATTACAGAACCCAAAAGAAAACTAGTACGAAAATATTCAGTTTAGATAGTGAAATATCCAATTCGTGTACATTAATAACATGATATCTGCGAGTTTCTCAGCATCATGGTAATCACAGAGATATGTCATTATGAAACTTGAAACAACTGAATCTAAAATTCAAAGCACAACATTTTAAACAATTATCCTGGTCAGGTTATTCAAAATTTATTTTCATTTTATTTCCACATTCAAAAATTCTTCAAAGTTATTCAATAGAGTTAAAAAGAAAGTGAGATTAATAAATAAAATTCTTTTAGTAAAAAAACACTGAAGTATTTGAAGGCCAAATGAAACAATCAAAGAATTTTTTCATTTTAATACTAATTGCTTCCACACGAATCTGAACAAGTCTTAAAAAAGCGATTCTAAGTTTTAAGAAAGCGGTTCTTAGAGATTCCCTTCCTTCATGTTCCTCATATACTTTTAAATCTTAGATATGCTGTAATCATTTGACCCAAATATTATCTAAATATATGGCAGATTTCTTACCCTGAAGTGGAAAGCCAAAAGCTGTTTATCCTGCTGAGTAGTTTCACACGCATAGGAAGAGTTTGAATTATAGTAATTTTATAAATGTAATAGCCTTCTTTAGCTAACTTAGTTAGCTTATTAACCTTCTTTAGCTTCTAAGCTATTCGCCAGCATCAGTGGTTGCTAAAACCTTCGATTAATTATTTTGTGTTCTTAATGGTTTCATCAACAAAATATTTTTGAATTTAAAATTTTGATAGACAAATACTATCTCAGGAGGCCTTGTTGCTAAAATAATAGTATCGTCGGCGAAAATACAGACAAGGTGTTGAATTGTGTGTGTGTGTGTGTGTGTATCTGAGTGAGTGTTCCGGAACTTTAGTATAAGTAAAGAAGATACAAAGAAAAATCAAGAGTTAAGCACAGAAAAAAATAGCAGAGAATAACGCAGTCCATGTAATTGTCTCTCTCACTCACTTTTTCGTTATTTCTAATACAGCAATATCTTTTTGCTTCATATATTTTAAAATGAATCGAACTCATGAATATTATACGATACAATGCATTGTTTAGGTATGTATCAATTTAAATAATTCTATTAGCCTGTAAATTAGTTAATAATGATGCTTGTTAAAATGAATATAGGATGCCGATTCAGAAACTATATGTTTTATGCACTGAAGATCCAAAACATTATGACCATTCCCAGATTTTTCAATGAATTCGTCTGAATGACGTGGATGGCAAGTTATTAATGGGAATAATGTTTAACTGCCGCTGGAGAAGGCAAATTCTTGCGCTTATTTTTGTGAATGATGGGAAAGGCTACTGATATACACGAATTTTATGGAGGGCAAGTTGTAATGGCCCGTGTCTACCAGTTTCGAAAGGAGCATTTCCGATAGTGGTAGGTTAGTAAAGAAAAAAAAAAGAAGAAATTGGTTGCCAACTCCAAACAAGTGGTAGGTTGTTCACAATTTGCTGTTATTAGTATTTATGTTCAGTGGATAAAGAAGGGTTTAAAGAGCACCAGAGCCAAAGCATTGGATTTCCACACGTCAACAAAGAAGGAAAAAAAGATGTCTGAGACTGTCCCACTTGGTAAAGCAAAATAGGTGGCAGACAGTGGTTCAGCTGATAGCCCAATAGAATGCATGTTCAAGTGCAAGTGTTTGAGAACACACAGTTCAACGGACACTTTTGGAATGAGATTACGCCGCAATCACATCTCCCACTCATATGCCTCTGTTGATCAAGCGGCATTGTCAACTACGCCTACAGCAGCGTGGGAACATCAAAACTCGATCATGGATAAGTGGAACAGAGTTGGTTTGTCAGATGAATCACGATTTATCCTTCGTCGCATTTTTGGTCGAGCCAGAATATGCCGTTTTGTAGGCAAACAGTTGCACCCTCAATATACAGAAAATCATACACAGATCAGTGGTGGTGGTATTGTGCTATGAGGAACGATTTCATGCGCGGATTTGGGACCCGTAATTGCGATAGAACAGACATGAAAGTTATTGACTTCAGCGCCTAATTGTGGATCAGTTGGACCCTTACTGGAATGTCTATCTTCCCAAATGGAAAAGAATATTCCAGTAGGACAATGCGCCAAATCGCAAGGCTCAAGTTGTGATGGATTGGTTCGTGGAATATAATGATGAATTCCAATTAATGTTCTGGCCATTTAATTTGCCGGATATTAATCTTTTTCAGCCCTTTTGGGATTTCATGGAAAGGCTGCAAAGAGATCAAACACCACCATGTCTGAACAGTATTTATGACCACCATGTGACCGCTGCGTAGGTATTTGGTATAACCTGTCTACCAACGACTTGCCACATCCATATCAAGGAGAATTGCAGCTGTTTTACAGACCAGAAGTGGCGGAACGAGTTATTGAGTAGTTGGTCATATTGCTTGTACTGTTCAGTGTAGTGCATAGAAATTTTATTGTAGCTGCATTTCCCGTTCATTTTTTTAGTATAGAAATTCTAAAATCATTCCTAGTAATTTTCCTTTTGAGGATGTAGTACCTTGAAGTGGTGTGTCAGTATATTGAAACTGGAGGATGAGGAATTCAAAAACCTATTCTAAAAAAAGCTCTATGAGTAAGTAGAAAAAAAATTCCGTTTTTTAAAATTTGAGAATTGGGATTAGATGACTTAGGAGAGGTAGCTCAGTAGCGTTAGCACCTAAAAGTTATAATTCTATTAAAAATTTCAAAACCTCATTTTGAGGTACACAATTCTTAAGAGAATTAAAGTTATTTAAAAATAACTTTGACGTCTATTTGTGTCAAATTTGATAGCTCTAAATCAAACGGTTTGTCCTGAAAAGCGCCAAATTAAAGCTTTAGTGCACAATTGTCTTTATTACTAGTCAAGAAGAGATTAGATTAATCATTTTTCAGTTGTCCACGAAGGTGCAAAATTCATATTTGATAATAATCAGTACAGCCTGAAAATTGGAAGGAATAATGACAAAAATTCATCTTTAAATTATTAATTATTTATTAGATTAATACCTTGATTTCAAATCAGTCGAAAGTTATTTAAAAATAACTTTAATTCTGAATTAGTTATACGATTACTACATACTTCAAATTTCGACATTCGAAATAATTGAAGAAGTATACACGAAGTCGAGTTATGTTGCGAATTGCTTTTGGAATAGGTGATAATTTGGAACTTCTTATCTATATTAATAATAAAGAAGAATATGCATGTATGATGCTGCTCTACAGGAAAGATCGTTTAAGCTAGTCGAACCAAGTTTGGCACAGATATACTCTGGAAGATGGAAATTGAACCTCAGTGTGAGTTTTTCAAAATTTTAAATATATTTTTAATTAATTAAAATTTAACACAAAAAGTACACAAAACTCATCTTTATATCATTTTAAATTAAAAAAAAATATCTTTTTAATGACCCCGATTTAATTGGCGTGCAAATTTTATCTGAATTTTATAACATTTTCAGAGAAACTTTTTATATAATTTTCAATAATGCATTTCATAGTTAAATTTAAATTCAAATTTTTTTTATTGTTTCATGAGATAATTAACAGCTAACCATTGAAGAAGGATTCTATTCTACCAGACAATTTTCAATACTAGTCAATAATTTATAAAAATAATTATAAATATAATTATTAATCCAGTTGGTGCCCGGTAATATAGGCTATATTTCAGGCAAATCATTATATGTTGTTCATAATTCCGGCAAATATTTGGACATTAACGCTATTAATGTTTTTATGAAAATAATAACATGCATACATTCTATTCAATGAACACATGGAATTTTCTAATGAAGACCAATCCCATGACAGCTAGAGTGCACAGAGCTATTAAAAATGCAAATGTGCGTTTCATAATCTTCTAAAATTCTTGATATTGTAACTTTTTTATTTGTTTATGTAAATTACACAGATATTAAAAGAAATCCTGTGAAAATCTGTGAATCTTTTAATATTTATCTATCTTAATTCCTAAGGTTTCAACAATGGGAGAAATTCTCGCAATTAAATAGTTAATAAAACAAGGAAAACCGTTTGAATTTCAGGACAACAGTATATAGTCGAAAATCAGGCAAAAAACATTTAAATAAAACTGCTAAAATTTAGGAAATCCTTGCACTGCTATTAAATTGGTTTCAATAAAAAAATATTTTTAAATTTTGAATTCTGTAAAATTTATTTATGAGCAATAATATTTTCGGAAGCTGTCATGGAAAAACACCAAAATTCTGCTTGATTTTTAAGTATTCAAAATTTAAAAAAAAAAAATCGCTTTGAACCCCCCCCCCCCCAAGGTACAATGTGTCAATTGTTGGCTCTAATTTGTAGAACACACACACACACACACACACACACACACAAACAAACATAAAAAAAAAAAAAAAAAAAAAAAACAGGACACACGCATACTTATTTATAATACTTATTAGTAGCCATAGATATTTGTGTGGTTTTTAAAAGAGAAATAAGAATGTGAAATTAAGGTACTATAGAACACCATTCTGATGGTTTAATACCAACATTCATAATATCATGAAAATTGTCACAGTTAGGATCGACCATACGCACATTGGAAAAAAAAACAGGCGCAATTTTATTTAAATAACACAATTATTTTCGTCTCTCGCAATTTGATATTTGAAAAATGAAATGTTTCTTTAAAGAATCAAGAATATTAAGCTCCATATAAAAAATTAATTCAAAGTAGATATATATTCCTAGGGAATCAGCTAGATGGCAAAGGGGCTAGTAAATAAATAAAACCTTATGAAGATGAGTCTTTATCAATGCAGCTTTTAGAATGTAATGATTTGACTTATTTATTACCAAATAAGCAAAGAATTATCCGAGAAATTAAACTTGGGAAATTTTTTGGTACACGATATTATACAAATTCATTGTAATTATTAAGGAAAATATAATTTAGAAATTTTACAAAATTATTTCGGCATATTTTATAAAGGTTTAACCTAATAGAATAGGGTGGAATATACTAGAAAATTTTTTTAGGATTTCATTTATTAAAAAGCATAGATCACATTTAAATGTGAGCTTTTTTTTCTTTAGAAATTTAATTTTAAAGAAAAATTTTCCTTCATTATAATTGAACTTTCAGAGCCTGAAAATTATAGAACATTTTAACATTTTACACGTGTGAAGAACAGTGTACTTAAATGATAAAATTGAAATTCTTTTTATTAGGAGGATCTAAAATTGAAATGCTTTCAATTTAAAGTTAAAATAATCAAATAATATTGGTTGGGAAATTACACAAATGATATTAGTTGTCCTTTAAAAGTTATAATTATTAATACTATATTGAAAATTTGTAATAATTAGATTTTTTTTTGTATCAGTAATGTCTTTTAAATAATTTTAAGCAATTTCAAAGATATAATTTTTTTTCAGTACTGAAGTATGCTTTTTTTGTTTACTTAATATATTAAATACAAAAGATCAATAACTAAATATAAAAGAGCAATAATTAAAGACAATTTTTCTTAAAATCACAATAAGTTATTATAATTTAATACATGAAACATATGTTTAAAATAAGTCATTTCAAATAAATGGTGTCCTAAAATGAACGCAAGATTTCAATTTGTCACCATTCAAGCAGTAAAGTATTGGAAAACCTATTAAAAAAACCATTTGATAACTGATAGTTTGGAGCGTTACACGATAGAACAACGTGTTTTCATTGTTGAACAATATGTAAAAAATAATAAGTCTGACGGTCATAGATCGGAAATTTGAAAATTGGCCCCCTAGATCGTGTGATTTAACATCTTTGGATTTCTTTTTATGAGGTATTTGAAGTCAAAGGTCTATGTCAACAAGCTCACAAGTACACGTGCATTGAAGGAGGAAATTTAACACTGTATCAACGAAATACAGCCACATTTATACAAAATGGTCATGGAAAATTTCGACGAAAGACTGATTTTTACCAGCAAAGCCATAGGGACCATTTACCCTATGTGTTATTCCATATATAAGCCTATCCTGTGTGCTTTACGATTCAATAAGAATATAACAATTTAAAGAAAAACATGCTTTTTTCTTAAATTAATTCAAATCTTGCGTCAACACGTTATTCTATCGTGTAACGCTCTATTTTTACTAACCCTAAGCTATCAGCTGCCATATGGGTTTTTGAAAAGGGTTGCCAACAATTTATAGCACGAATGGTAGCAAATTCAAACCTTGCTATAATTTTGGGATAGCCTTTATAATATATATTTTATAATGTTTTATTTCCAAAATGTAAATAATGAAAAAATAATCTGCATAGACATTACTCTGAACATTCGTCTTTGTTTTTTTCTGTCATAGAGCTTCCGTGTTGAAAAGAATGATCAATTTGATTAATATTTTGATTTTTAAGTTTGCATAGTTCGATGATATATGCAAATAATCACCTATCTCTCATTTAATAAATTCTTTTCACTTTTATTTTCTATGAAAAAAAATGCAGATATTATATAAGTTAATGATTAAGTATAGGATATTTCCTCTCTATAACACATTTATATGTAGGAGAGTTTATGTTCTGGATTTTAAACATGATACAAAATATGATTAACTTTAGAGGTGTTTCACTTCTTCCAGATCTGCCATTAAATTTCGGAGGTACAACAAGCTGTTCTTTTTATTGCATCATTAACTTCACAAATCGTGTTAAAAAAATTAAATTAATTGCAGAAATGAAGTATTTACGAACTAAGTCTGGTAAAATCACAGATTTTCTGTGTAAATTATTGATTACTTTTAAATTTATGAGTATCAAAATTAGGTATATGGAATTTTCAGTATCAAATTCTACACGAAATCTATTTATAGGAAGCATGTTTGTTTAAAACGTCTAAATACTATTGAACTTGATCAATGCAAAAGTTAAAGAATTCTACAGATAAAATTTAATACCCAAGATTTGCATCTAAAACTTAGATCTATATTAAATTTTGAAATAAATTTATCAAATGGTTGACAGTCTGTTGGCCTGTACTTTCGCACGCATGTAAACGCGATAATTAAAAAAACACCATGACTTAAATAACTTAAACTTGGTATGAGATCTCGTGAAAAAGTCATATAAAATACTTATTCGATTTTCGGGTGGTTTGGTACCAACCGCATGCCAAGAGTTAATCGCCAAAGATTGTACAACAGATTCATTAAAAATGTCAGAATCAAGCTAAAGATTCATATTTAAATATTGTTCTCAATACCATGCAAGTCATTTACAATCTTATTCAAGGCCCATAATTTTTTCATGGAGTAGTGAGGAATAACACTTTTATTAGAGAATATGCGATGGAGTTTTGGAAATCCTCTGCTTGGTTTACCGAATTTACCTGTGCTTCCGCTTATCCAGGCAAAGAAACTCAGACTTATTATTGTGAAAAGCTTGCTGACTATTAGTAAGTTGCAAATCAAATGTAAGTAAGTAAATGTCGACTTTATACTTCATTGATTTTATTTTCAATTTCTGGTATATTCTTCATTGATTTTATTTTGATGAAACATGCACATCTTCAATTTTCAAGTACTTGTATTCCGAAGTCTCATACAGGTTTCATCCTTATGTTTTAAGGCTTGAATTTTTAATGTCAATAACTAATCAATAGATATTATTTAGGTGGTTAAGAAATTCAAACTAAAAGTCTAAAATTATTGTTCATTAAATGATTTTCTGAACATTTTATTAACTGAAATATTACAAATAATATTAAATATACTCACAAGTTATTAAGTCTTTTTTAAAAAAAATTAACATGGATAAAAAAAAGAAAATTTCGTTTCTGTTTAATTTTCAGAATGTATTTTAATTGTAAAAGTATTTTATTTTTCCATTCTTTCTGTTATCTTACGTTATATCATAAATAAAAAAAAATATATCTATTTTTCAAGAATGGTCTTAAATTAGGAGTTTAAAGGAAGATATTTGTTATTCAGTTTCACAAAAATTAGTATGCTAAAACTAGGTTACTCAGAATTTCTTTCTCTGAAGATTTAGGCCAGTCTAATGCTTAGATATAGGCATATTAAAGATATACGCAAAGTCCTTGGCACTTTTTACAAAAACAGTAGATATATATCAAGAAATCCTATGCCAGAAACTGAGAAATTTTGCTGCTAATAAAGGTTTGAAACCTAATTTCTTATTTTATTTTATTGCTATTTAATTTTTTGCTACATGAACAAATTTTAAATTGAAGCAAACATTATAATATAGAGTGTTCTTTTAACTTTGTTTTACAGCAAAAAGACAATATTGTCACCACATAAAAAGTTGACTGATGGGTTTTTTTAAAAACAGAAATGTTATTTTTGTGCGGGAAATAGAAGACTTCCAAAACGAAAATAATCATTTAATAAAAAGACATTGGCTATAAGGCATGAAATGAAAGAAACTTTAGAGATTCTTTTGCAAAAATAGGAGGGTATACAATCTTTAACGGTCGAGAATAATTTTCCCGAAACTTTCTTGCATACTTTGTAATAAATGTGTTTACATATTGTTAACCATGGAAGAATGGATAACAGCTACGGTAGGTCCTATTAAAGTGTGATCTTTGGCATTTACTTAGGGCCGCGGTGGCCTGGTGGTAAGGCCTCGGGTCGTGAGCCGTAGGGTTTCAGGTTCGAGACCCGATTCCACCGAAGAACCGTCGTGTAAGGTGGTCTGTTGCACGTTAAATCCGTCATGACCAAACGTCCTCCCGCTAGTGTGGTGTGCTGTGGAGAGGGGGCTGCCAGCTCAGGTGTCGTCCTCGTCATCTGACCGTGGTTCAAAATTACGAGGTCCGTCTCAAAATAGCCCTAGTGTTGCTTCAAACGGGACGTTAATATAACCAAACCAAACCTTGGGATTTACTTCCGGCAATTAATCATTGGATGCGGATAATATATATATATATACCAGAACATCAAATGAATATTTTGGTTTATTTATTGACACAGAACTACAGATAAAGTCACAAAATCACGTATAAGATTTTATATATTCAAACCATTGCGTTTCTGAGTATTGCGATTACATGATTGTGAAAATACAGACTCATAGACGGAGTAACCCTTTCTGAATTTGGATCCAAATTTGTTGCTTGTTCACAAATTTGATATTAAGCCCGTATATCAAATTCTGTCCATCTGGCTCTCTTCATTTTGTAGTTATTACGTTAATTTATATTTAGACTGCAGGACAGACAGACAATCTGTGAAACAAATTCGTACAAAATTTAATAGAAATCTGCAACTTTAATGACAAGACAGTTTAATTTTCCTCCGTCAATCACGAAAAGTTTTTTTTTGGGCTGTCATATTCATAGATTGAAAGGTATAGTTACAAAAATATGCTTTTCAAACTCAAAAAGATTTGAAACGTGGAGGTTCGTCAAAAGCCCAAGATCGAATTTTTTTGGCGATTTCAATCATAAATAGAAAATAAAAAATCACCATAAATCTCTCACCAAATTTAAAGCATATAAAAGCACTTCAGAAAAAAATCAGCAGCAAATATAATTCCTTAAAGTGAAAGGCACAGTTATTACCAGCTAAGACGAAATGAGTGCTATTTATTATCTTTATCATTCTGTTAGTTTATGAATTTATTTAAAATAAAAAAAAATCATAGTAATTCCGAATTTCCTTCAACTCAAAAGTACTGAAATTGTGGCCTGTCCTGTTTATAGGTTAAAAACTAAAGAGATATCATAAAATATTGTTACGGAAAAATCCAGAATCAACGTCGTGGATTGAATGGTGAAAAATTTTAAAATGCACAGTAACGGGTTAAGACGATTTATTTTACACAAAAACATGAATACACAGTAGAAAAACAACGATGTACACAAGAACATAACTTGCAATACGCAGCAGTGCACAATCAGGAAATAATTATGAAGTAATCTTAATGGTACAAAATGCTCAGAGAGTACATGCGAGGGAAATTTCATTCAACCACTTTCTTACGACTCGAGTACTATTACTGACTTTCATTGCGCTGCTCTATTTTTAAGGCTCCAGCGATAGAGAATCGAAGCTTCTTGAGCCAAAAGTTAGAACTTGTATTCTAATGGAGTTATCATCATGTATCACTAATAATCTGGGTTTTTCTATCTGTTGTGTAGCTAAATTCTTTTTGAAGTGTCCAAATAGTCGTCAAGTTTGTTGCCATGACGGTAATAATTGACTCGACATCCATTTAGCAACTATTCATATATCTGTTAACCCATTTACTTTAATAAGAAATTCACTGCGCAGATAAGTAATGTCAAAAATTCTCAGCAATGTATAGTTGGGCAAACTAAAATAGCATTGATTATAAACAGCTAGTAGTATTCTGCTTTATCACAGTTTTTCTCTCTGTATTATGATGTAAAAACTTTCTTCCTAGAAATATAATCCAAATAAACATTTCTCATTTGCAGCTCAACACAAACACATTATTTATTCATACATTATTTGGCGACATTCACAGCAATAGATAGACTCCGTGAGATCCCTTTCCAAACATAAACAAACATACTCGTTAGATTTGATACCAGTTTCTTTATGCGTTAAAAATAAACCTAAGATGTGATGTTATATTTTGTGAAAATGAAAGGCGATAGAAATCCACGTGCGATTTAATTCTGTAAAGAAGAATTGAAAAAAAGTTCCAAGAAAAAGAAATAAATTGTTTGAAGATCGGATTAGAATGCGAATTTGCGTTTCTATGGTGGTTTCTACGATGATGTTGATGCAGAAAAATGTCTTAAATTCATGACTGATGATTGCCGATTATATGGATCCTGTTTTTAAAGGGATAAAAATAAATAAGGAAATCCTCTATTGTAACAATGTGCGTTTACTAGCATTACACAACTGTCTAGATTTGATGAAAGAATTTCTATGATCTGATTCACATAAATTCCTTTCTTGCTATTCCCTTTCTTTTACAGTCTTTAAATATCAGTTGTATATTCGCGAAGACAATATAATATTAGTCTTTAAGTTTATGGATTCTGAATAAAAAAGACGCCAATAAAATTCAACATGAATTGGAACAAATTACTTAAAAATTCGTGGCTAAGAAAAATTAACTTTTTTTTCTATACGATAAAAAATGACCAAGTCATATGCAGGCTAAAAGCCATTTTTTTATATTTGATTCCTATGCAGTCAATAATATAATAATTTATTTTAATACCGGTTATAACCATAAATTTAGGGGAAAATAGTTGAATATATTTCTCGACACATAAATCCCTTTGTGCAGAGTTACTTGAATTTAAATTTTGAATTCATCTTCTAAATGCTTACAAAATCAAGAAAACTGTATTTTTTCCAAGACCAGCAAATCTTATTCTTTGCTGATTTCAGGTAAAGTATTCGAAACAAATAAATCAGACAAACAACCACGCCAGAAAAAACAATCATTTACATTTCTACATTCAGGAAATGTGAATGATCGTCATCTCGAAATTATATAGGCGAGAACTATGGTTCAATGGTCAAGATACAATTCTTCCCATAGAAAGTGTGTCTCGTCTTTGAAGTGGAAGTAAAAAGATCCAATAACATTACTATGCGCAATAAGGAAATGAGAACCAATCATTGAATAGGAATCTTCTCAATTCCGTTTCTGGGTTAGTCTTGGTGAGGGGTAGGATATATACTATAATCATAATATATTATTTGGCCGCACTGCTTTAGCTTCAGGAGTGATTTGTAGATTGAGCCACAACAAATAACATCAGCTCTTTAATTGGTGTGTAATAACCTCCTTAACTAGTAGTGCATGGGCCGATCTCTTACATCAAAATATGACGCGTTCTCAATAATCGACCCAGGGAGCAACGTCACCATTTCTGTACCCACCAGGGAAATTTGAATCTGTCTGCTTTTCATTCCCTTATCTGAAATATCTCATTCTGTGAGGTACGTAAATAAATAAAATAAGAATCTTCTTATAAGAAAAAATCTTAATGAACATGGGTTAGGTGATATGTTATCACCTAAGGAAACTAGGAACAAGCATCTGCCAATTACCAAAGACTACAAATATTACAAAGATATGGATATAAAATTTTGGAATAAAATTTTATTTCATGACGAAAAAAAATCAAATATTTCGCATAAAGAAACCGAAAAAAAAATGAAGATTGTTGAACAGTCAATGAATCTATAAGAATGCTTTAAAAATTATTAGGCATAAAAAAACTTATGTGTCGAAGTTAAGCTGATGTTAAATACAAACTTTCTTCTTTAATTTTCAACAATGGCGAAAAAAGTGTGCAATTAAGTATTTGATTAAAAACTGAAGTACTATTTAAATATTATTGCAATAATGGAAAGGTTAGTGAAACTTAATATATATATATATATCTCTTAAAAATTCTTAAATTTTCGGAGGTGGGGATTTATAACAATTAAATAAATAAATGCTGAATACTTTTTTTTTTGAAAAATTTAGATTGTGTGAAAAATTTGTTTTACTAAGTTTTCAGAAACCACCTCCGAAAAATGCAAGAATCAAAATTTCAAAGTCAAAGAATTAAATCCTGGATATTTTCTTCTGATGAATAAGTAGCCGCCTTCAGGAACTAGCTGTCATTCATACAGTGTCCCAAAAATGTGGAACAAGTTTTTATTTCCCTAAATATTACCCATAAACATGCATTTCCAATACGAAGTGTTATTAAATGAATAATTGTCTGAAAATACTTTGGTTGTAGTAGGGGAAAAAAATTAACTTTTATAAAGCCTTTGCAGCAAAAAATTGCAGACGAGCAAAATTTTTCTACGTTTATATATGCTTACGCAAAGTTTCATGCTTCTATCAACAAAATTTGGAGATATGTGTTTATTTTTAAATTTAAAGTGACTAATCTCACATTTATCCAATATAGAACAACTGCCATATGTAAATATTTGTCTAATGATACATCATCAGTTATCATGACTTCAAAGAAATTTTCAAATTCCATATAATGATGGTCACTTTCATTGGTCAACAGTTTCAATTTAAAAAAGAAAAATAGAAGAGAAGAGAAATGTGAAACATCGCACATCAAAAATGCGTATCTCACGAAATTACAGGAATACCGAGCAAGAAAATAAAATTATTTGCTCTCGCTTATGTGCTTTCTAGAAGAAGGGAATTTTCAGTAATAAGGAGCTCTTAAATATGCTGAAAATTTATGCTGCAAGTAATCGTAATGCCTAGCTTGTAGTAGACTATAAACATCACTTTCCAAATTTCCGGTATACATCGAAGGAGATTTCTGTGGAACGGTTTAACGACGATAAACTACAAGATTCTTTCTTTCCTGAAGAGGAACAAGACGAATGAAGCATTATACAAATGATGAAGAAATTAATATTTTCGCTTATTTTTCAAATTACCATTATGCTAGTGTACAAACAGTCAGTTCAAAGTCCACATCTCAGTTCAAAAATCTAGCGACTTGCAGAATTTGCAATTTTTTAGGCCTACCTTAGGTAAAATCAAATCCTCTTTTTTTTTTTTTTTTTTTTTTTAAATTGCAATTTCGGCAGACAAATTTTGTTTTATTCGATAAGGACAACTTAATTTTCAAAATTGTTTGTTACCTGTTAGAACTAGAAAGATCCATATGTCGCAAAAGAGATTCATCAACAATTATGCAATTTTTTGTAATTGTGTGGTAAACTACTTTTAGGGACACTTTGTTGGTTCCTTTTGGAGCAATAATATGCTGAATGATGATCAATGTAATTAGTTAGTTTTGATTGGTATTATGTTTAAATTAATGGATGAATTGACTTTGACAGTATACGCTTGTAGATCTTTATCGACGAATTCAAAAATCCTATCTTAAAGTCACAAGTGACGTATGTTGAAATATTGTTAAATGATTATAATTATGCTTAGGTAATTTAAGTTTTTTTTTTGAACAAATTTTTAAGCATTTAAATTAATATATCATCTCAATATTTTCCAAAATTTCTTGACATTTAATAAATGCATTATTATTTTCCGATTATAGCCTTTTTAATAATATTTCGTAATCTGTATATTATTCCTAATAATTGCAACGGAAGTATCGTTTGAACACTAGTTAGATGTACGGAATAATGTTCTGAATCAATAAATTTGTTTTTTAATATTTCATAAAGTGTTATAGCTAGAAGTATGAAACTTTATATCCAAATAAATGAGTGTAAGAAAATTATTTTTTTCATCTACACTTTTTGTTATAAGAAATGTTTTTTAAACTTTTCATTTTCGTCACTACAGAAGACAAAATAATTAAGCCAATTTAAGTACCTTATTTGATGAAATTTTGCAATTGAAAGCATATATCAAAATGCAGTAATTAAAGAAATAAACGTGGTCCTGCTTTTTGAGGACACCATGTACATATAAAATAATCTGGAAAATTAATGAGCCATTTCTCAATTTATAAATACTCTGCTTATTTTTATATCCTATGAAATGTATGCCTCCAATATCGTTTGAAGGTTATATGGTTATCAATCAAATCAATGCTACTCATCCATTTCTGAAAGATATTTGTAAAGAATTATTCTGTACCTTACTATACATTCTCTGTGATAGAAAAATCTTAATAAAGTTTGTAAGTCACAATATCTAAATAAACTAATTAATGTTAGAATTTGACCAATTTTTATTCCAAACGTTGCATTTTATGATCAGCTAATTCGTCAGGGATATCGGTTATATTTATTTTCAATTGTTTAGATCTAAATTCCATAATTCTACCAAACTGTTAGACAATGAAATAGTGTTAATTGGTGAAACTGTCCTGCATACGATCTTCTCATGTTGTACGTGAACTCATCTATTTGAAACCAATCCTTTGATATCATAGAGCAATTAAAATCGTAAATGCGCAGTGCATCTAATTTCGCTATAATGTAATTTTAATTTATTATTCTTTTTGTAAATTACACGGATATTATAGAGAATCTTTTTTTTTAGTTTTGAACAACGGAAGAAAAATCACGTTATTAAATATTTGATGAACTAATGAAAAAGATTTTAATTTCAGAGCAACACTACAATATTGTTGGAAATTAGAGAAAAAAAATCATAAGAAACACGCCGAAATTCAGGAACAGTTTTTTCGGCTATTAAACTGGCGTAGTTAAAAGGACGTATTTTTTAAAATTTTGGGATATTGTAAACATTATTTTTATATAGAATTATTTTAAGAAATTATCTGGGAAAAATTATTTTAAGATATTATCTGGGAAAAAAACTGCAATGCTCAACATAATTTTTAATTTTTTTAAATTTTAATTCAAATGTAAAAAATAATAGCTCCAAGGTATACTTTCCCATGTTCCGGGCCATACATAAGCAAAATATAATAGGCCAAACATTCCAGCCTGTAGAGAGTCATCACACACACAGATATAAACACATATCCAAATGTTCATCTTTATTATTAGATGAAATTGGACCTTAAATATCTCATTTATGGTCCATTTGGATGCAGAAAATTGGAGGTCATTCTTCCACTTCTAATTTCGAGAGATATCGCAAAATAAAACTTAGACGGGTCTCTTATCATCAACAACTGTACTGATTACGCCAATTTTTGTTCCGATTAATATCGTCAATTTATAAGCAGAAGGAAAGACCCAGAATGTTCATTTATTATTATGCAGTCATAATTTAAAATAGTTTTCTTTTTGTTTTGATAAGAAGAATTTCATCAAATTTCATCCATGTGGCTATATTAATGTCCTTATTGTTGGACCAACTAGATGGGTACTATTAATAAAAAAAAATTCAATTATGCCAAATATTTGTCATAAATTAAATCTTGTCACAACAAAAAAATAATGAAATTATAGTTGCAATAAAATAGGTAACAATAATGATAGACCATCCTGATTAGTTAAAGAAAGTGCCGAAATTGTCTAGTTAAAGAAGGAAATAGTGTTCCATCTGTGAGGCTAAGGGCTATGTCAAAGTTAGTTTTTCAAACTCTGTCTAAATGAAGAAAAATTTGATAAATGACTATTGATGAAGTATAGAGGGATCATGAACATTCACTGAAATACAACTTTTTGAATTCGGTTCAATGATTGCGGCAAGTGAATTCTATAGAAAGAGACATATTTAGGCCATGAGCTTTTATCTATACTTATAATAAAGCTCAATGTGTGTGTGTGTGTGTGTGTTGGCGCTTTACAGGTCAGACCATTCAACCTACAGCTACCACATTTGGCATGTGTATACATTGGAGGCCGGGAAAGACACCTGGGGGTTATTTTTTCGAATTTTTAAATAGAATTTTATTTATTTAAAAATTAAGCGAAATTTTGAAGTGCTTCTGCTATAACTTCCAAAAATATTACCGCACAAAAAAGATTTTTACATGAAGTTAAAGATCAAAAATTTATCTTTTAAATGATACTAATCTTTTAATCTTAGAATTAAATTTCTATTTTTAATGAATTTTTAAATAAATATTTTAACTATGTGTTTCATTAATTTTTTTCGTAAAAAATAAAAATTATAATTAAGCACGTTTCGCTTTCATGAGAAAAATTAGCTTTTTTCAAAGTGTTGCCATCACATTGATTAAAGCTCCAATCAAAAATAAATTAAATCTTTTTGGAAGTGAAATCTCCAAAAATATAATTTTCGGCACGTGTCTGTAGGTAATGAAACAAAAATGAAATATTATTTTTTCTAAAAAATAAATTCAAGAAAAATTATTTTATTATCTTTTACACTCTATATACAAGGTGATTATTTAGTCCCGGACCAATTTTGATGTTTAATAACTCATAAAATAATGAAGATATAAACAAACTTATGGCATTTATTGATGGAATAACTCATATATTTTCCTTTTCAAGTTTGAATATTTTTACTTTTGTAAATGTCGTCTGCGCGTGTGGTTAATTTCAGATAATTTCATTTTCCAGTCTAAATATCTGTACTTTTCTAAATATCGTCTGATTATTAATTGCATTTTTCTCTCTTTTGTTTTTGGCAACTATTGAAATGTTATGTTTACTTTTGATGTGTTTGTTCTATGTAGTACTACTTATAATAAAGCTTAATGTGTGTGTGTGTTGGCGCTCTACAGGCCAGACTATTCAACCTACAGCTACCAAATTTGGCACATGTATACCTTGGAGGCCGGGAATGGGCACCTGGGGGATATTTTTTCGAATTTTTAATTAGAATTTTATTTATTTAAAAATTAAGCAAAATGTTGGTGTGTTTCTGCTATAACTTCCGAAAATATTACCGCATAAAAAAGATTTATACATGAAGTTAAAGATCAAACATTTATCTTTTAAATGATACCAATGTTTGAACCTTAAAATTAAATTTCTATTTTTAATGAATTTTTAAATAAATATTTTAAATATATTTTTCAACAATTTTTTTTCGTACAAAAGAAAAATAAAATTTAAGCTGCTCAAGCACGTTTCGTATTCTTGGGAAAAAATTCGCTTTTGTCAAAGTGTTGCCATCACATTGATTAAAGCTCCAACTAAAAATAAATTAAATCTTTTTGGAAATAAAATCTACAAAAATATAATTTTCGGCACGTGTCTGTAGGAAAGGAAACATATATGAAATATTATTTTCTCTAAAAAATAAATTCAAGAAAAATTATATTATGGTCTTTTACACTCTCTGTATTATTAATCCAATAAATCAGTTTTATTTTAAGGCAAGTTTTGTTTAATATGAACAGAATATCCATTCAAATCAGGGAAATGACAACAAATTATCAAAATATATATAGTAAATTGAAAGAAACGATCTAAACAACAGTATAAGTTTGGTATGACTATCAAAATTTGAAGATTAAAAAGGTTTTGTTTGAGAATCTATTAAGAGGCCAGTTACTTAAAATATTTAATTGAATATTGTAGTGAGCGGTAATACTGGCGAACCGGCTGGTCGCCAAAGGCGGCTAGTATGAAATAAAAATGACCGAAATCTGTCCTGTAATTAAGGCTGGTGAGCTCTTTTGGAGAATTTTCCTATAGAGGATGCAAAATAAAATTGTCTTATTTTTCTATTTCGTTTGAAAATGGAAGTTAGATTAAAGCAATTAGATAACCCTTGATAATATATCTAGATGTAAAGAGCTTTCATGTGAAACAAGAATTAACTCGATTGGACCAGTGATAAAAGTTAAACAATTGATCCACTGATTTTCTTTATTTTAAATATATAAATTGGATATCATTTCGCAATAAAGAACAAACTAAAGGTTTGTTATAATTAAACTTCCCCTATAAACATCATCCTACGATGCAAACGGATAAACGGATTGCAGTAAAATTTGGTATATAGGCTATACATGAAATGCGCTCACGGAATTTCGAAAAAAAAAAAAATCTAAAATGTACACAAAAGGGCGCATTTTCCCGAAAAACATTAAATTTAACACAATAAACGCCCAAAATGCAGAAACAATATTAACATTCCAAAACAAGAATTATGAGTAATAAAACGTAAAACCGGGAAAAGCTGTCACGTGTAGAAAAAAATGTCGATATTTGCATGATTGCGACGAAGAGGAAGCTTATGCAAGATAAGTTTGGGTAAGTAACGTTTGTAGTCGTTGTCATGTTTTCTGTCGATTTTTCCAGCTGTAATGATAAAGGTATCTTGTTGCGATGTTAAATGACTTTAAGAACTCCATAACGCTTCATGTGCGAAGAATCACAACTGATCAGTTACGATCTGCTGTTGACCACACTGTCCATCGACTTGAAATTTTGCAGGTGAATGAGGGTGGTAATATGGAGCATTTTTACCTACATCATCCTGGGCACGATTAACAACTTATCTTCTTGTGCAATTTTGTCTTAATCTATTCTTGTTTCTGCAAATTGAACTACTCTTTTTTTCTCAAACAGGGTATTGTTATTTTTTCCTTACCTTTACGTAATGTGGTTCGATGACAAGGTGATCAGAAACTAGTCAATACAAGTTAATATTTTTTCTGTACTCCGTTTTGGTCGTTTATTGCGTTAATTCTAATGCTTTTCCGGAAACGGAGCCCTCTAATGGACATTTTGGAACTAAAAAATTTTCGTATTTTATATTTATACAAGCATTCTATATTTTATAACTATCATTCATTAAAGCCATGTAAGATATTCGTGGCCAAGATGTTGAATCTTATGCAGAGGAAAGAAGAAAAATGACAGTTCCAGAGAATATACGAGAAAATTTCAAGAAGACTAAACCAGCTGGTGTTTCTATAAATTTATATTATGTGAGGAAAAACTAGGAATTTTGTTTTCAAACTTTTTATTCTTTATCTACATTTTCTTACATGTCATATTATGTGAAAATTATTGCCGTGAAAGTTATAATGTAAATTGTTTCTTAATCTACTGATATACCTTTTTTTATTTATGTATGAGCTCTGCCAAAGGTCAGGAGCAGGAGAGAAACCAAGAAATTGTGGCGTTTTACGAGGATACCCAATCATTGTGAGCAGTGAGATTTATAGTACTAAGATGCGAATTATTCATCATTTATTAGATGAATAAAACAGATGTAACGAGAGTACTTCTTGTTACATTTTTATTGCAAGATATAAAAGAGATAAATAGGATTATGATAAATAAATCTATATCCTTAAACTGGGTTTTATGGTATTAAAATGTGAAACAATTTAAAATAATTTTTATAAGTTTGCTCATATTTATGTTAATTTTCTGCTGGGAATTTTCTCTGATTTCACTAAAGGCCATTCAATTATTTACCATCTATGAATCCCATACAATCGAAACTGGCATCGATTTTAAAGCATTATCGTTGAGGAATTGCCACACTATTTTTTCAAGAGCAATATATGTAACTGTTGTTGCAACAGATCATTAAAAGTAAATGATTTGGATATTGTGACTGGTTTAGTGCTCTTTTGAAACTTTCATAATGTTTCTTAATTTCAATCCTCCATACTCATTCTGAGCCGGAATATTTCCTGCCTAAACATCACTTATTTGCAAAAATAAAAGTATTGATAGCATACTGCTGAGGTTCAGCAACAGTTTTGCAAGGTCAAAATTAGTGTACTTTTCTTTGTCAGAATCAGAATACTATTTTTTAAATACACAAATTTGTAATGTCAGATCATTTTCCAATATTATATTTTTAATCTATCCAAATGCAGCACAAATTTCTCTCTAGGTAGCCAATGGATTTTCTTTCAATGTAATAGAAACCAAAAAGATGACAGCCCTTCTATGAGTCAATGGCGACTTCAGCATTTCCATAGATTTTATTTTCCCGATATCATAAAAGAGATAGAATTACAGCAATTCATTTCATGAGAAAATGGCAAAAATGATCCGGAATTTTTGTAAATTTCAATGATTATTTCTTCTTTGTTTATAGCTGTTGAAAAAATATCACCTCATTTCCCTCTACAGAAATATTCTTTCAGGAAAAAAGAAAAATATTAAATTTGTATACAAAACCGCAATTGCAATTTTAGAACTAGTGTTAATTTGGTTTATGGCTCTCATTACAATATCTACATGAGTACCTATAAATGCTGTTATCATCTTCAATCAAATATTTCAAAGTTTTGATCTCAAAGCTAGCATAATTTTTTGTATTGGTTTTGCTATCAAGAAAATTTCTTTTGTTGCAATAAAAACAATACTTTTCTCAAACACAATCTCTCAGAATGTTCAGCTCTTCATTTTTAGTCGAATGCTGCCACAGATATTCTTCAAAAACAACTATCTTATTTTCCCCAGACTATTTGAGAGTATATTTACGATATCCTTCAAGTACATTGTCTTAAGCACAATTCTTTGGTTAGGAGGCAATGAAAATAAAGCAACACAAAACTTCTATCCAAAACACCATTATTATCATTCATGTCAAGTGTCTTGGCAGCAGTTTCCTTATACTTCTTCATCGGTAAATATTTTGTATTCTTTCAAAGAGATACAGCATAAAACATTGATGATTCTTGTATTGACAATTCAAATTCCAGACGTACCCTTAATTTGCTGGGAGCATTGCAGATACAAAGCATACATTTAAAGGATAATTAAGAATTAAAAAGGGCTTTTTTTACCAAATTTAAACTGGTTTTTGTTTGGGTATTCGTTTTCTAAGAAATTTAAAAACGCTTCCCTTGATTTTGACACCAGCTTTAAGATTAATGTTTAATTCAGTTTATTAAATCATCACTTACAAATAAAGATTCTAGAAATGCCTGTTCTCCAAAGAGTTTGGTAAAAATGTACCGTTGTAATCGTGATAAATTTTAGTAAGTCACAGCTATCCATTTACTTTCTAGGCCTTAGTATTACAACATGCTGCTTATTATATAGCTTTGATGTTACAAGAAAATTAAAGTATTCATGTACTTTGAAGAACAAAGAAAGGCCAAAGATTTTGAAAGAATGTTGTACCTCGTCCATTAAATTTTCCATTGATGGTCGTGTTCTGTACACATATCAGTCAACCATCCTGACCGTATTACTTATCGCCTGATAGTAAAACATCCCTTTTAATTAAAACGTAAAATTTTACTCAGATAGGTTAATTCTATTTTAATTATCTGTTGATTGAACAATTTAACATATTTTTGAATAGAATAAGTGTTCGACTGCATAAAAAATAAGAGAGTATATCAATGTTTCAGTTTAAATGCACTATCAATCTCTAGTTCTTCCGACAAAGATACCTTTAAGAAGTACATACTCAGGTGCAATTCATGAGAATCTACATCTATACGGAAGTCCATGTAAGATATTAGAGGTAACTGCGTCGAATGCCGAAGTCTCTTGCATTTTGCTTCCTTTTCAGTGCGGGCATCACACATGAATTAATAAAAATGTGCATCAATAGATTCAAGAAAGTGTAAAGTAAGAGTGTTTTGTAGGAATATACTGAAGAGCCAGAAAAACTGCTATAGCATGTCGTATGTAAATAATGGAGGTGTTCAACAAATCAGCATAACGTGATGTGGTCAAAGGGGCGTTTTTATGATAACAGGTGTCTCAGGAGGCTATTACATCGAATCTTGCTGTTACAGTGGCAGGTTCTCAAGATTAAGGACTAATCGTTGGTGTACGAGAGATGAGGCCCATTATTTCGAAAGTTGCGATAAAATTTGAATTTTCTATTTCAAGGTTGCACCGCCAATATCAGGTTTCCGGTAATTCTTCAGATCTCCGACAGCGGAAAAAGACCTTGACAGAACGGAATCATCGACTGCTGAAAAGAATCGTTACACAAGATAGACGTTCATCACTTCCGAAAATTGCTGTGGATTTGAATACAGGTCCATCAAGAAGGTCAGCGTACGCACTGTGCAACACATGCTAATTAATATGGGCTTTCACAATCGTAGACCATCTCGTGTACCATTGTTGACTCAGCAACACAAAGCTCTGCGCCTTTCTTGGGATCACCAACACCGTCATTGAACTCTTAATGATTGAAAAAAAAATGTCGTCTGCTCTGACGAGTCACGGTTCAAATTGTATCAGGCGGGAGTACGGGTGTGGAGCAAACCCCATGAATCCATGGATTCCTCATGCCTACAAGGCTCTGTTCAAGCTGATGGAGGTATGGGGCGTATGCAGTTGGCATGAAATGGAATCGTTGATATATCTAGATTCGCCAATGTCAGATCAGAAGTACGTTAACATCCTTTCTGACCACCTGCATCCATTCTGTGTGCATTGCGATTAACATGGACAATTAGAATAGAATAATGCGCCACTCCACAGATCTACAGTAGCTACCGAGTGACTTGAGAAGCACTCTTCTGAATTCGTTCCCTTCTTGACTACTTAATTCCCCTTACAGGAACATTATCGTGTATATCTGGGATGTTTTGCAAAGTGCTATCCTTAGGAGATCTCCACCACCTTGCACTCTCATGGCTTTGTGGACTGCCCTGCAGGAATCATGGTGTGAACTGTCTACAGAATATCTTTATAAATTAGTTGAATCCATGCCACGCCGTGTTGTGGCACTTCTACGTACTCGTGGGAGCTCTACACGATATTAAATTGGTGTACCAGTTATTCTGGCACTTCAGTGTAGTTTTATCATAATATGATAAATTCATCGGAAAAATCAAAAGTTTGAAAGCAAAAGTCATCTTTTTTCCACACATATCACAAATTTGTAAAAACAATTTTTTGCTTTGATGAAAAAATAATGTTACATAATTATTCTTTTGATAATAAACAAAATGAAAAAAGATGATCCGATCATTAATTGCAGAAAGAAAGGATTTTTTTTCTTCAAATCTTTGAAGGTGTATGAGAGAAGGTTGGAGCTCCAAGGGGAGTTTTGGGGGACTTCGTAAATGATGTTATATCTAATAATTTTATATCAATGGGAAAAAGTTCAGCTTTATGCTACTTATTTTCGAAGTTTGATATTTTTATACCTTTACTACCCGGGCTGTTAAAAAGATCCACTAACGGTTTGCTGTCCAAATGTGATGGAGGCCGTCCGCTGAACAAGCGATTGATTGTAATGTAATAACTTATTTTCGAAAAATGCAGAATTCTTGATTTTTTTATATTGTTTTATAAACCAGTAGAAACTCAAAACTTATGTTCAAGCTTGCAAGGTATTATTGTTCAATGAAAGTCAAGTGAAATCCGTATCTCTTACATTAGAATTTAAAAAATAGTTTAATAGTTATAATGGTGTAACAAATTCCTGAGGAATTCCACTAATTAAAATATTATATTCGATCAACATATGAATAAATAGTTTTACATGAGAAAACTTAAAAATTATCAGCAAGAGATATAATTTTCTTATTTCAATTCTGAAAATTATTAGTTAAGAAAGATTTGCAAATTCCTATCCAAAATTCGATTAATCATGGCTGAAATGTATTTCAACATGTAAGTGGGAATCCATTTATCCATATTTTCTTATTTATGTGAGTTTTGGAAATATATTAAAATTGATATAACATGTAATTATTTATATGAATTCAATTATAACCCATCTTATTTCCTTCCTAAATTAATGATATTCTTTTTTAATTATTATTTCCAAAATTGACACTCATCTCGTTCTGATATGTGAGATGCCTTATTGATTTTATGTGTTATATGTGAACGAAAAAATTGAGCATTTAGAACTAATTGTATGCTTATTTCGAAATTTTCAAAAATCTCTTATGGTAGAAAATATGAAAAATAATTGATTTTGGAAATACAATTTAAGAATGCACCCTATAGGATTTTAAACATATTCGTTAATTATTAAGCTGATAATCACTGCTATTAATAAAGATGCATGAGTGTGTGTGTTGGTCTTGACAGTAATTGCTATATGTTTGGCATACAGATCCTAAATTTTGCACATATATACCTTGAAAGGTAGGAATGTGCCGGCCTAGAAAGATTTTTTGTGAAATTTTAAGTAAAACTTTATTTAATTAAAATTTAATTTGAATTTTGACGTTTTTAGCGATAACTTCTGAAAATATTATCCCAGAAAAATGAATTTTACACTGTTTCAAAATTTAAAAAAATTGTATTTTTAACGATACCGATTTAATACTTGTGTAAGTTTGTTGAAGTTTTGCAATTTTTTGAAAATGTTTTTTGTCTAGTTTCTTACAATAATTTTCATTATTGCGTCGAAATTCACACCTTTTTTATAGTTTCATCAAATATTTAATCGCATGATTATCTTCGTTAGTCAAAAATTCAAAACGATGAATTCTGTTTAATATGTATCTAAATTACAAAATAAATAAAAAAAAATTAAATTACAAAATCTCAAGCTTTAGAAAACCAATGAACCTCTTATTTACGGTTTTAAAGCCCTATGATGGGGCCGTCTAGACAGTTGGAAAGTCTCATGTACGCTATATACAAAATTTAACTTAGCCAATTTACATAACAGGGCTTTAATGTCAGACAGTTCACTGGAATCATGAACATTAAGAAATTTATCGAAAATCAAATATAACCAATATTTCCAGACAACCGAGGCGACGAGTAAAATATAATATTTATGCTATTTATATTGTATTTTATCATTTGAACATAAATATATATATTTTTTAATTACAGTTTTATATCATGGCGTTTCATTGTCATGAAAAGCAGAATAGAAATGAAAGAGGATATTTTTAATTTGCAGCAAGGATATAAGTAAGAGTCATCAGAACTGTTTATTTTTGCTGTTCAGATCAGTTAATGGAATATCATGAAATCCGATTTCGAAATCTCTTTGGTTATAGATCTATTCCCGGTAGAGTTTTTATACCTATATATATATATATACTTCATTAATAAATACCACTTGATTTAGAACGGTAATGTAATTCCATGAGTAATTCTCATTTGACTTAACATATACCTGAACAAGCCTATGAATCAATCCCACTTAGATTTAACATACCTACAGAAGTTAGTGAGCCAATTTCACTCAATATAACAAGCTGACATTTCTCTGTGTTGAAGAATCATAAAAAAAGTCATTGTGGCATCTTCTGTTGGAAATATAAGGGCCAGATTTTCCCATTAAAGCACTTTCAACGGATAGAGAAAAGTCCACTAAGGGTTTCTTTGGCATGGGGGAGGACTTCCAATAGCTTCTTCCACTCACACACTCGCGTGCACAACCCCTTTTTACAGGAGGGTACTTTCACACACCTCACAGATGGAACACGGGGGGGAGGGGGAAGAGAACTACCATACCTGAACCAGGATTCGAGATGTCCAGATCACGGGGAAGACGCGCTACCTCTAGTCCAGGACCATTGTGAGATTGTTAGTTTTTATTTTAAGGCCTGATATTTAAATATTTACCATTGTAATTTCAATTTTGATTACGATAAAGGTCCAATCTATATAAATCTATACTTTTGGCAAGAAATTCAGGGGCGAAAAAAAATAAAGAACGAATAAAATATAAAGTAATATATTTTATTTTTAGCTTTCTTTCGTGCATAGATTTAAGACAAATTGAAAATTAGTAATAAATCTTTGGCAGTGCTTTTAAGAAAATAGGCAGAAATTTGCTATTACATTACTTGCGAATAAAATTTAAGCTCATGATACTGTTTTTGAGAACTAAGCGTTTTAATGTAGCACGTTTAGATATTGCATTGAAATGGCGTTTGCGGTACATTGGATTATGTATAGTTAAATGTGACAGTAAAATAAGCTAGAAAATGAAGTAATATATTTCAGATTTGAAGGAATTTCAGTAATTATCAACATTTTCTTATTGAAAATGTTTTTTTTTTTCTCCTGAGAATTAACCATCAGCTGTTTTTAAAATTA
>JAPMOR010119895.1:129218-140041 GCA_026543865.1 Argiope aurantia
AAAAAAAAAAAAAAAAAAAAACCCTTATTTGAACAGCTTTAACGTAAAAAATACATTAGCTCATTTCAAGTATCAGTTTGTGTAATGTATATACATGAAAGCGTACATACATATAGAAAGAACTAAACATTATTGATATCCATTTAAATTTGAATTTAAAGCCCTTTATAAGTATTTTTTTTTCATTTTGTTAAATAAAGTTAAACCGTAAGAGATATAAAGATTAAATCCTCATAAAACTAAAAATTAAAATTCATTTTATTAGATTAAATTTGTATTATGCACACTCGTTTGAAACGTGGTAAGGATCATCAGCATTTTTCTCAAGAAAGTTTCATTTCGTTATCAGAGACAAGGAGTATCTTTCTCATTCATAGTGAGTGACCATTTGGCGTACATTGTAAAATCGCCAAATCTTACATGCAAAGATAAAGTTTATAATGCGGTAGCCTTTCTTGACACTTGAGCGGAAAGGAGGTAATTTATACAGCGCAAGTGACATAGAACCTCAGAAACTACTACACCCCTCTTTCTGTTGCAACGCGGACACGACATCATCAATAGATCATTTTCAATAAAATGTTTTAAAGCTTCTTTCTTCCCATACGATTAGTGTAAACATTGCTTTCACTTCCCTCATCCTTATTACTAATGCCTAATGACCCAGTGACCAAAGCGATTGGGCTTAGTGAGAGGTCTTAAGCAATCAAAGATAAAAACAATCATAGCCTATACTTAGTATTTTTATCCGTAGTCTTTGTTTAATGCATTTAATGTAATAGAAATTTAAAATTTTATTTATTTTAAATTATAATGCTGTTCTCAAATAATTCAGGATGTTTTAACATCATGTTTATGAACTCCTAAAAGAATTAAAGTATACACGGAGAAGACTCAGAATGTCATAGAAGTTTTGAGTCAGAAATGGCATGTAATGTATACAGAATAGTATTTCCGTATATATTACCATCTGATAATATACACAAAGAACACCGAAAATAAGATAATTAGGTTTGTTTTTTAATACGAAATGAACGGAAAAAATTTGGCTAAATAAGTTCTTCTTTTTTCCCTTCATAAGCAACTGTATTGCGGCTGAATAAATTAATAAATACTATTAGTACTCTGCAAGTTGCTAAAACTTAAAATTTCATTGGGAAATTTTGGATTTAAAAAAATATAAACGTATCTTCTAAACTTTCATGAATGAGTTAAGTACTTTATGAGATGCCGTTTATTTATAATAGTTTTATTATTTCACGACAATGTATTCTACGAAAAAAAAAACAATTTCAAATATGAATTAAATTTTGTAAGGAAAAAAAAACACGAATTTGTTTGAAATAGCAAAGCTTTGAAAACTTCCTTTTTCATTGAAAATGATTATCAAATAAAAATTATAGTTTTAAGAACAAATTTTGATGTACAAAAATAAATAAGATTGTGTGTTATTGAGAAATTTGTTTTAGATTTTATTTTTAAAAAATGAATATTCCAAAAAACACATGAATTCTTCAAAATTAGAAATATCAAAATTTTAAAAATATATTATTTGTTAAAAATAATATCGAAGAATACCTCTTAGAAACATATAGTAATATTTCTTTAATTTAACATTTTATATATTTTCTGCATCAAACTTTACAAAGGGATTCGCTCCAAATTAAACAATGAAGTATAAAATTTGAAAATGTTGGCTTTCTTAAAAATAAAATTACCTGAAAGGGCAACTTTTTAAATTTTGTTTGACATCTTGTTTGAAATTTAAATGCATAACATCTTTGATGATATGCTTTTAAATTTCAACATTTAGAAATAAATCTTTTTTTTTTACGCAAATCTACAATTATTTTTATATCCATGGATTAAACATGAATTTTCTATAAATATCATATTTCAGCATAGAATTGACTAAAAATGTAGAACAAAGTTGAGAAAAGATGCCATATAAGTGAAATAATTCACGTTCTGTAAATTACGTTTGAATGAAAGTTAAAATCGTTGATTAAGAGAATTTGTCATTTCATAACTTTGTAATTTAACGCCTATTGAACGTTGGCCAAAAATAGAACAATACGAGGATTTAAATTACAATAAACGAAATAAAAAATAAAAATATGTTTTATTTCGTGAAATGTACGATTTCCATAAGGATAATACAAATGATGGGATAATATTATGACGGACACTTACGACTAAAAATAAATTTCCTTGCAAGTAATTTAGATTTATCCCCCCCCCCAAAACAAACCCCCTTAAATCAACGAAAATGTTATCAAAAGTTATCCATCATATGTCATGCGAGAATTTCCTTTTAAAATTTTCATTGCAGCACTTCGACTTAGTGTGCACTGTTATGTTAATAAAAATACTTTTACGAATTCTTAACACTGTTTCTCTGTTTACTTGATATCACAGTTAGGACGAAAGATTTATAGAAAGATTTATTTTTTCAAAGTTTGCCACTAAAGTTGGAAGTTTTGACTTAGCATCCATTAGGAATGTCGATAAATTTCTCTTCCTTATTATAAGAAAAGTTTTACAAGAAATAAATTATTATAAATTAGATTTTCTTTAACACTAGGTTTTTTATAGGTAAAAATATAAATGGCACAATTAGTAATTTGACCTAGAATCCATTAAGAATATCAATAATTTTCTTTTCCTTATAATATAAGAAAGCTTTACAAGACACAAATTATCACAAATTCGTAACACTAGATATTTTTTTCTATGTAAAAATACAAATTGCATAATTAATCTCATAGTAAGGAAGCGAGATTCATAAATAATATTTATGGATGAGTGGTCAAAGCCCCCTCGCTTTAGAGACCATTTAAAATTGATTAATAATATTTAAGAGCTTCTCTTCTTTTTTTACGACTTATTATGCGGGGAATAGTAATACAAATTAAATACAATATTTAAACTCTTAGTAGTCTAATTGAAAATGCAAATGAAGAACTCTCAAACTTTAAAAATCGTGGCAGAGATATAGGATCTCTATCTCAAAGCTGTCATTCTTACTTAAAATAGACAAAAGTATTAAATTTTTTTGCTTGCATAGTTTTATTTTAAATAAATAATATATTATTTATTTTATTTAAAAATATATTATGGTGTCCCATAAGTTTCTTTTCTATTTCTAATATGAAATGAATACGCAATATTTACTCTTTAAGAAATTATTTATTTTGTTATATAAGAAACGTTTTTTGCTCTATTACCTTCTTCCATCTCTCAGGAAGCCTCATTATGCCTTCTTTCAAAAATTGTTGTGTTTTGGACAAAAAATAATAATCGAGGTGCGCTTTTATTTCACTGATGGATTTAAAGCGCTTATCGCGAAGAGAATTTTTTAAGGACAGTAAAAAGTAATAATCAGATGAAGCGCGATCTGGAGAGTACTCATGACGCGGCAAAACATCCCAATCAAACGTAAGAGCTTCTGTCTTACGACTAATGCAATATGTGGTTTTGCGTTGTTATGATGAAAAACAACGCCTCGTCCGTTCATTAATACTGGCCGGTTTTTAGCAATGTCAGCTTTCAACTGATTCGGTTGATGACAGTACTTCGTAGAATTTATTGTTTCACCTTGAGGAAGGAGCTTACAAATTACGCATTTCCAATGCCACCAAATGGACAAAAGAACTTTTTTGGGGTGTAGTCCTAGCTTGGGGTGTAGTAGAACTCTGGTACGACTGAAACCGATGACATAGACGGCTAATAGATACAGGGCCCGACTTAGTCTCATTACTGTCCAGGGCAAAAACTACTTTCTCCGCCCCCCTCTGCTTCACTACTTCAGTAATAAAGAACCGAACTTTATGGGTTTTTTAAAATGTTTCACTTCATCATAGATATATAACAAGATAATTAACTAGAACCTAAAATAACTTAAGTCCCCCCCATAAATGAATTTAAAATTTCATTAAATAAGGAAATGTAAAATAAGCTTTTTATTCGATTTGCCTCCTCCCTCTGATGTGGGGGCCCGGGGCAACTGCCCCGTATGGCCTTGCCATAGTAAAGCTCTGAATAGATAGGCCTGCATATTTGTACAAACAGAGAAAGATAAGGCCGTTCATATCGCGATGAGAAAGAAACTTTTGGGACACCCTAATATTAATTTAATATATTATTAAATTAAATTTATTTTAAATAATATATTAATGATTTAAAAAAAAGAGGATTTTTTTCTACGTTCAGGTAAAATAAATGATTTAATTAATGCAGAATTACAGTTATTTATTTTTTTATGAACTATGTAGATATTGATATTTTTATAATTGACTCGAAAAAGAAATCAATTTTTTGAACGAAAGATAAATTTAGGTATATTTGTAATTGTTTTTAAAATGCACAGACTAAAACATTCTAGCATTATTTAGTGAGAAGAATTGCATTACATTACTTATAACATTATAACACACTTACCTGGATTTTCTCATTTTCTGAAATAATTATGAGTTTTTAAGGCAAAATGAAAGTCAAAAATGGGAAACATACCTGAAAAGAAACAGAAAAATAAAATTAATCCTTTTATGAATTAAAACAAGAGGAAAAATTTCATGCTATCAGACTAAAAGTATTAATTTTCGTATTAAGGAACTCATGTTCTGTGAACAAGGATTATTCAATAATAAAACTTAAATATCAATTTTATTTAAAATCATTATAGTACATATGCTGCATAATTTTTAATGCATGTTGTTTTTATGTTTATTTAAATTGAGAAAGGAAAATATTCTGGTAAAATATCTTATACCTTTCACACTTTTTGTGAAAAATATTTATATATAAAAAACTTACAGAAGCGGTTTTCAGTTAATATTTAATCAATCATTAATTCATAACTAAAACATTCAAAGAAATGTTAAATGAAAAATTTCGACTATTGTAGTTTACAAAATTTAAGTTGATATATTTGAATAATAATTAAAAAAATCTTTTATGCTCATTTTAACAATAAAACTTTGAAGCGAAATATTTTTATATAACGTAAAATAAAGCTAGAAGTTTTTAAATAAAATATGTTTTTTTCCTATAAAAATGTTTACAAACGGCATAGAAGAACTTCAATTTTGTCAAAAAATTCAAATTTAAAGAAAGAAAGAATGTTAGAGCTGCCAAATATAAACAAATTAATATGTAATCATGATTAACAAAACTTTGAATAAGAATCACGTTTTCATTCAATTCATTTTGGAAAATAAAAGTTCCAAAAGCTTATTATTGAAAGAAAGAGACACTTAAAATATGATTATTAGATCGGTATAAGTATTACTATAATGAAAAATGTAAATTTTAATTGCTCGCTATAATCTAAAGAAAAATCATAAATAAGAATAAAAAGAACGGCAATTTTTTTTTAAATGAAAGAATCAATTTGTTCAATGTATTGAATTTCACTGAAAATTTAACCCCCTTCCCCCCCAAAAAAATAAAGCGAACAAATAAAGCATTCTACCATTTTTTGAAAGTCACAATCATTTTAACAAAATGTATCTAAGTATAAAAACAAAATATTTAAACAATTCAAGTTTTTTCTGAACCAGATTATTTATACAGGAATAAATCATTTCGTAGCGTACAGAATTGCGACTTTTTCATATAAAAAGTACGCAAAGAATGATCTAATCATCAAGAAGTCTGATTTGGAGGTTTTAATTTGAGTCCCTACATTGTAGAACTTATTGAGGATTAAACACACTTTTGGGAATCATGTTAGACTGTATATGAGTCCAAAATGCCTTGGTCTAGAATTATGTAATTTGATATGTAGTTTTAACCCAAATGTGTCGACATCTTGCCAACTTTGGACGAAATTTATTCAAGGGAAGTATATTTATCCATATATATCAAAAATATATCTCTAAACTGTAAAAATTTAAATATATGGATGAAATTCTATGTATAGATTTATCATCAGATTTGTAGGCTATTTTAAATTTGAACCAAATCTCTCAAAGGGAGTCCGTTTGTTGGTCTGCATATTTCCCATTTATATGAATGCGATAACATATCAACATATCAGCGTAGATAAATAACATTTAATATGCGATCTAGTTGCTAAAATTGCATATAATGTAAATCTCAGGCTCAGTTGCTGGAAATAAATGCACTCAATACACAATTCACCCACAGACACTTACTCAATTTTCTTCATCCAAATTCAAAGCTCAAAATACGCCATATGATGTCTCTACACGATGAAATCTCGAGGATGTGAAGGTGGACTCACGCTTGTGGTCTCTCGTAACCTTTGAGGATTGACCGCGTCTTTTGCCCACCTATCTTCAACACAGATATTCATAGAATACACCGAGGAAAATAGAAGGAGAAAAAAGATAGTGCTGGTTGTCGTATACGCTAAAGTAGAAGAAGTAACAGCCCCAATGGCTTTTTTTTTAAATATTTCAGACTTCCGAAGATTTACCTCATCCTTTTCTGAATTTAAACAAACCCGATATACATTTAGGGTATATAAAGGACAATAAAAAAAAGAACACAAAAACGGAAGGGCTGATTGCCGAAGTATTCGAGAAAGTCGATAAGGAAGCACTCCAAATGATTTCTTTTAATGTTTCAGATTTTTAAGGATTTGCTTCACTCTTTTTCCACACTTCCCCAAACCTGATATGCAGGTTGTTTATAATTAAAGTTCCACTTTGAAATGGTTATAAGAGTAAGGCTACTGGACCAAATGTTATCAAATTTGATAATAATTTAAAGGAAGTCATGGGAAATTCTTTCCCATCTAAAAAAAGTTCAAAAACTCATCACCAGGGGGGAAATAGCGTTTATTCAATACTGTTAAGCAAAATAGGACATGAAGACATTTCTTTAAATGTGCTTAATCGTTTCTGAAATGTGTTACAAAGCATGTTCAGTGTCGTATCCATCATTTTCTGAAAGCAAGCTAACTTGCATTATTGTATTCTCAACAACAGCTTTTAGCATATCCCTCGGCGTATTCCTCTTACTGAACGATACCTTTGCAAAGCACCCTGTTCAATGCTATCGCATTCATAATAACATTTAAAGAGAAAACAACGGTATTGAATAGTTAGAGACATTGTCGATTCGTAACAATGAGGCTCACTTTTATCTGGAAAAACCAAATGATGTGTAAAGATCATCTGCATAAATCATTTGCTTCTTCCTGCCTTAAACCAATTACAAGACATTGTGATTTTACATAATCGCACAAACAGTTTTGTTTCAGAAATGATTAAACGCATTTTAAACCCATGTCTTCATGTCTTATTTTGTTTTACAATATTGCATACAACGTCATTTCTCACCCCTGTGGTGAGTTTTTGAACTCCTTTTGGTGGGAAAGAAATTCCCATGACGTTCTTTAAATTATTACCAAGTTTGATAACATTTGGTCCAATAGCTTTCCTTTTATGACCATTTCAAAGTGGAACTTTAATTATAACCATCTTGTATATTTTGGATATACAGAGGATGGTAGAAGAAGAACATAACAATAAAAGTGTCAATTGTCAAAACGAACGAGAAAGACGAGGAGAAAATACTTCATATGGCTTCTTTTAAAATTTCGAGAAAATAACTATATCTATATTCCAGAGTTTTAAATGGGTCATTAGTTGCTCAAAAAAATCTGTTGACGAAGAGTAAGAAAGCGTTACTGTTCCATATCTAAGGAAATAGTTAAATATTTTTTTTAATAAATAACTAAAATAATGTTTTCTAGATATACTAATATAATTTATTCAGAAACCAAATATGAAAAGGAGAAAAATTATGCTAGATGCTGCAATAAATAATATTTGTTTAACCAAGTATAAAAGTTTTATGAAATTCTAATATTATTCAAGACCAAAAATTAGTAATAATTGTGCTTATTTTTGTAATTATTTTAAGTATGCAAAGTGTCTCATCGGAGGGTTTCTAAGATATGAGGATGAGAAGTTCGGTACAATGCTTGGTTATCGCCACTCAGATGGATACGGAAATGGTGTGGAGGCGACAACCGCCTACCGGTGACGGGACGTGCTTCTCACGGGAAGGGTTGTATTGTGACCGGTGAGTTCCCTTATTACTCAATGTTAATTCTAGCCAATGTTGTCGCAGTGGTTCTGTCTGGCCATTCAGATTTTTCCGAGTGCCTTAATGGCGGGTCAGGGTAGCCAATTTATAGTTAATCATGAGAAGTTCACAGTTGTAAGAAGAAAAAAAGAAGAAAACGTCCGATTGTTTTAAGTGATTGTTTTTGAGGGAAGATGACCCACAATGATTAATCTAAAAAAAAGGATTAAAATAAACACATTATTGGTTTCCCATTTAATGAGAAAGCCCAGCATTTCATATCATCTCCTTCTATGGAACGAATTCATAAATAAAAATGACAATGCTAAAGAAAAAGATACTTTGTAAATACACATATCAATGCGACTGCGAATTCAAAAATAATAGGGAAACTATTCAACCTGAATTCAGCAACTCTCTGTATAATAATTATTAATTTCAATGAATACTATTAAAGCGCAATTTTTCTTTTTCGGAAATAAACAAAATTTCTAATCAAGAACAAATATTTATTTGTCTGGTAAGAGTTCGTGCAGTTACAATTATAAAATAAACATTTGCCTTAATTCGAAAACAAATGTTCAAGAAAATTATTTCAGATGATGATGTTAATATAAGAGAAAATTAATTGCAGCATGTAATCAGATTTACAGGATGCTCATAATTGAAATTCTCCCTATTCAGGAATACTTACAGTCATAACGATTTACAAGAAACATCTGAAATTTGGGTACGATTTAAAAGAAAATAATACAGAAAGGATTCAGGGAATTTAAAAAATATTTCAAAATATGGCCACCAGAGGCTGTGTAATGTCTTTTGATGTGATGTAATATTCATCAAAGAACCAACAAACTTTGGCAGTGAACTAAGAAGCGAGTGTGAGAACATATACATACTAACAGACAAAAAAAAATGTTATTTAAAAAAAACTATGAAAAAAATTCAATAAAAAATGAAACTGAAATCAATAACTACTACGAAGTTTCGGAAAATTTACCGTGCATAATTTCATAAACGTTCAAATGACTAAAAAAAAAAAAAATGCTGCCAAAAAATGCTATGCATTAAAAATAGCACAGAAAATATTACTTTATTAATTATAATTAGAGTTACACTTTACTTTTATGTACAATATGTTGCATCGGCTCTTTTCTGCGAGATAAAATTTCCATATTTAACATGTCTTTCACTATCTACGTTTGAAAATTAAATTAATTTTCTTTTTTAAGTTTAGTAGCAGATGGTTTGAAACATCATTTGGAACATACATTTAGTAGCAGATGTCACTTTATAATGACCATCTATACGAAGTAGAGAAGAAAAAAAAAAGTCTCAAAAAAATTTCAGAAGAAATAATTTAGCTGGATTTTCAAAAAAATAATTCAATGTGCTGACATATTTTCGGAAAGCAGTTGGACGTTCGCTGTGCAATAGACGGCAATTTCTATTTTAAAGATTTTACCTCTGTATTACAAAGCATAACCATATTTTGCAAAATCGAATGAATGTCAATCTCTTTTACAATTAATAACAGTTTGCAACAATTAATTTTTTAAACAAGTGGCAAAACAATTTTTTGATAATATTTTGAAGAAAAGGTAATAAATAATATGTTAAAAGAAATTTCATGCTTTAGGGCTTGAAAAATTTTATTAGAAATATTTAATTAAATTCTAATTAAAGCTTATAAAATTGCAATTCAGAATTTCATGAATTTTTCACATGATTCTTATGTCTTGAACAAGAAGTTAGAATTATATAATTAAGCAGTTTAAAAGCGTTTTAAATTGTTGTTTTTAAAAAAAAGTTAAGAAAAACAAAAATCCATCATCAATTTTGTTTCTAATTTACGCTCTATTTAATACTTTTGCAGAATGTGTTTCAACTTTGAATCTTTATCAACTTTTTGAGTTCTAAATTGTACACGAGGAACTAATCAATGATTATTTTTTAGCAGAAAATGGTACAAGTTAGTGAAATGGTGTAGTTTATTAATGTATTTAAAAAAATTCTTACATATTTGCCATTTTGAAATATTTTATTCATTTTTAATCATTTCTTAAATGCAACGAATTGTGACAGGATTGCCAGTATACGACAGTGATGGATACCAGATACAAATTCTTTAATATTTCTGTAACTGCCTTTACCAGTTTCTTGTCATATTATTACACCTATCACTTTCATTGTTTATTTTTTTTAAATCTAAGAAGTTGATTAATAGATTTTTATTTCTGCTGAGTTTTAGAACATCTTTTCAGATTAAATAATATTAATTACAATAAAGCAAAACGTCTACTTACTACCAAAATCATCTATTTTCCTTTAAAATTTCATCCTTAATTCTCCATTTTCCTCAAATTTTTTATAGTGTAAACTTTTATTATCAATTCCGTCATTTTTTTTCTATTTAATATCATAATTATTCAATTTTTTAAGCAAGTTTTTTTTGGAGAAAATATTTAGATATGAATCACATACTGATTACATATGAATATTTTTATAATTTTATCTATATATGAACTGGTCAATTAAATAAAAAAACGTCAATGCACTTAGTTTAAAAACACCTAGTTTTTAAACTTATGCACTTAGTTTATGTTAACACTTAGTTTTTTAAACTTATGCACAATGCACTTAGTTTAAAAACACTTAGTTTTTAAACTTATGCATTTAGTTTATGTTAACACTTAGTTAAACACTTAGTTTTTTAAACTTATGCACAATGCACTTAGTTTACTTAAATATATGGTAAACAA
>JAPMOR010119895.1:140141-165409 GCA_026543865.1 Argiope aurantia
CATTTTTAAATTTTACATCAGTGAAATCGAGTCCGAGATGGCGCTGTATTGTCAGCATGAGGGCAGATAAAAAAGACACTAATTGTTAGTAATAAAAAAATGTTTTTTGCGTATAAAATGTCATTTTTTCTGGAAAGACACCTATACAGATAAACTTAACAAGCATAAATATTGAATAAAAATACATGAGTAAAGAAATAAAGCAAAATATGCGACTCGAACAGAGGACTTGCAACACAAGTGCCATTCATAGTGTTCTGACAACTACACTTGGAGGGGAATTTTGAACACTTACCACTACACTTGGAGGGGAATTTGAATATACTTATTCTATACTTATTCTAATAGTTACAAAAACATTTTGTGTAAAATCGTATTTTTTTTTTGAAAGGCACCTATATAGATAAATTAAAAAAGCAAAACCTTATCTAAATATAAAATTTGATCTAAATCATTAGAACTGTTTCCGGATACATAATATATGTATATATATATATATATATATATATATTTATTTATTTTATGTATCCGGAAACAGTTCTAACGATTTAGATCAAATTTTATATTCTATAAATTCTTCAAAATTAATTAATATGTAAATTAATTTCAAAATGTAAATTCTTTTAATTAAAAATGAAAATTCTTATAAAAATTAATTGATATTTCTGATTAAAATTTCAAATCAAAGTTTTCTCTTATATTTTCTTCATATTCATATTAATACGATTTGTTTGAAAAATAAAAATGTTGGAGTTTTGGCAAAGAAAAGACAGATAGTTTATTTTAAAAAATAATATGTAAGAATTTCGCTTATAAATCGGAAAAAAAACCTCTTTAAAAAAACAGTTCATTCTTTCGATAAATTCCTTAATCAGATTGCATTAATTTTTTAAATAATGGGCTAATTAACATTTATTGCAGGTAAATTGAAATGAGTGTCCTACTTCAAAGTTTTTCTACATAACATTTGATTATTATTTTCATTTGAGAAATACTTCAGTTGTATTCAACATTTGAATGCAAGAATCACTTTTATAACATTTAGCATTCGATACCTTTTGCAGCATGTCTGTTAATGTTTGAAAAGAAACCGTTCCATGTCCATTAAATGTCTCCATTTTCAATGTCATTTCTTTATTGAACAAAACTAATGCCTGGAGGTAAGAAGCTTCGAGTCCATTTATCCACTGAACATAAAGAACAGCAACTGTGATACGAATTTCCAGAACGGTGATGTCTGTTGGCCATGAAAATCCACAAATCACAAGAAGAAATCTTAGATTATACTGGTCAAAATAACAGTTCACAATCTGGCTAGCTAAGAGGCAGCTCTCTGATATGTGAACTTGATGCTAATATAGTTTCGCTCTTTTAAAAAATATGAGATTTTCTATCTTGTAGGATATTGTTATGTAGTTTATCTTGTAGCCACAGCTGAAACTATAAATGGAGTACCTCAAGAAATATAAATCCTGTTACGATTGTTCTAAAACTGTACTAGCCACCCTTGGAGACCAATTGATCGCCTGTCGTATTAATTTAATCAGAGTTTATGAAGCCACCAATATTTTTCATGTACCCCTTATAAACTCTACATCACAAATAAAATCCCCAAATCAAGATGCTTAGAATTATATACATAAAGAAAAAACATCTGATGCATATAAGCTATTAGTGAAGAATTTTCCCTTAAGCACTTGAGCATTTACATATGTATTATGAAATTTTATGAATTCTTCAATGCAGAGTTTAAGTGATATTTTTGATTATTATTTGAAATCTTTTTCTCAGACGATTATCAATTTCCATGATTACTTATTTTGCTGAGGCAAGAAATATTTCAAAACATAATTTTGTAATGTCTTTAGATATCAAAAGTTTAGTGCCAGATTATGCTTCACAACTTGAAATATGTGAAATATTTTTAATAAAATTTCAAATTTTCTCAACAATAAAATTTTTTTTAAAATCATGGCGATTAAATACTTAATAGTGAATACTCAATAGAATATCCTCAGACTCTAATACTGTACCTCAGCATTCATACCTTGAGAATAATGAAGCACTCTAAATTAATTGTGAAGAAGGTATAAAATAATTACTTACGCAAATTATTTTTATCTGTTTGTGGCAGCAACTGGGAAGCATAAAATTCGGGGCGCATTAGAGACATTATACTATTGAAGCAAGATTTCTGAAGTTATTTTTGCGCATAAAAAATTCCTTTAGGTAATCTAATTCCTTTAGGTAAAAAAGGGCGTTATAAACACACCCTCTTGTTCTTTTGGTAATATAATCAAGTATATCAGAAATATTACGACTCTTGCGTAATCCGTGTTGACAAATTAAATGGTATGGCCCATTTAAATTATGGGGGAAATAAGAGGAGTAAAATTTTAAATCAAATTATATCTTAGGAAAAATTGTTAAAATACTATACAAAAGAGCTCTGGCAGAAATTTGAATTATAAAACGATTAGGAAGATCAGATGATTCTCACTTAATGGAGAGGAAAGCAGTTTCGATTTTATAGGATAAATCTATGCCTGAAAGGGAACTAATAGACAAAGACAAAAAAATCAACAGTATAGAATGTCAGTATAGAATCAGTACATTACAATGTTTGAAAATATATGTAATGTACTGATTATGAAATATTTATATACTGAATCAGTGAAAGTATAAAGCGGCGATATTTCTCTGCTTTTTAATTCCTCATATCCTTAGACAATGTTGCATTTTTTCTGTTCTCTTTTTACCCTTCTCTGAACCCCATAAATATATAGAGTAGCTGGTAAGTTGCAAACATTTAAAGATTCTGACAATCCGCCAGCATGTGCTCCTTTTCTTCCAACTTCATCTTGCAATGAAGTGTTGTGATGAGTTTTGTGTTTCATAAATATGATGGGAAAAAAATGAGTATACATTTTGGGTACCTATCTTTTTTGGACACAAAATATGACAAAAATCTAACAATTTGGATACAAGACTATTACCAATTTATAAAGGTCGTATTTTTGAGTTACTGCGTTTTCATAAAAAGCTAATATACTAGCAAATGACCGGCCTTTTGTTGTATTAGATCTGAATTTCAACACATATCCACAATTGTAATGATAAATTTGCATGTAAAATTTCTTTAATATAGCCCTTGGCTTTTTTAAAATTATAATGTCGACATGCATACAATTATATAAAGAGAGAAATAAATTCATAAAAATTGTTTTTGGGCTCGGATTTCTAAAATATGGAGTTGCTTTAAAATCTCGAGTTCATTTTTTTTTTTTTTTTTTGGCAATTTCAATACTTTCTCTCGTTGTATACAAAAAAGTAAAATAGAGTGTAGTGTGCCATGAGAATCAAAAATGAAGTAAAACAATTAACACTATTCTCTACCATCAACAATGACCAGTTTAAACCATTTGACCGAAAATCATTCAGGACGGGCTGTAGGATACTAAAAAGTGATTTTGTAACAAGATGAGATGTGGCAACGTCTCATCCCTACATGGTAATAGATGTCAGAGACATCATTTCTGTGCATGGCTGAGTAGCCTTGCTCCATCCAACTTATCCTCTTACCAATCTCTCGGGAGGACATCTCATAATTCAGGATGAGAATCTTCCGGTATGGTGATTGATTCTCCCCACCTATGAAGGTACACGAACGGATTGGGGTGAGTACCTCCCATCGATGACGGTTCGTATTTCCTTAGGGAAGGGTTGTAATGTGGCCAGTGATGGCCCTTACGACTCAACCACAGTTCCTGCCAGAGCTGCTGTCGAGTCTATCCGATCATTGAAGTTTTTCCGTGTATCTTCGGGAGGATCGGATATACTTTTTCAACAATATTTCAAAAATTATGAAGATGTCGCAAAAGGGCTTGCTGATTGAATTGCTTCAAAATGTGAGCAATTTTTATTGGGATACATTCACAATTCGAAAGACAAATGGGCAAAATACGTGCCGAGAGATAGTGAATACTTTGAATAAAGTACTTATCATTTTCCTCACAAAATACAATCGATTTCTTAAAAAAGTATTAAGATTTATTCATCGCAAAACTGGTAATAAAGCGAAAGGTACTGTTGTAAAATATACATAAAAATTTATTTCCGAAACGAATGGTTAAAAAATATACATAAAAAGATGTTGGAAATTTATTAAAATTAGAAAAATATTGTTCTGATATAAAGTTAATATTTTTGAAAAACTCATGTTTTAAATTTTAAAAGATTATAAAAAATTTATATAACGCTCCGAATTTATTGAGGAAAAAATGGTTTAAACGTTGATTATTTTTTAATCAAAAATCTAATTAAAACTTAAGAGACTTTACATAATACATACTGATCAGGAATTCGTCAATTGCTTAAGTTAATAGCTCTAAGTTTCTCCAACGTTTTTTACTATTTTTAATCATGCATGTCTCAAATAGCAGCTAGTAATATGTCAGCCCATAAATGCTATTATACTAAAAAAAATTAGTCTATAAGCGTGTTTAAACATTACATTATCTTCGAAATAAAAAAAAAAAAATTCAGTTTTATTAGCTATTAATTGCCTCAGACGATCAGTTGGTTCGCCAGGAATATTGGTTATATTTACTTTCAGATAAATCGTTTAGAGTCTATCAAATTGTTCGACTTAAAGCCGTATTATTTTAATCATCTAAATTAAATTCTCTTAATAGTATATATGAACCCTTACATCAGATAATCATTTCATAACATCGCATAACGCGCTATTAAGAACGCAATTGTGTGGTTCATCTGTCTTCTAAATTTTGCGATACTGTTACTTCACTTTTTTATTTGTCTTATAAGCTACAAAGATATTAAATAACCCTTCTTCTTTAGCTTTCAAATGGAAAAAATTCATGCGATTATAATTTGATGAAACATTAAAAACGATTTGAATTATCAGGTAACAGTGTGATCTAATGTTGGAAATTAGAAGAAAAAAATATTTTTGAAAAGGGCCAAAATTCATAAAAAATTTCTAAGATTATCAAATTGTGTCTTCAAAGAATTAATTTTTTATATTTTAGTACAATGTAAAATTCATTTTCACGCATTTATTATGTTTGAAATATATCACGTAAGAACTTCACAATTCAGCTTTATTGTTAACAATTAAAATTGTGATTAAATTTACCAAAATATCTCTGAAATACGTATTCCTACTATTGGTAGTTGTAGGTCAAACAGTTTAGCCTATATAGTGTTAACACACACATTCAATTTTATTATTAGTCTAACGCCTTTGGTGATCAGCTTGTTCGTGGGGAATAATGGCATCTCTGGATGTTAATAATTGCGCATAACAATGAAGTGTCTATACAATGAACTAAAAGTGGAAGTAAAAATTCTCCTTCGGAATTAGTTCCCAAAGAAAATAATTTTTTAACGTAATTTTAAAATTTGCACTACTGATATTTTAATGATGCAGCACAAATATGCAGTTATTGAAAGTTTTGATGGAAATAATGAAATTACTATGCATTTCGTCACAATAAAAAAAATGTTATAAATTATGTTTGAAATTAAATTAATATTTCTCTTCCATCAGTCAAACAAATTTTGCTAAAGTAAAATTTACCAACATTATAAAGTAAGTATAAAAGATTAACAGAATTTTTTGAATATTAAAATAGTGTAAACATTATTTTTATGGGATGACATTTTCAGAAGATACAGCTGAAAAACACCTAAGCTTCTTTGATTTTCCATTGGCTTCTATTTTGATTAATTTTTGGACTTTTAAATTGAAAAACGCCGAACCGCACGATTAATGTATCACAATACCCTTTCAGTGATGCGTTAATACCCTTTCAAATGATCAGACAAATATATGCATAATACATCTGCTTGTAGGCGAGTCCTCTAACAGCTGTTAACTCGCCGTGACTCAAAATAGAACAAATGATATACACATACGCAGGAATGACTCAAAGAAAGAAACAGCTATTTCAAGAAATGAACACATATAGAAAAGTGAGATTTCTGATTCTCTTAAAACAATCAGAAAAATTAAGGTAAGTGGAATTGGATATTCTTAAAAAATAAAAGTCAATAATTGTATTATAATTCTCTGAGAGGCGAAAGTTGATACTTGTTATAGAATCAGGAATAACATACAAGCTATTCAAAAATACAGAATTTGATTTAAAACATTTTCTTTACCAGAGTTATTTTATTGCAAATAACGTATCAGTATTTAAATCATATTCACTTGAGAAGTAAGATCAGCATCTCATGTAGGATGGCATTTGTGTTTCTAGTGAGGAATTTTTCGAATTTCACTAATTTACTAATTTAGATTCGTGATAATTATTTTTAGAAATTTGCTGCTAATGTTTATTTTTTTTTCATTATTTTTATTAATCATATCATATGTGAGTTTATTATTTTTCTTTTTAACTAGATAAATTATAATAAAAAGACAATAATATTCTTTTTCTTTAAATTCAGAATTGCATAAATTATTTTGATATTAATATATAAAATTAAAAGCATTTTTAAATAGTCATTTAGTGCTGTTGATTAAAAAAAAACAATGAACTGAACAATGACCTGCATACACTGTTTTTGTTTATTTCATACTAGACATCTCTGCTAATTAGCTCGCTCTTTGCATTTGATTTCTATTAAATATCTTAATCTCAGTTTTCCTGTTTATGATTCTAAGAAACATAAATTATGATAAATATCACACCGTGTTATTTTAATAGTCTTGAATCTGTTTTGTTTATTGTCAAATTGAATCTTTCTAATGAAGTCGATACCCATAACAACATAGCTCCATAAACTGCCCAAGAAATCTCATTTTTTTCTGCATGTACCTTACTTTCGTATTCCTTATGTAAATATTTATATAATAAACAGCATAATTCTTTATTAGATGTAAAGAATGAAAAGAATTCATCAGATTAAATTTTTGATAAAACGATAGAAAAAGGGGAGTTGTAGCAATGAAAGTATTGAGGGAAATTATGGATAAAAATATTTTTAGAAAACAGAAAGAATTCAAGGAAGCATTGCAAGAAAGATAAAGAAATATAATGAAAAAGATAATTCTTTAAATTTTAAAATTATATAAAAATAATTCTTTGCCAAAGTATTTCTTGAGTTTATTAATTGAAAAGCTCCACAGTTTCGATTAATTTTAAATTAGTTAAACCTGTAATAAACATTTTAAAAAGATAAATTGCATATTGCATATTTAAACTTATTGTAATGTATTGTAATAAGTAGCATTAATAAGTAACATATAATAACATAAGTACAGTAAGTAATAATACAGTATTGTAAATATGCTGTATGCTTATGTACAGCTAAATTGCATATTTACACTTTTGAAGAGTTTTCATAAATGAATATTCCAAACTTTGCAAAGTTATTAAAAGAAAAGAAAGCAAGTACAACATAGCTGTTCATCGGAAATCAAAAATTACGAGTGAAATTTTGAACTCAGTACTGTTATAAGTGTTCAGTATGAGCTCTTCTAGAAATACGAGAGATATCGAGAAGAAGCGATAACTCATGCTACGCTTCTTTTAGCTCGTCTGATGAGAAAATTTGAAAGGCTGTAGTTCTTAAATTCTTCCGTTTTTGTTGGTAATGGTGGAATAAATACCTTCTGTTCTTATTTTTGGTTCAGCATATGCTTCATAATATAATGAAGAAAACCAGGTATGCATCTGGTAGGCAGGGAAAACGGGTTTGGAAAACCGAGTCCGTCTTTTTCTGACTAATGGAAATTAAAATTTGTCGCACAACTATGATTGTTGCCGTCAGGGCCAGGCATCTTTCCACTGGTGTGGCATGGAAATTTGGAGAGGGCGGGTTCCAATTGAGGTGCCGTCCTTTACATCTAACCACGGTTCAAAATTATAAGGTCCGTCCCAAAATAGCGCTAGTGTTGCTTTACAACGGGGCTTAATATAACTTAACTAAACCGGAAATGCGATGGCTAAATGGAAGAGCAGCTTGAGACTAATTAATGTTATTAATTTGATTTTTATTGTTATGTCAGCTATTATATTAATAATGCGGCGATGGAATAATTATTGCTCGATAGTTTCCAGTACATTGAAAACTGTTTGGATAAATTCGAGAATATTTACGCCTGAAATATTTCAGAGTGATATTCAGGTTTAGGTCTGCATCTCCTGCAGCTTTCCAAATTTTTAACTGAAAGTAGCAAGATATGCCAGCTACGACTAAAAGCCCTTTATGAAAACTTCGATTACTTTATTAATATTAATTATTTCTTCCTCTAATGTCATTTTTTATAATGAAACTACCCGACTTTGCGACTAACTTCGTAGCTCAAAATTGCAGCCTTTCAGAGTACTAAACAATTAATATGGTCTGTCTTTATTCCTCGATTTGTCTTGCTGTTTGTTATAACTGAAAAATTTGAATTTAATGAAATTAACATAAAACTGCATGTGCGACGTTTGCAAATGCACACGATCCAATAGTTTAATACGGCAACAAAATTAATTTGAATTTCAAAATAGAAATTAAAGTAGTGTTACAAATTGAGTTTTAGATTAAATTTAAAAATTTATACATTTAGGAAAAAATTGCATGAAAATGAAATTGCTGTCATTAAAAAGATAAAATTTTTAAGTTTTAAGATAGGGTACAAATAGTTTCTATGGAATAATAATTACGGATAATACTATATCCGAATAAAACCCCCCCCAAAATTACTTAATATGTCAATAACATATTTTAATCTATGTTTGGGTTTTGAAAAGTTTGGGTTTTGAAAAGTTAAAAATGAATTTCCTTTTGTCTTGAAGATGAAATGAGTCAAATTTTATTACGATCGGACCATATAGATTTGTATAAAATATATACAAACAAATATTCAATATTAATATTTTTACTTTCTCGTAGACGAAGTTTACAGGAAATATAGGAATCTTTAAATAATTTGAACTCGAGATTTTGACAAATCTCCATGTTTCAGACCTCTCTGAGTCAGAAAATTACCTTTTTGGCATAATGTCTATCTGTAAACATGATAACTCAAAGACGCTTTTAGCTAGACGCATGAAATTTGGTATATGGACTTATCATCGAATTTATAGATTTCTATCAAATTTTGAAAGAAATTCATTCATAGAAAATCTATTTGGTTGCTCTATTAAAAATGACCTCAATAATCCCGAAACGCAAAGTGCAGATACATAAAATTTGATACAAAGATTTCGAATCTAAAATATAAATTTTTTTATCATATTTTGAACCCCATTTGTCAAATGGTTAACCGTCTTTCATTCTGTAGTTTCATATGCATGTAAAGGCAAAAACTCAAAAACGGAATGACTTAATAAAACTCGGTATGTTATTTTGTGACTAACATTGTGACTCCGTGTCAAATTTTGGTTTTATTCGGTCAACAAAGAAGCGTTCAAAGTACATATTAGTACGATGGTTTCAATAAAAATATTAGATTCATACTATATATCTGCATTTCTTAATTATTATTCCTTAATACGATGCAATGTATTCTCGGTCTTACCCTGGATCCACAATTTGATGCAAAGGGTAAGACCTTAATTGGCTAGTATGCGAGAAAGCTTCGGAAAGACCAGTCCCACTGATTTGTATAATTAATCCTTTTCTTCTTTGAGGCCGTTTATGCATCATTTCTACTTATGTCCTCTTAATTTCTTTCTAAAAGAAGAGTCATTTCTTTATATAGTAAAATATTTAATGAAAGAAATAACAGATGGACATGTTTCATTTCGTAAATTCAAAATTTTGCTAATTATATTTTTAATTTCAAATATACGTTTTATTTCAAATTCAAGTATTATATTTTTAATTTCAAATTCATAATGCATATGTTTTATATGCGTATGGGTTTAGAATAGCTTTTATTTACCAATCGTTTTCAGACAGATGATATTAAACTCTTTGGCAATTGTTGTTGTCAATTGTTTTGTTTAATTCTTCGCTATTGATGGTTAAATGTTAATATAGAAGACGAGGCTCAGTGACAAAAGATAAAAAAGGTAGAAATATTAAAATTATGGTAAATAAATGATGAATTCTTCAGCATTATAAAATTATAGGAAGCATTCATTATTAGGATCAAATGCTAATTAGCTTTGCAAATATGAGAAAAAGAGAAAATAGATATAACAAAATATGTGCATTGTTAACTCGATTAAAATTTTATTTTATGCTTGCATGCTATCTGTAAATAAAGTGATACGAAAATTGTAAATCACAGAATAGAAAGTTTCATTGAACTTTATTATAACAAATTTAGCAGAATATTTTATCAGTTACTCTTCAAAAGAAGGGTGTTTCAAAATTTTAAGAATTTTTAATTGTTTTAGCATTTTTATCACAAACTTCGGAGCATGTTCAAAATTATTTTAAAACTCTAACAATTAGCATTTCAAAGATACTAATTTTATTTTCTAACACATTTCTCTTCAACTTTTATAACATTTTCAAATTTAATTCCAACATGATTTGAAAATTTTTTACCGTTGTAATAAAACTGAATAAATTTTATTGTTTCACCTATTTTTTTTCGTTAACGTGCTTTGTTACTTTTAACATTATTATTAAAAACATTCTGCTTTCTTTGAACATTAATTCAGAAGTATAGCTTTCCCTAATGCTCTTATTAACATAATAATATTTTAGGTTGCGTTTCTTTTTACAAATGATGTAAAAATCTTTACAGAGAATGTAACGGCTGATGCAATCAAACAAAATAAAGGTAAAATTGTTCAATCAAACCTAAATCATTATCATGCGAAAACTCAGAATTCCAATTCCTTTTGTGATGCACGTATTTTACGTTAACAAACAAACAATTAAACAAAGTACAGGCATATCTCTTGATGTTAAGATATTGCTAAGAAATTATTGTAGCGATGTGATTATTCCCATTCATATGATAATTTTAAGCAAAAATTTGTTTTTTATTGTTCAGATGTTGTTCTTAACTGACTAACATTCTTTTCTTGATTAAAATTATTATTTATTTTTTGTTTCATACTTTTTAAATAATTAAATTATAATGGCCATGTCAGAACTTAGAACAAATTTTTGGCAATTTTTTTAATATTGCTCTAATATATTCAATATCGTTTTCATTCACATTAAAATCATGTTTTCTCTCCGAAATCGTGTTCTTTCTCTTCTTAGATTAATTCCAATCTATAATATATTGCCTAGAATTTAATATACTCTCATTAGATTTTTATTATTATTTTCATTAGATATCACCGTTTATTTATTGAGTATCAGTTAATAAACAAATATAATAGTACATTTATTAGCGTTATTACAGGATGGCAAAAGTTAGTCTATTGCAGTTTTAACCATTGAAAGTGGTTTCTCCAAAGTTTTCTCACAAAATCTCCAATATAGATCTTTTTCATACTCCATATAAAAGTGAGGGTATTATGTTAAACCGAGAATACCTTGCAGGATATTGGTGAATGATAGTAATGATATACAGATCTTCGGCATTAATATAGCATTTTTACTATCTCGAGAATATGTATATTTTGGACACATTTTGATGACTGATCGACACCAAAATTTGAACCAAAATTATTGTTGTAGTCATGAGATAACACGTCCAGTTTCATTGTTTTAATTCATTGTGTTAATTAATAACTCAATTTACTTGCATGCAAAAGTGGTAATAGACAGAAGGTCAATCTCTTGACAAATTCGGTTCAAAACCTAATACCTATATTTTAGATGTTAAAACTGTATACCAAATTTTATCTGCCCAGCTCTCTTTGTATTTCGAAGTTATCAACTTCAGTTGCACTCCAACAGTCAGACAAACAAGATTTCCTCTGAATGGATTTCCTACGAAATTGGAGGGAAATCTCCAAAATTGACCGTAATTCCCTAAACTAAATTCTAGTCATTTATTTCAAATAATTTTGGAGTCATCGTTTTCACAGACAGACAGATGGACTTACAAACACATATAACGCCAAAAATGTCTTTTTCGGACTGACAGAAGTCTAAAAGTGGAATTTTTTTTGTAAAATAAAAAGTTTAAAATAAATTATTTCTTAAAAAAAGTTTAAACATTATTGACACATAAAGTTTTTATATCATTATCTAAACTGTCAATCATAAACCGGAATTGTCAAACTAAAAGAACAAGAACTAAATTACATCTTACAATACAAAAGATAAACAATTTTCTGGGAGGACTTCAACGAACTCTTGAAATTTTTAAAATTCAAATCACAATGAAAAAACAGAATTAACTGTAACCTGTCTTCCGGTAAAAATTGTAACAAAATCCTCACGAAGCAATTCATAATTCTTTTCAATGACTTCTTCAATGGCATTCAATTACAATATCATGACAAACCAGACCGTTTATTTTGATGCTGCCTTGTCATGAAAACAAAAGAAATTGCTTTTCTTATGATCTGCGTGAAAGTCCAGTGGATATTATACGCTCCACTGACTAGAACGAAATGGTTAGTTGCTCAGCGGAGCAGAGATAAATTTCTAAATGTTCTCCGTGTTTGAGGAACACACCATCACTTGTTAATGGAGAAGAAAATAACAATGATTTGTGAATTTCATTTCCTTAAGCCTTTGCTTGTTATTTTCTATTTATTCCTCGGTGAAAGGTACCTAGATTATATACCTGAACTGACTTGGTTTTTGAAATCTAGTTGGTTGACCAACTTGACCCAAAAATTTAATTTTGATTTTAATTAGTCCTGTCCAAAGATAACTTTCTTACTTCTTACGAATAAAACCTGTGCACTCTCCATTTCTTTTTTATAGTATCAAGCATACAGAAAAAAAATCTTCAAAATATTTTATGAAATTTTAATGAATCTTTATGTTTTAAACTTCAATTCCTATGCCTTAAAAAATTCATTTGTGATTTTATGACTAAATTTCTGTAAAAACAATAGCTCAAAAGAGAGAAGAGCTTGAAAAATGAAATTTCACTTATAAGCATTGCATAAAGGTACAGGTTTATACCGAATTTTGAACAAATAGGAATGTGTCATTCTGTTCGACAATGAGCGCGTGAGTACAATAACTATTTTAATCTGCACATTTTGTATTTCATTCGTTTCCTCTTGAATTTTAGATGTGCATTAGATTTTGAACCAAATCCTTGGACTCATTGAATCCCTGAGCATTGGAAATATTGCCGCACTGAATTGCCGAAAAGAATGAAATTTTGTATTACATTCTTTTCCCCAGAATTTTAAATATATTTTTGATTTTAGACCAAACCTTCGCACTCTTTGACATCATAAACATTCGAAATATATATGCTTCCGAAGTGCTTCATTTGATCATTAGAATTTCCCACTGTAGAATTAAAAATTTCTTTTCTACTCCAAACGGTCAGAATACATAATAGAATTTAGTTTTGATCAAACTTCGGTAGTGACATTTGGACAAATTTTCTTTGAAAAATTGCACTACAATGACAAGAATGTGAGTAAAAGAATAACTGTAAAACTGTAGTTGACTGTAGATTTCGCATTCTGAAGATTGCGAATTTGAATTTGAATTTTGTCAAGACTATACTGGCTTCATTCTAAACCACTGCATAGGACTCTTTTTATGTAGAACCATATTAAAAATTGAAATTTTTGCATATTTCCATTATTCGGATTCAATGAGAGTCGATTATAAAACGATTTCGTTTCAAATACCTAAAAATTCATAATTTCGAAACATATTTTCAGTTAATAGGTATATTTTTTTACAACTTTAGTAATATAAGTCATTTTTAAAATATAAGAAGAATGACTTTATAAACGAATATTTAAAGGAGCAAATAAAATGTGATCTTTGAATTTAAAAACATTGTTTTCATATTTAAAGGTTGACAATCGTATATTTTAGTAAAATTCCAAAGAATGAGAACTGATAAAGCCTAGATTTTTTGTTTTAAGTATCATAAGTCGAAAAAAAAATTCTTCAACTTCAACATACACTTGTTTATATGCAAGCAATCGGAGCTGTATTCAGAAATAGTATTTTTAAGTCTGAAAATTGGAGTATAGATAATATAGGAATCAAAATGGCAGGATTGATTAAATTTTTTTTAATTTTAAGAGGATGTAAAAATAATTTTAGTTTTTAATCTACATTTGCATTTATAAAGAGAGCATCAAGTTCTGATGCTAAAAACACGATGAAACATCAGTTGAAGAAAACGATAGAACGATTTCCTTAAAGAATTTCTTTTAAGGCTCGTCAAAGTAGTATGATTGGTTCATATTCGCATCAGATCTCTATGAAGGAGTTATTTATATCTTTAAATACTGTAAAAGTTTAATACACATGAGTCCAATAATTTTTTTATCATATATGATAAGTAATATCCTTTTGTAAAAGTTCTGTGAAAAGAACCTCCAAATTTAGTTTTAAAGTCCACTTTAGTTTTATTACTCCACCTTCCGAAAACATTGAAAAATTAAAGAATATAATCTTTTTTTTTTGTATTTAAATCTGCTATTTTGGTAAAAGTAACAATGTATTCATTTAAAACCTAACAAGTCTGATCTCTCCGAAAATTTCTTCCTGATAAATTTACTACTTGTGTATTATTAACCATTAAGCCATTGATGAATAATAGTTATGAAGCCTATTAGACTGCAATATTTGGCGAGTAATCACATCGATGTGATATACAAACCTCAAAATGCCCAAAGAGTATTTTGGAGGCTTTTATTCGATAGATTAATTCCAAAAGTTGGCACAAAATTACATCTGTAGTCACGAGATCACATAACAAATTTCATTTGTTTAACTCATTGCATCTGCAATTTCTTGCTTTATTTACTTGTGTAAGAATAGACCGACATACGGTCAACCCTTAACAATGTGACTTCCAAATTTGAAAGGTACCTACAATTTTGATATTAAATTTACATACCAAATTTTATTCATCTAGCACTCTTTGTTTTATATTTGTAGAGTTAATTTATATTTTCACAACCAAACTGAGAAATTTCAGACAGTTTTTTTTTTTAATTTGATAAAAATGTATAAATTTGGAGTAGAAACCCTTTACCGGATTTCCTCAGTCTAGCTGAAATAATTTTCCAGTTATCGTGCTCACGAAAGACGGCAGATAGACAGGCATAAACCCCAAAATGTATTTTTCGAACTCAGGTGGTCTGAAAGTGGAGATTCACGGAAATCTTAGGTTAGAATTTTTTAACGGTTAGATTATTTTCTTTTTGTATACATCGTATATTAGAGAGTAAAAGTTGAAAAACCTAAAAACTAAACAATCCCCGAAACTTAACTTCTGAATTGAATTCATCAATTTTTAATTTATATGAAATTTCTAAACTTCATGATTTATCATTAATGGCAGTTTGTATCATAGCGCTCTATTTTCAAGAGATGTAGCGGGAAAAAAAACTTTAATAGAGCCTCCAGCCACAATAATTGGACCGATTTCCTTATTATTATCAGGCAATTATTTTAATGCATTACAGTAATGGCTAGACAATCAAAATATTCTATGTACATTGCGCTAATATTAAAGTTGCATTTTCTTTTGTTGCGATATTTCTTCAAAGTTGGTGGCGATTACTAAATTAGTAATATAAATATGGTGGGTGAACAGATAGTCGCCGAATGCGGGCAGTTAATTTCAAAACACAATCACTTGAATGAGGTCAAACATCTTGGGTGTCCTTAACTGATAATGATAGTTCCATATAGAATGTTAATTGTGCTTCGAATTAAGAGAGTGAATAAATTTTTAAATCAAAAGATTCATATTGTGTAAATAAAATGTCCATTTCTATATTTATTTCGAAAATAAAACATTATTTCATCTTAAAACAGTATGAAAAATAGGTCACACTTTTAGAGTTTCGAATCAGTAATTTAAAAAAAAAATTAATCCTATTAAAACCGTATTAAATATTTTCTTTTAAAAACACCCGAAATAAGGAATTGAATATCTAAAAGCAATATTTTTTGAAAAATTCGAAGAGTTTTTGAAGATTTCATGATTTATGGCATATTAAAATCCCAGTTTATTAATTAATCCCATCTGCATTTCAAATAAAGGAAATGCTTAATTTAAAATAATATCAAAAAAGAGAAGTTTTATATCCTATTATTATAAGCCCGGAAAAGTATTAATAGCTTATTTTTGATTCTTATAGAAAGTTCGGTACTAATAGCTTATTATTATTATTTGAAACCGGGAAAGTATTTCGGTTGTTTAAATGATATCTCATTTGTAAAAGCATCACGAAAGGGTTATTTTTTAGCCAACCAAAGCTTATGCTTCTTTGAAACAATAAAGTTCCCAAATGAACATTGCATCGATTTTGAAAACTTTTTCATAGATTCCCAATTAAGCTGGTGAATAACTTTTCGAAACAATAGAGCCAAAAATGTTCCATCAGTTTTGATTTGTTTTGATTACATATAAGACATGCCTACAGTTCCATGTCTTTTGTTGGATATAAGACATTATAATTCTTATTTTATTTAATAATAACCCAGTTTCTTAAAATAAAACTTTACATTAGGTACAAAATCTTGTCATGAATGGATTTAACAGAACGCCAAATATCCGCAGGCGATTTCTTTATCTAAATGAAATTATCTTATCCTTCATTGAACTAACTCTTCGAGTAAAATATTTTTTTCCTGTTAAAATTTTATTAATATCCGAAATTTAATGTAGGAAGAGCTAAATGTAGTTTATTAAAATATGAAGTTAAAAAAATGAAAACTTTTGCAATAGCACGTTTTTTGTTTAAAACGAACAGTTATTTGTAATGTCTTTGAAACACTGATAGTGAAACAGGAAGCAGTATTTTAAACTATTCTTGATGATGAACAACTATTAGCAAATTAGGTCTTTTTTAGAAATATCATCTTTTAAATATCATACGTCTAAGATTTCCTGACTCTCCAATGAATATCTAAGAGCAAATATGTTTAACAAAACAAATTTTACAATGCTTTGCATAGTCAGAGATTTATATAAGCTACTTTGTATGTATGCATGTATATATATATATATATATATATATATATATATATATATACACACACACAAAAGTATAAAAATCAAGTTAATAGGAAAAACAAATAATATATATATATATATCAAAAAAAAAAAAAAGAATCCGGCCTGAAGACTTTTTCAAGGGTCACCCTCATGCAGGGATTCAAAAAAAGGGATTTTTTCTGTTAAGGAAAATCAGACAATTAAGTCTAATAATGATTCCTTCGTGACCCGAAAATCCCCTGAAATTAGGCCCAAGAGATATACAATTTTAACAGAAAGGAAAACACAAAACGACAAATTAGAAGAAAAACCCACTAATTACAATAACAAAAAAAACAATAAAAACCAAAATACCATAAAATAACACTAAAGAAAAAACGAAAAGGCAAGAACAAAGGCAATTTCCATCAACAGTCAAGAAAAGTTTAAGCTATCGATTGTGATTCCCGCTTATTAAAAACACAAAGCTAACGGTAATTTAGGTAAAAATTGTAAGCTCCCAGCGCCACCTATTGAGTGATATAATATGCATGGAAAGTTCTATTTTTTATTTAAGCCAAAGGATTAATCCCAAACCATACCTTGTTTAATTAAAAAATTGACATTACAGTAATTTTTAGGAAATTCATTTTTAATTAAATTATTAATGAGGTTGTTCGATGCTTCAATATAGGAATTTTTATTATTGCAAACCCTTTTGATCCTGTTAACTTGTGAGAAAATTAGAGTTTTGAAAATTTTAGAGTATAGATTGGAATGGTAGTTACATAGTTTTGTTATTTTGAAGTTGAATTCATCCCTTTTATCGTATATACCAACTATTGTTTTATCATTATCAATTTCGATTTTTAAATCCAGAAAGGTAGCCTCAAGTTGATTTTTATTCGTTTCTGTTAGAATTAAATCTTTTGGATAGCAATTAGTTACAATATTAGTATTGTCTAAGTTAATCAAAAGTAGGTCATCAATATATCTCCACCCGTTTATTAAATTATATTTAATTACCTTTTTTCTCATAGTAATGTAGAAAAATATTAGCCAAAGCACTTGAGAAAGCTGTTCCCATTGGAATGCCCTTAACTTGTTTATAAAAAATTAATACCATGGTACACTTAGGGAAGTTATTTGACTCTTTGAATCATAAAATGTTATATTATCATTTTTTTTTTACAAAAATAATTCGACACAGAAAAACTACAAAAAAAAAGATCCATTTTACAGTTAACGATTAACATAATGTAAGGATAATTATGTTAGATAATTTTAATAATCATACAAAGTGAGTACTGATATATGTGATAGCATAAATTATCAGTCAGTCAAATTATAGCCAAGCCGAGCGATTGGTATCCATATGTAATAAAACGATTTTGCGATAAATTGATGAATTATTTCACAGCGATCGGATAATATAAGATTTAGAGCTCATATCTCTAACACTTAATGATATAACCAAAAATTCTATTGTAAAATTGTGAATTGTATCCATTTAGTCAGAAACGAATGCTAAGTATAATGCATGCTACTCTTTTTCTGAAGAAAGGTTTCATAAAGTTTTCATTCCACCCTGCATTTATAGTGTTACCACCCATTTATAGAGTAACCACCCTGTATTTATAGTGTTACAGAGAAATTTAGAGTGGTTATAATTAAACTTCCACTTTGAAATGGTCATAAAAGGAAAGAAAACTATTGTGCCAAATGTTCTCAAACTTGGCAAAGGTTTAAAGAAAACCATGGGAATTTTCTTTCCGCAAAAAAAAAAAAAAAAAAAAAACTCTCACCATTGTATGGGAATGGCGCTGTACACAATATTATTAAACCAAATAAGACAAAATCCCCCATTTTTTAAAGCAAGTTAAATCGCATTATTACATTCTCAACATTAGCTCTTAGCATATTAGGAGGAATGTTACGCACATGTCTGTGTACCGCATCTTTCAATTCCACCAAATTGTTTAGCTTATCAACATAAAGAGTGTTTTTAAGATAACACATATTGAACATGCTTTGTAACACGTTTCGGAAACGATTAAACGCAATTGAAACCAGTGTCTTCATATCGTATTTTAATTAACAATATTTCATATAATGCCATTTTTCCCCTGATGCTGAGTTTTCGAACTTTTTTGGAAAAAAAGGATTTCCCATGACATCCTTTAAACTATTGTTAAGTTTGATAACATTTGGTCCAGTAGTTTTCCTTTTATGACCACTTCAAATTGGAACTTTAATCATAACCATCCTGTACAATTGAAGAAATTTATCTTTTCTATGGAATTCGGAACACTTAAATATTTGTTTTATGTCCTCTAAATATTATAGTTATATACAAGTTTGACAGATAATTTTTCTTTAAATCCTTTATTGAGTTCATTATCTGTCGGTGTATCCTCCCATATCTATAATGAAGATTGCAACAAAATAGATGAATGAATTTAAGTGTTATTTTTCATCAAAATTCCGTATTAGAGTCAAATTTGGAAATAAATCTGTCAAGAGGAAAAGAATAGAATTTCCAAGTGTGCAATAATAGGTTACAAATACAGGAAGTGTAGAAAAAAATTGTCGATAAGAACCAGTTAAACCAATTCATTACCTTTTATTTTATTAATTAAAATAATTTGCGGTCTGTCTGTGAGATAGCAGATATTTTAAAATACCATTCATTTTGTAAAGTATGCAAATTATAATTTAGAATACAATCAAAGCAATTAGGAGAAAAAATATTTGGAAAGTGCTCTACAAAATAGTAATCAAAGTAAAATCAAAGTTGTCTTCATATCAGTTTAGAAACAGAAATCTCATTCTATACACATAGAATAGAAAAATACAATTTTTTACAAATCATTTCTTTTTTCCTATTGCATGTTTAACGTCAAATTACTCATTTTGTTAATTTGTGTTACGCCTGTGTTGTAACTGTTCTCTGCTTCTGTTTGCTAAAAGAATCATCATAAGAAACAATGTTTATCCTTTATAGAATAAGCAAAATCAAAATTCAGAAACTATTTTTTTCCTAATGAAAATTGGGAAGGTTCCTTTTTATTATTTGATTCATTAATTTATATCTGAGTGTTATTGGCTTTACACTTACTTTCAAATTAAGACCGTTCAGCTTGGAAAAAAAACCCCTCAGGAAGTTCAAAAAGAAAACACAATTATACGTGAAATGAAGCGTAAGATGAAAAAAAAATGTAATGATAGTTTAAAATTATTTAAGGATTTATCTTTTTTAAAAATTTAATTAACCAGTACTGAAGCATTAAGATCAATTTAATCAATATGTGGTAAAGGAAAAATAAATCCCAAATTCGAGTTTAAAAATAAAATAATTTTGAAAAAATAATACTCAAGGAAAGTCATGATAGATTCAATTAAATTAAGAAAAAAAGACACAACAAAACAGGAAACGAATCAACATGTAAAAGAAATACAAATCGATGTTGTTGGTTAAAGATCCCAAAAAATCCATTGTGTATACAACTGATTGAATGATTTGATAACAACTACTTCTCTCTTTGCATTAGCAACTCTTTCTTTTTTTCAATATAAAAGCACGAGAATTTCAGCAGGACCAGAACGGACTTAACTATGGTCAGCTGAATCCTTTTGTTCACACCCGAAATCCGCTTGCATTTTCTCTCTCTCTTTGAGTTTCGATTTCGATTCTTCTTCGATAGGAACACAACTGATTTATTAAATGCTTTCTTTTGCTGGAGGTATATTCTTAAACCAGCTGGAATGGTCTCCCCAACACTTCTTTTCATATTTTCTAATAAATGCGTCATCCCATAGAACGCGTTGCATGCAATTGGCATACAATAGTTACTACAACCTTTGGCGTGAATTTAACATTTTTAATAAATCTATTGTGTCATTCTTGGTGAGATTTTACAATTAATCCCTGGCAGGCGGTCAATAATATCCGGAAACCGAATTTGTGTTTTAATCGTCTTTTATCCAACCGATTGAAACCAAAATTTATACAGAAATACATTTGTTGTCAAAAATTCCCATATAAAATTTTATATATGCAAGTTATTAAGTTTTTGAGTTATCGCGTATGTATGTTTCTGAAAGTATAAATCGACAGACAGTGACTCATTGTTAGATTCAGCTCACAATTTGATAGGTGTATACATTACAGATGTTAAATCTGTGTGCCGAATTATCCGCCTATCTTTTTTCGTACAGTGGTTATTGTTCTAATTTATATTTAATTAGACAGACAGATATTCTATGAAGGCATTTTCCTCAAAATGTGACAGAAATCTACAAATTTGGTATACAGACCATATACCAAATTTCATCCGTCTAGTTGAAAGTGCATTTGAGTTATCTTTGTCATCAAACAGACAGAGGGATGGTCATTTTCCAAAAATGTCTTTTTCGAATGCAGTGAGATCTAAAACGTGGAAATTCATCAAAATATCGGATTCGAATTTTCTGACGATTATTATACTTTCTTTACTGCATATACGAGAAAGTAAAAACAAAGGTTAAGTGGGTAAGTTTCTAAAATGCTATTCGAACAAAATAAATTCTGAGTGATAAATTATTGATTATTACACGTAATAAAATAAAATAACACATTATAGAACATTTATTGGGCATATTATTTGACATTTATCCGATATAGGATGATCCAAAAATGTGGAACAGGAGTTTATTTCTCTAAGTATTGTGTATGTGTTTATTTCTCTAAGTATAGATGTATACTTCTAATTACAAAGGTGCATTAAAAAAGATGGGAAATTTTATAAAAATACTTTGACTTATGTGAATATCATTTATAAGAAGTTTAAAAAAATTAAATTTTTATACATCTAACCCCAATAGTGTAGAAGTGGCAATTTGTTATATGTTATTATTACATTAATATATATTCATACAAAATTTTAGAATTCTATCAATAGAACTTGAGGAGATATACTTATTTTTAAACTTAGCGGATTTTCATAAATTTAGACAAAAAAATTATTTCGAGAGAGTACGTTTATGCAACACAGAAAATCTGCAACTAGTAGTACGTTATCCAATCATTATGACTTGAAATAAATTTGCTAATTATACATAATGCCGTTCACCTTTACTGTTTAAGAGTAGCAATTTAACTTCATAGAAAGCAGAAAGTTGAGAAATTCAAATACAAATTTAATTTAAATTTAAGATATTTCAAGGAAGTACTAAAGAGCCAAGAAAGAAAATAAAATTATTTGCTCGCAATTACGTATGAGATATTAAACTTTCCTGAAAAACAATGTATTTCAAGAACTAAGAATATTTTGAAATTCTTAATTGATTACAATAATAATGCAGCTATATGTCTATGTAAGTATTGTTAGAAAAATGGAGTTATGTATAAATATAAAAAAGTTCCATTTGAACAAGTTTGGTAAACATTTTAATTAGCATATTATTTTACTACCTTTGAAATTTAATAGAAGTTAATAAATGAAATATTATTTTCTGATCCTTCCCTCCTTTTTATCCTCCTGAACTTTCCCATTCCCTGCCTTTTAACAACCTTTGGCGAATTATATATTATCATTGAAAAAAAGCAACGAAAGTCTTATTCAAAAACCAGTCAGATATAAAAAAGTGGTCTAAGTCAATAAATTCTTCTTTAAATATCTTTGCGAGTTTTATTGACAGGTTCTTTACCTGTAGGTTAGGTTCCTTATGTGGAATTGATTAAGTTCCTTACCTGTTTGATAATGTTTACTTAATTATAACAGTATTTATAAGCAAGAAACCTCTGCTTAAATAAAATAGCATGCAAATATGGATGCAACACATACATGATATATAATCTATATCTATATCTATACTTATAATAAAGCTCAATGTGTGTGTGTGTGTGTGTGTGTGTGTGTGTTGGCGCTCTACAGGCCAGACCATTCAACCTACAGCTACCAAATTTGGCACGTGTATACCTTGGAGGCCGGGAATGTGCACCTGGGGGTTACTTTTTCGAATTTTTAATTAGAATTGTATTTATTTAAAAATTAAGCGAAATTTTGGCGTGTTTCTGCTATAACTTCCGAAAATATTACCGCACAAAAAAGATTTTTACATCAAGTTAAAGATCAAAAATTTATCTTTTAAATGCTACCAATGCTTTAACATCAAAATTAAATTTCTGTTTTTAATGAATTTTTAAATAAATATTTTAACTCTATTTTTCAGCAATTTCTTTCGCACAAAATAAAAATAAACGTTTCGCATTCCTGGAAAAAAAAATAGTTTTTTTCAAAGTGTTGCCATCACATTGATTAAAGCTCCAATTAAAAATAAATTAAATCTTTTTGGAAATGAAATCGTCTGTAGGAAATGAAACAAACATGAAATATTATTTTTTCTAAAAAATAAATTCAAGAAAAATTATTTTATGATCTTTTACACTCTCTATATTATTAATCCAATAAATCAGTTTTATTTTAAGGCAAGTTTTGTTTAATATGAACAGGATATCCATTCAAATCAATGCCACACAGCTAATTTGTAAACCTTTAGTAAGACACAGATCTGTTGCGACATAAATCGTAAATATTTTAATTAAAAGTAGCAAACGATTATTTTAATAATTATAAATTTTATTTTGTAAATAGTTGTGAAATTCAGATTGGCAACAGTGATATTTTTGGAACTTTTAATTTGTAATTTAAAAACGATGCTAGAATTTTGAATGAAAATAAGTTGATGTAAATTTGATAATATTATCTACAATGTAATAAGATTTAGTTTCATAAGTTTGTCTGCATTCTATTTTTGTTGACGCACGAACACAACAGATATAATAAAATGGTTTAAATAGAAAATGATTATATTTTACTTAATTCAATAAATGCTCTAATAAATAACGAATTTTTGATTTTACATAAAGCTTCTGCTGTGGAAATCACGAATAACAAAATGTTCTTGAAACACTAATATTTTAAATAAAAAGAGTTAATTTCCAATCAACTAAATCAATCACTTAAACTGACTGATTTATGAAAATTTGAATATCACTATTCAAAAAAAAAAAAGGGATAATTTTAGATTTTCCATCGATCGTTTCAAAGAAAATACGCCAATCAGCGCGCAGGTTTCTCAAGATTAATTGGCCTAAGATTATGAAAATGTTGAGTTTTTCTAAATTTTTAACATTCAAAACTTCATAAATAAGTCTTAGTTGATTGTGGAAAATAGAAACATTCATTCATTTATTTAAAATTTGTCGTGTCTAGAATATTTCTCAGAATATGATACCTTACTGCATTAAATTTAGATTTCATAATTTTTGAAATATATTTATAATACGGAACAAAATATTATTATTGATTTCATTTCAATCCTTTTGAAAGCAAAACTAAAAACTGAATTTTATGCTAAATCTGAGAAATTTTTGTTGAATTATTCTTTGAGATATTACATAAATTATCAAAAATATTTTGTAGTTCACATAAGACTTAAATACCGAGATATTCTGTTTGCAATACTCATATTCAATAATAATAGTAATAAATAAATAGCAATAAAGATGATAAATAAAATAAAACGCTTGGTTTTATTAAAAAATATCTTTATATTAATTGCAATTTCATCATTTCCACTTTAAATTAAAGTTGACTTTTTACCGGAAAGGACAACAAATTAGCAAAATGTATAGAGTAAATTGAACGAAACGATCTAAACAAAAGTATAAGTTTGGTATGACTATCCAAATTTGAAGATTAAAAATGTTTTGTTTGAGAATCTATTAAGAGACCAGTTACTTAAAATATGTAATTGAAAATTGTAGCGAGCGGTAATACTGGCGAACCGGCTGGTCGCCAAAGGCGGCTAGTAAGTTAATAAATAAAAAGACGTTCATTTTCAGAAAATTGCTAAAATAAACCATAGGAAGTAGTCTCCCCAAAACTTTCTCGCATACCCTCTAATAAAGATGTTATCCCAATGAACGCCTTGCATAGTATTGGCATATAATAGTTACGAAATATTAATTTTTGACATGAATTTAACGTTTTCACAGTATCTCTCGTGTCATGTATGGCGACCTATTTGGCGATTCATTCCTGCCATACGTTAATAGTAACTAAAAATTGAAATAGTGTTTTATACACATTTTTGTCGACCGATGGAAACAAAGTTTTGACATAAAATTGTACTTCTATTCAAAAAATTCCGAACAAAATTTGATATCTTTAAATTACTGGTTTTTTGAATTATC
>JAPMOR010119895.1:165419-178587 GCA_026543865.1 Argiope aurantia
GCCATTTGGCCGAAGAGGACGGAGATGCTCCTGCAATGTACAGAAAGGCCGGTGCTATCCCTGTCACGGTGACCAACGTGCCCGAAATCTGCATGTGGTGGGAGACAGCGAATCACGTTTATGGAATCACGAAGAATCCGTTCGATAACAGAAGAACAGTTGGAGGAAGCACAGGTTATCTTTGCATTTGTTATTATTATCAATTTTAATTTAATTAAGGTAATTTAATTGCCTACTTTTTTAGTGTCCTATTCTTCCAACAGGAGTATAGATATTTCGGGGAAGTTTTACTTTTTAATATACAAAGTGCTTACCATTTTTTCAACCATTGGTTCTTTAGGATATTTCTTGCGAATAAAAAATCTTTTAAATCTTTTATGCATAAATGGTTAGCTTAGAAAATGATTTTTTTTTTATTTCGAATCTTTGATCTATTTATAGAAAAAAACATTTGTATGTCTGTGGTCGCCTTGCATGTCAGATTCTTATACCTTAAACTTTAAAAAGCCACCTACACAATACAAGTAAAGTGTCAAATATTTCTTAATTGATTATAAAAAACGATAGAAAGACGAAGGATAAAATATTTGAAGATATACTGAAAACGATTTATTTTTATTGCAAAAAATGTAAGGTGAAAAATTATTAAAGAAAGAATTTTTAAAATTTATTAAAAAATAGAATAAATTACAAAATTACAAATAAATCATCATCATTAAAAAGATAATTTTTTTAAATTTTAAATCTTGAAAAATTAATGTGGTGTGATATCTGTTAGAGGCTAACATGTAAAGGGTGTCCCAAAACTAATACAAGATTTGAATGTTCCAATATTCTTGCAGTAAAGTTTTGGCAATCCTATTAAAAAACCATTTGACAGATGACAGTTTAGGGTTAGTAAAAATAGAGCGTTACATGATAGAAAAACATGTTATTATCTTTGAAATTGTGATTTTTTTTATTGAATCCTACAGTACACAGGATAGGGTTATGTATGCAATAACACGTAGGACAAATAGCCTTCAATGCTTTGACGGCGCATACGAAATCTTTTGTCGAAATTTTCCATGATCATTTTGCATAAATGTGACTGAATTTCATTGAAGCAGCGTTGAATTTCCTCTTTCAATACCCACGTGTTTGTGGGCTTGTTGTCATAGACATTTAACTTCAAATAACCCCTTAAAAAATCCAGTGGTGTTGAATCACACATCTAGGGCGTCAATTCTCAAATTTTAGAAATGTGGCAGCCAGACTTTCATTATTTTTGAAATATTGTTCAACAATGAAAACATATTGTTCTATAGTGCAATGCTCCATTTTTACTAACTCTAAACTATCAACTGCCAAATGGTTTCTAATAGGGTTCCAACACATTACTACACGAGGAAAATTTATATCTTGTGATCATTTGGGGACCCCTTTTAGAAACACAAAAATCTGGCTTGGTTCTAAATCAATTATAGCGAATCTGACGCGAGCATTCCTATTCTCTAAAATGTATTCATGCCAGATCTGATAGTCCTCGGTTCAATAATTTGTTTTACACAACACCAACGCACAAGAGAAGCATATGCGATTTTATTATAGTAGAGATATAATGAGTAAATATTGCAATTGTCAAAATATTTAACCTCAATGCTTTGACGAATGTTCTCTTTATAGATCTTATTGAATCCGAAAAGATCATTATGTCTATTTCTGTGACAAACAGATGTTCAATAACGGAATGAGAGATTGTGGAATGAAATTTAACAAATTATTTTCAATCAAAATTGGATATCAAATTTCGACAGAATCCGTAGAAACAACTAATTCTATTCGAATGTATAAGTCCATGTAATGACTCGAAAAGTAATGATCCTGATGAGTGCATTTTTAAAGTATTATCATTCTATACAATTTACAGATCTATGTTTAATTTTGGACTAAATCGATCAACCAGAAGAGACAGAAAATGCATACTCAGTTTGCTTTACTGTTCTTACAAGCTAAACAGAAGAAACGATTATTTCTAAAAATATTTGAAAAAGTCGAGGGAGGAGATTGCGTTTTGAAATATCTTCACAACCACATGATGATTGTTTTTGTAGTATAAAATATGTAGCAACTGCGCCATTCAGGAAAAGTTTACACTGCTGTGGTTGAGTGAGTTAATCCAAAGAAACGAAAGAGAAAGAACATTGTCGATGTTTAGTGTTAGTGGTATCCCGATAGATGCTTATAGTTTTTGCTTGGATTAATTTGTAAATTAATAGTCTGTTCACTTTTTTGTTGTTCTTGTCCATGTATGTGATCTGTATCAACTAAGAAAAAAATTTTAAGTCCCTGAAAACGATTCATAACAATATATTTATTAATCTTACGGTTTTACAGGTCTGTAAGACCTATTCACTACCATTATTTCGAAGAATTGTGCTAATAAAAACTAAAAAAATATTAAAATTTTAAAATTTTATTCATGTACTGAAAGTTGAATTAATATAAGATAGTTTAACAAATTATTCAATGACATTGAATTCAAAATTCAGTATTTCTTTCAAATTTCTAAATTTAAGACTCTGTAAGCAAAATAACGGTATCATAAAATAATTTTATATTTCTTATATTTGACTAATCATAAAACATTTTGTTTCTACACAAAAGGTGGTGAGGCAGCTTTGCTGACTGGCGCAGGCGCTATAATCGGCATTGGAACAGACATCGGAGGAAGCATTCGCATTCCATCTGCGTTCTGTGGAACTTATGGGCATAAACCATCAAGAGGTAACATTTGCCGTTTAATTCTATACAATATCTTTATGTTTTTATGGCCTTTATTGCTTGTTTAAATAACTACTAAATCGTTAGGTCTCATTTTCTTTTTCATCATTTCGTACTACAAAAACGTAAAACAAGACAATTCAAATATACAGAATAAATTCTTCTAGTTATGACGAATGCACATGAGTAATGTCGTCAATCATAACGACCTGAAAATTGACAAAATGGAGGTACCATTAAATATAGTTGGGAAGCATTTTAGCAGTCGGACTGGACATTTCTTCAACTAAATCAAATTTCACCTTATACAAATCATTAGTTGCCAAATACTCTTCGCATATTGAAGACCAAAATGTTAATGATATTAGTATTTAGTCAGTAACTAATGACAGTACTATTAATATTCGTCATTAGTTGACAACTGACGAATAATGTCTTCATCTATAAAATGATGAAATGTGAATACTAAATGGGCCTTTTCTGGAAAGAGCCTTGAGTTTTAGACTATCTAATATAAAATATTTTCGGTGAGCAAGCTTAAAATTAATCAAACCATTTTAAACTCAGTCCGAAACCATAGTCAAAGCAACATCTAAGCTCAAGTACAAGGGACCAAAGATATCATCACAGTTTTTTTTTTAATATTCGTATGCATCCATAAATATCATTAAAACTGTAGTAAACGGTTTCATATTATTATCATTTTTTAAATGTTTATAAAGTCTATAGATACTTATTTCTGTGTCATCACTGTAGATATTCCGGTGTTTAATAAGACTCTCGTGTTGTGCCCATAAAGCTGCTCAATGACTAGAATGGTTATGATTACGGGGGTATGAGACGGCGTTTTGTTATGTAGCTAGAGTTAAAATGCTCTTTAGCCATAGCGTACGAAATTTTCACAAGCTCCCATTTTACGCTAGATTGAGAGAAAATGTATTGACATTGGCATTTAAATAAATATTCCTATGTCAAGTTTTTATTATTATTATAATTAAATGCAAAAATCATCCTATATTGTGTGAAATTGACCGTAACAATAGCATATTTTTAATGCTTTACCATTTTACATCAAGACTGAAAAAACCTATATTGGCACCGATGCTCAAACAAACATCTGAGTCAAGTATTATTATTATCAAATGCAACTAAACATTTTAAATTGTATGAAACTGACCACTGAAATCGCCTATTTTAATGCTTTGCTGTATGCTACATGTACGAGGAAATAAAAATTAATATGAGCAACCTCATAGAGCATAAAATAGTGACTGATATGAATTTCAACAAAATTCTAGCACACTTGGAAGTAAGTCCTTATGGAATAGCAAAATATATTAATTTCGTGGTTTGAAAAGAGAAGACGATTTTGTAGAGGAAATTGCAATTTGCACTTTTGTGAGAAAATAAGAACTAACAACGAATTAGTAATTTTGGTAACACTAGAAGGCTTTAAAAATATTTTTAATCAGTTTCTTGATGCAGATACTATCAACACATTCTTAATTTCCAAGTCAAAATTTACAATAATGTTTCTATTTCGAAATTTGACCTGAATATATAACGTATCGTTGAAATTACAAATTGATATTGGAAATTTATGATTGCTTGCAATTTTGGAAATTTATGATAGCTTTATAATTGCAGCTTGGACCACATATACATTTATAAAATCTCATGAATCTTAATGTTTTAATGCACCATGACGTAATTTTACTTGTGTTTAAAGCCAACTACAAGTTCAATATTGTTTATTCGTAGGCATCGTGTCCAACTGGGGAAATTTCCCTTATTGCCAGATGTCCCCGGGCAAGAAGGACAATAGACCACAGCTTCACTTTAATAGCACGGGACCCATGTGCCGATATGCTTCAGATTTACCTTTGCTACTTAAAGTTCTTTCTGGCAACGACAAAAGGATACGACTGAATGAAAAAGTATACCACTTTAATTTCTTTTCCTTTCTTTTTTTAATTAATATTCTGAGGGAACTTTACAAGATTCGTTTTTAATAGTCGATTTTTCTTATTTGTTTTATTTTTTTTTATATAAGTTTGCCATCAAGACAGTGCTGTATTTGGGCATTTTGCGACGATTCGTAGTGAAAATTAGTTTCATATTTCAACTGATTTTTAACATTTTAAAGCTTTATTTTCAGTTAATATAGTTCTTTTTTACTTTATTAATTTTATGAATATTTATTTGCTTTTATTTATATATTATGTTAGCAGACTATCCAGCATCGAAACGCTTGCACACAACAGTATTAAAGCAGATGCTCTATTTTTTAAATATTCCAATAAAAAAGTGAAAATAATGAAGCATACAGGAATCTGATCATCAAATTTGAAAAGTATTAATATTATCCAAAATATTTTTCATTTATAGCATTTGTATCACATAAAGACTAATTTATTGGCAAAATAGAGGAATAGAGAATTTAATAGAGGAATAAAGTTTTTAAATCGATCTGCTAGAGCCCCCCTCTCATCCTAACTGCTGTAGATAGCTACCTAGCTGAAAAACCGCATATGCAGCATGGTCATGCATATGCTGCACTAACAACTAACTACTTTTGGGGTGCTTTCGGCAGTAGTCACATGCTGGTTACTCTGCATATAGATGCCACGTTCTGGATTCTTAAATTTCTTGGTATGTCACCGATAGGTATTTTTATTTCAAGCTTGCAAAATTTCGTAATTCGAATGCTTTGAAGCAGCGTATAGCAGTATTAGCTAACTCAATAACGTCACAAATAAGCACTAAACACGTGGCAAGTCAATTACTCAATGGAATTATTTATTTACTCATTAATTGAATTTTCAATGAAGTTTAGTGACATACAAAGAAACTGGTAGGATTGCTTACTTTAATATAACTGAAATTTATACCTAATCATGTGCTTCCACTGGAGAAGAGGGGGCATATCTATTAACACAAGATTTCTAACAATATTGCTACGATATGGTAAGATATTGCACAGCATTTGGAATATCGAATAACATCATAAAGATATAGTGTGTTAATAGAACCATGCACATTGAGAACAAGAGACCGGAAGACCGGACAAGAGACAGGAGAACAAGAGACCGGATGTTGACATATAAATAAGTAGATTCTTAATTATCTTAAGAGTATAATAACAATGATGTTGATGCATCAACAGTCTCATCTCCAATATCAAGTCATACCTCCTTTTAAGGTTTCTGTGCATGAGATGAGTGATAGAATCTTTATACATAACTATTTATTAATAACGATTTATCTAAAATCTTATACATAACTATGCATATATACATCATGGGGCTCTAACTATTTTTATTTTAAAAGAAACAATAGAAAAAACTTTAGTTATAATCATTATCATCATCAAACACACACAAAATAAAAAGTGCGTTCAGAACTTATAATTTTCAAATTATTAATTTTTTTTAATGTTTAAAAGCTGTAATTAGTCATCTTAAAAACTTAAAAAAAATTATTACTATGTTAAAAATTGGCATTGGTAGTTTTCAGTTGAATCTAAAATATTCCTTGCAGTTGCCCTATCATTCAGTTTTTCCTTAATGCTACAGATGAATGGAATTTTCATTATGACAATTCATCATTTGTAAGTTAAAAATCCTTGATTAGCTTTCACTTCGCGTTTTAGATATAAAGGAAATAACCAACCAAACCGCTTAAAGTGATCATGGTTAATTTTATCATTCGCTTTGTATGATCAAAATCCTCTGGTCTCAAATCAATATATTCCAATGTATAAAAAAATATTCATTAAGTGAGCTCACTGATTCGTTATCACTAATTATATTGTTTAAAATTCTTTGACGTGTGGTGGTATGAAAGTGAAGAAACTATTTTCTAAAAATCATTTCTAAACGCGCGGTGGTTCCTGATCGAATCCTGAAATCCAACTATAATATTTTAACTTCAATAATTGCCTTTAGATGGCAGCACGCTAGCAAATATCCATGTTACGTGCAGAGCGAACATGAGTGCTTTCCCCAGTGCTTTCCCGCTTATTCTGTTATAAATTAACATGTCAGAGAACAACTTATATGGGATTGGCGTACAATAGTATCGAAATATTAACTTTTGGCAGGAATTTTGGATTTTTACTGAATCCATAATGTCTTCTTTGGCAATTAATACCTGGCAAGTGTTAATAGTATCCAAAAGTGGAATTTGTATTTTTGACACATTTTTCTCAACCGACTGAAACAAAAAATTTACACCAAACTGCACTTGTAGTCACAGAATTCTATAACACATATAATACATTAAAATTAGTGCATTTTTGATCATCGCGTTTACATGTTTCTGAAAATACAGACCGACAGTCAACTCGTAGTTAGCTCAAAATTTGACAGATGTCTACACTATGGAGGTTAAATCTGTGTACTGAATTTTATCCATCTAGCTCTGTTCGTTTTGTAATTATCGTATTAACTTATATTCGAAAATTTGCTGTAAAAACCATATACCAAATTCCAACCGTCTTACTCGAAGCTTTTTCGAGTTATTTTTATCACAGACAGACAGACGGACATTTTCCAAAAATGTGTTTTTCGTTCACAGGGAAGTCTGTAACGTGGAGATTCGTCAAAACCTAGAGTGGGAATTTTGTGAAAATTATTATATTTTCTCTATACTACGTATACGAAAAAATAAAAATGCGTCATTTTTAATGCCTTTTCTCAAAACCTTCAATTTTTTTCCCTCAAGCAAAAAACAAACAAATTCAAAATGTACTCATAAATTTTTTGTATATAGGCAATCTGTAACATACACTTTTTCCAAATCAAATCGCGTACGAACAGTTCTTCCTATTTCACGTCTTTTCAAGTGGTTTCAGAAGATATCACCGCACATCTGCGGCATAAAATTCTTTACCACTTGAAACGCGTTAGTGAAACAGATTTGTTTCCCTACCCCCCTCTCTTCCGACTCTGTTTATAATTTATAGGTATTATGTCGCGTGTTTTGTGGTTGAGCAATTTATTTATATTTGACTAATGTTTATACGAATAGGGTGGTTGAAATTTTTTCTCTTCAGTTGCGTTCTTTTTCATTAGCAAGCAGTCATATTCAGGGGGTGTTAAATATATTTTTTAGTATAATATAATTTTCTTAATTTTTAAATAGTTAATGAAACATTATGTTTCTTCGTAGTTTCAAGTAAGGTTGTTGATTATACACTGGTGTGCAAAACTTAAGTAACAATGCAAATTTATGCAGATAGCCATGAAATTGCAGAAAAGGAGCTCTTGCGATCAGTACAATGAACACGTAATTCAAGAGAAAGGTCATGCGTATGCAAATATCAGGAACAAAACGTCACAGGCGACGTGAGCGTACGCAAAACACGTGCGGAAGGCGCGCTCAGCTCAACACTACAATAAAAGGAAGGACGAAGACGCAATTAAAGACATTCTCTGCAAGTGCACGTGAGTTAATTCGTGAAATATGGCAAGCAGAAATCACCTGGACGATTTCACACGTGGAAGAATGATCGGAAAGCTGGAGGAGGGGCGTAGTGTGACCAGTGTAGCTGAAGAGTTCGGAATCAAGAAAAGTGTCGTTTCGCAAAAGTGTCGTTTTCGAAAGCCTTCCAAACCACAGGTACAGCTGTGAGAAAGGTTGGTGATCGCCGCCCCAGAAAAACAACTGCAGTGGATGACCGATATATCGTCCTGCAGCCGAAAAGAACCCGAAACCAGTCAGCAAGCGCCATTGCTCAGCAACTGTGTGCAGCAACGGGGCGACAAGTGTCGCGTTTTACTGTGTCCAGAAGCCTTCACAAAGGTGGCCTATTCGCCCGCCGTCCTGAAGCTGCATCCCTTTGACAGTTTCCCACCGGCGGCACCGTTTAGAATGGTGCAGGGAGCACAAAACCTGGACATCTCATCAATGGAGTCGTGTCCTCTTTACAGATGAGAGTCGTTTTAGTGGCACAAGCGATTCCCAACGCCAGTTGATTTGGAGAGAGGTCGGGACACGGTTTCATTCCAGTAACATCACGGAAAGAGACCGTTTCGGTGGTCCTGGAGTTGCCGTCTGGGGAGGCATTATGATGAACGGGGGGACTGAGCTCCACGTTTTGGACAGAGGTTCTGTAACTGGAGATCGCTATTGTCAGGAGGTGATCCTTCTCCATGTGCGTCTGTTCCGAGGTGCCATTGGATCAGACTTCGTTTCTATGGATGACAATGCACGGCCACACAGGACTCATGCTGTTGAGGAGCTCCTGGAAAGTGAAGATATCACTCGAATGGATTGGCCGGCGTGCTCTCCTGATTTAAATCCGATAGAACATGTGTGGGATGCTTTGGGGAGACGCCTTGCGGCACGATTACATCCTCCTGGGAACACCCGACAACTTAAACAGATGCTGATTGAGGAATGGGCACTCTTACCTCAAGAATTGTTTTGACAATCTGGTGCTGAGTATGGGGAGGCGGTGCGAAGCAACCATTGCAGTAAGGGGAGGGCATATCCCATACTAAGGAACATCTGCTTGCTGTTCTTCCTCTTGGACAGACAATCATGTGTAACTATACTATGAGTCCAATAAAGCCTTTTTTGTTTGATTCCATACTGTATGCATTGTATTCATTTCTGCGCAACTATGCTTTCGTCATTCTTTCAGAACAAAATGCTGTATCTCATTTCAAAAAACATACCTGTTGCTTAAGTTTTGCACACCAGTGTATTTAACTTCTAAATGCCTCTTAAAGAACTTCCCATTTCTGAGGTGCTAACTTTAGTTGAGGATTACTGGTTATTGAAATTGTTTATTTTTCTTTTATAATTGTTTTTCATGTTGTGAGATTGTATAAGAAATTTTCATTAATAATATTATATGCTTCAGTATTTCCTTAAATGAAAAATGAATAATTATGTTACAAAAAGATTTTTAAAGTATCAATTGTTAATCAAAAGAATAGCGCGTTGGTATTTTCGAATTAAACCCCCACCCTTCTTGTTGCAGTCTACTGTAAATTTTTTAAAGGTATTTTCTCCTTTTTTAGACCCTATCCATGTAAATTAATTATATCATTTTAAAGATTCAGAAAATTTATGCTCTTCAAAGGCTTATAAGTTTTGAGGTAATGTTAAAAAGTTCCAGTTAAAGAGATTATCAGCCCTTTGTTTTTAACACTGTTTCTTATGGGATGGATTTCACTTTTTTTTTCTTCGTCGAACGGTGAAGATTTGGATCCGTTTAGCTGACAACTGCATTACTAGGCCTAATCAAAATCTATTGAATAGCCTTAAACTGTTTCCTGCAAGAGAATTACTATATCAAAATGAATATATGTGTGGTTGTCCATAATATTCAATTCAATAAAGGCGTAAAAAATTACATTTTTATTTTTAAAAAGAAACATCAAAAAGACGCTTTATGCCAATTCAAGGAATACTTATATAAATCTCGAAAAAAATACAGGAAAAAAAATACAGTTTGATCGTGCACCGCATGATTAATCCGTTCGCACGAACACACAGCTTGAACTGTTACGTTATCTTGATGAAAGCAGGATCACCACAGTACTACCCCTCCCCCTCTAAATACAATGGCAAGATCATCACAAATACAATACATTTATTTGAGCGTTCAAAACAAAACTGAAATTCTTATTAGGTATGAAATTTTATTTTAAATAAATCAACACAATGACGCGGTGAAACTGAAAAGTTCAAAGTTTATTTATTTATTGATTTTTTGAAAATTCGTATAACCACGATCAAGTAATAAACATTAACAATTCCGACTTGGACGACTATGTTGAAGAAAATTTTCTAGCGAATGCTGAAATAAGAGAAGCATTTGAAATTTTAAAACATATCTTGTTCAGCGAATTTTTAAAAATTATAAAATATATCTTATAAAAAAGTATGGACAGTTTATCAATAAATTGTTAAGAAATGATTGTTGAAACACAAAAATTATTAATTTTTTTAATTTTTATTTTTGAAATAAATTATAGATAGCCCTTATGTAAGATTTCTCCTTTCCCTTGGTGTGATAAAAATATCGATGATTTGATCCAAATCGATTATTGTTATCAATCGATTAATGTTATTGAAACTCTTAAGTCCAATAGAGACCTCTATAAATGACAGCTATCGCATTAAAATGTCTTTTAAAGTTTATTAAGAAAAGCAAAAACATTAATTAAAATGCTTTGCATATAAGTTATAAACAGTTACTTGTATATGCGGAAGATACAATTGGCAAAATTATGAAATAGCATTTCATTTCAATTGGAAAAATTATTTTTCAGAAATCATGAAATAAAAATTGTTAAAAAATTATTGAGAAAACATAAATGTAATTTACAACGAATTAATTAAACTAATTATGAAATCAGAACAATTGCCATTGATACTTTTTCACATATTTTCGAATGCTAATTTACTCTGAATAACTGAAAAACTTCAATTCGCAATTCAATAAAATAAATCATAAACTAATAACTATTTTGAAATTATGCAATTCCTGAAATTTAGCTCTATGCTTCACGAAACCGCTAGTCCGAAACCTTGAATTTGGAGTTAATTCCAAACTATATTGCTGCATCTAATTGATATTACTCAGCCACATTTTTAAAAATTTCAACTATTGCATGAATCATTCATTTTATATAGTAAAAAAATTAAAATAACTGAAGAAATAGCTCAATACAAATTTAAAAATGGCTTACAAATTTTATAGTAAAAAGAAATGAACTTTAAAATAACTTTTAGACTTGAATCATTATTCCAGTTTTATTTATCACATCTAAATACAAAACATCGTAACATACAAAGGAATAATTACAGCATTTTTAAGTTGTAACTGTAAGATGACTTCCTTTATTATAATGACTAGTATGAGTATTGAATACTTTACACAATTTCAATACGCTCTTTGCTGTTTTTCAGGTTGACTTTCGTAAAGTCAAAGTTTATTACATGAAAGAACTACCTGGAAGGTTTAACTCGGCTCGACCAGACGTGCGAAAAGCAATCATGAAGGTAAAATATTTTACAAATCTGTTAAAATTTTATTACAAAATATACATAATTGTTTATTATATTGTCACGTAGAAATATAGTATAGAACTCAATGACACACACAAGAGGTAGAGCTAAACCAATTTATTAACAGAACTCAGAACACAGTAACTGACAAATCTTCTGCTTTTATACAAGCAGAGAAAGTTCCAGAATACTCTTCTGGAGACAGTAAGAAAAGTCCAGAACACTTGTCTGGTAAACTAAAGAAATGTCCAGTATCTTCTGGAACATGAAATAAAAGAAAACATAAAATCAAGGAATTAAGTATTTACATATACTAATAACCGCGTTGCCTCTACCGGGATTCGAACCCAGGTGTTTTGATCACGAGATCAGTGCCATGACCATTCAGCCATGAAGATTCGATTGTCTTTCTTCAATGCGGCATTGCTCCCTCCTTACAAGAACAGTGTCTCGATGTTATGACATTTTATTGTGTGGCTCTAGCTCTCGATCTAGTCACAGGGCCAGTATAAGTTGTCGCGTCTTCACGGTGAGTAGTCTCTTGAGAAATGTCTCTTTCCGGAATGTTGTTGTCCGGAATGTCTCTTTCCGGAAGAATGTTGGTCGTCTTGTTCTTCTGGGTCAAGGTATGGCTTCATGCGTAAAACGTGGACAACTTCCTTTGATTTCCGTCTTCTAGAATTAGGATCAAAATCGGCTACTTCATAAGTGACGGCGGACAACCGCCTCAAAACTTGATACGGGCCGAAGTACCTCTTGAGGAGCTTCTCGGAAAGCCCTTTTTTACGAACTGGAATAAAAATCCACACTAAATCCCCTAGTTCGTATGCCACTATCCGATGTTTGGAGTCATAATACCGGCGATCTTTCTGCTGAGCCTCGAGAGTTCGTGCACGAGCTTATTGCCTCGATTCTTCTGCCTTATTGATCAGATGACTAACATAATCGTCTTCTTGGCTGAACTCGTTGGGGCAGAGAACAAACATCGTATCGAACGGCGTTTCAGCTTCTCTCCCATGTAGTAGGTAGAAGGGCGTAAAACCTGTCATGTCTTGCGTGGCAGTGTTGTAGGCGAATGTGACGAATGGCAATATCTGGTCCCAGTTCTTCTGTTCGACATCAATATACATAGAAAGCATATCTGCTAGCGTTTTGTTGAATCGCTCTGTGAGGCCATTTGTTTGCGGATGATAGCCTGTCCAGAAACCCATTAAAAGTCGATGCTCCTTAGAAGAACAGCGTCTCGATGTTATGACATTTCATTGTGTGGCTCTAGCTCTCGATCGAGTCACAGGGCCAGTATAAGTTGTCGTGTCTTCACGGTGAGTAGTCTCTTGAGAAATGTCTCTACCCGGCGCCTCCACCAAAGAATGTCACG
>JAPMOR010119906.1:0-13241 GCA_026543865.1 Argiope aurantia
TGCAGGCCTTAAACAGTTCTGTTCATTGTACTTCTCTTTAAATTTCTGTCAGCGCTCATAAAATTTCAACTTAAAATTAGAACGGAAATGTTAAACTGCTATTGATATAAAAACATTTTTTTACTGATACAAAGCATGTTTTCTTTTTTTTAAAATATGAAAACTGGAAGTAGAGTCGTTCGGCATTGAAGTTGCATGTGCATTTCAGAATAATTTTCTTCATTTATATAATATCTTAAAGAATTATTCAGCAAAAATTTCTCATCTTCATCGTTAAATTTATTGGTTTTACTTTCAAAATATTTAAATGATGTAAATAAAAATATGTTATCGTATTTCATTCAATAGATGCACTTATGAAAAAATTATGAAGTTTAAGAAGTGAAGTTCTTAATGAATCATATTCTGCAAAATGCTCTTGACACTTCAACTTTTAAATAAATAAATAAACGTTTCTATCTTCTGCGATCAAATCTGACCGATTTATATAACTTTTATATATCAGTTTTAGAACAATCAACATTTTCATAATCATAGGCCGATCACTGTTGAGAAAGCCTGGCAAAAGATTGGTGTATCTCCTTTGAGACTATATATTTCGTATTATTGGACATGTACAAATTGAACCCTTGTGATTGAGTTGAATTCAAACTTTCAACTGTTACCTTTACTTTCTGGTGATTAAAAAGGCTGTATTTCTATCAGACTGCATAATTTGGGATATTCATTTATAAACAAACATCTTATATTTATTTATCAAAGGCTTTTATTACATTTATTTTATTCGAAACTCAAAAATCTAATCATTCCATGGCCTCTTCCTAAAAAATTTCTTTTCTAGTGATATCACGCATCTTCTAAAAAATCTAGAATTTTACGCTCTTATCTGCGGATATGTCGAAAATTTACTTTATTGACAACAAATTATTGCTATCGGTGTTGATTTTTACTATTTTTGAGTGCTCGTGACGTTAGTCCGAAGTAGGAAGATGGGGGGACATCTGCATTCCACTCCCACAGGCTCGGCATCGCGACACGTCCGTTCGTCGGTCACGCCCACGCTCCTACCTGCAGCACTCTCCTACATATACGCACACGGACTCACCTGCACCATACTTCGGAATATCAATGACTTCAGCTCTTCCTCGTGGATTATTACACACGCGACAAAAAAAAATGAAAGGTTAACCTTCGTTTTATGACGTTTGTACGTGTTGCAGAAGGTTAAAGGCTGGATTTTAAATACGCTTCTGTAAACTTGAATTGAACTGTCAGTGTGCTTAACATCAAATAATGAATTTCAATATAAAATATCTGGAAGACTAAATTTTGCTCAGAAATTTTTTTTTTGTAAGATTTTGTTTTTTGGAGAAAATATTTAGATACGAAATACATATTGATTACATATGAATATTTTTTCATCCTTATCAACGTATAAAAGGATCATTTCAATAATAATAAAAAAAAAGAAATGAATACACTTAGTTTCAACATGTTATTCGTAACAAGCTCCTATATTACAGTATTGGTTTTACATCTTATCTATCATATTTTTTGAACTTACACTCAGGTTTATCATGATGAAATCTGGATCGAGTTGGTGCTATATGACATTGTCAGCATGAGATCAGATAGAAAAAGGCTCTAATAGTTATAATTTTTTTTTGTGGGTAAAATTGCGTTTTCTCTGTAAAGACATTTATGTTGATAAACTTAAAAAGTAAAAATATTAAATATAAATACACAAGTAAAAAAATAAGGCAAAAAACGCGCCTTGAACCATGGACCCACAAAACACTCCTCATTCATATTGTTCTGACCACTGTATTTGCACGGCCCACATTTCGAAGCGGAAGTTGAAAATACTTATTCTAATAGTTAATTATAATTTTTTTTCTTATGTAAAATCTCTTTTTTTTTCGGGAAAGGCACCTATATAGATAAACTTAAAAAGCAAAATTTTATCTAAATATAAAATTTGATCCAAATCATTAGAGTCGTTTCTGCGATACACGAAATAAATCAATTTATATATGTTTAAAGTTATAAGAAGTTAGAAGATAAGTTATGCAACTGAAAATGGAATGCAAAAACATGATATAGTATTGTAGCTCAACCATAAAGGCATTAAGTTTAAGAACATGGATAAATTAAATTTTTGTAATAAGATATTCAAAACCGTGGAAGTGGCAAATATTAAATTAAAAATTAGTTTTCTGTAAATTTCACGTTGTTATTATTTTATGTGGGCACATATTTAGATTTTAAAATGATTTATAAGCTCAGATGAATCAATTTTTCCACACGTTCTCTCACTTTTTTAAAATCCTCTTTCACCTAAATGAAGTAAATTGTAGAGAGAGTGTAGAAACTAAATGCTGTTTTCTACACGAAATAATTTGAGGTTTTGAAGTTATTTATAAATAGGGGCGATGATGTTCTTATTTACGAAAGTCTTTCAAGTGCCATAAGTAACAACAACGAAAGTCTTTAAATTTAAATAAAGTAAGATCTAGAAAGTACAAATACATTAGATGCTTTTTCACACGAGGAGACACAAGGTTTTGAAATTGTTTCAAGATAGAGACAAATTATTTAGTGTTGTTAGAGATCTCTTTCTCTTCTCTTCAAGAGATTTTCTTTTCAAAGACTTCTTACAACTAAACGAGGTAAATTGTAGAGAAAGAATGTAAGTCTGATTTTTATACAAGGAGAATAGATCCATTCGCCTTTATTTTTTTAATTGTATTTTTCTATTTGCAAATTTTTTTTCATGAGTTCCGGTGGTCCCGTTATAGAAAGCTCGCGAATTCGAGATAGATCCTGTTTCACTTACAATCTGTCAGTATACAAATCTAGAACGCTTTAAATTTGTCAACGGTCATATGTGTTGCAATTAATGAGAGACGGAAACTTGGAAAAGGTATGCTGGCACAGGTCGTCCTCGTCATCTGATCATGTGGATCCAAAATTACAAGCCTCTCCTATATTGTCTTCGATCAATTTTAAAATGTAATCAAAATCAAATGAAATAAATCGATTTCTTTTAGCCAGGATATGGTTTCCTTATATCGGTCAAAAAGTATTCGTTCGATTCACCATGTCAACTATAGAGTAAAAATTGTGCCTGTAAGTTTTCGTAGAACCTAAGACATGTCTTAAATATGGCTTAGTTCAATTTATATACATAATAAGTCCCGTTTTGAAGGAACGGACCTCGAAATCGTGAGCTGCGGTTAGATAACGAAGGCAATATTTGAAATGGTAATACCATAACAGAAGGAGTATACTGGAATTTAGTGTGCACTACGTCTATCTGCACATTTGTTCTTTGTGGAATCTGCCTTCGGACCTCGAATCCTCCAGGTCCGAAGCCAGGATCTTATTCACATTTCAATCGATTGCAGTTTTAGCAACAAGATTTCATACCAAAGTTCATTTATCTATATCCTTCCATTTTGGTATTATCACGCTTACATAAATGAGAACGTGCAGACGGATAAATAGTCAATTCATTGAAGGGTTTTGTTCAAAATCTAATGCGATTGCACACTTCGGATGCTTGCATTCATGCTTTCGGTTTAATCCATCTTGCGTTTTGCACTTCTAAGTTACCGGTTAACATACAAATATCCTGTGAACGGATTATGATAAAAATCAAGAAATTTAGTATTAACCCTTAACTGGGGAGGAGAAATTTTAGGACTTAACTGGAGAGGTGCGGTCTACGAGACCGCATTTCATTTACACTCAAATTAAATTTTCTAATGAATGTATTAGTATGAAAAACTGCCAATATATTTTGCAGATATTTTTCTTGATATATAGATATGTTTTAGAATTTTTTTCAAAATATATTATCATTGAAAAAAGTAAATGATTTGGAACATACATTTTCTTCTCAAATTGCATGTTACAATAAATAATATACTTGAAAAAACATATTACTTTTTACTTTTTAAATCATATTTATTTTTACAGTATATGAAGGTATATAGAAGACAATATAATGTCAAATTCAACAATTATATGAAAAATAAAAAAATAGGTAAAATTGACAATAGGTAAAATTGGCCCTTTTTTTACCGACTTTTGTGACTTTCATAGTGCGGATTTCTAGGGCATTTTAAACATACAGGTTAAGAACTAGTATAAAAATCAACCTATAAATTCTGTATATATATCTCTTGGTATATTAATATATTTTATAAATTTTTCAATATACATTATCACTAGAAAAATTAATTGTGTTTGAACATACATATCAAAATCAGTTGAATACGAACTTTCATCGAAAAACTCTTCTGTACAATTATCCTTATCACTAAAATCACTTTTTGCTTCGTTTAAAAGTATTTGGAGCACTGTTTCATAATAGGATCCGTAAATTGGATGATATTTCGGGGTTCAAGTTTTAGTGCCCTCTGCTAAGCCCTGTTTATCACCGGGATACTAAGAGGGAGGTGCGGTCTTAGAGACCGCACTAAAAAAAAATGGCTGAATTATTTAAAAAAGCATTCGCTGAAATCGGTTGGAAAACTGCACGTGTATTGAAGGTCACAAAATAGGAAGCTACAGGGTCAATCCATTCAATTGAGCTAAAAATAGAATAGGGGTGACTGAAAATCAATAGCTAGCGGTCTCACAGACTGCACCTCCTCAGTTAAGAGTTAAAACCGCATATTAAATTTCATCCTTTTAGCTCCAGGAGATGTTTTCACAGACAGACATCACAAGCAATCCATCTTTCAGGGAGGTCAGAAACATGCACATTCATCAAATTCTGGAATTCGATAATCACATGATTTTCTGTTTGCAAACTTCGCATACGAGAAAATATTCATTATTATTCAAAGAATTGAAACAAACTTGAAAAAAGAAATGCATAATACTTTTAAACAGAGATTGTTTGGAATTTTTTGATAAATGGGGAAAACATTATTATTTCACTTTAAGTAAATAAATAATTTTATATTTTCAATTCATAGTCATCAGAGAATTTAGAAAGTACAATATATGGTGAAATAATAGTGGTAATCAGAAGACTGTTGTATTGCCATACGGACAGCTGCAAAATATTCATTTTCAAATTAAAAATTTAAAACAATTTAATCAAAAATTTTATTAGCAACTCTTATTCTCAGAGCCCAATTGCAGCGTCTTAAAAAATGGAATCGTTTATTTTTCCGCCCCCCCCCCCATTACTGAATCATTGGCGCAAATGTGTTTAAAAGTCAACACACGCGTGGAAAGATCAGCTTTACCAAAAATACAGATTGAAATATTGTGAAACTGTAAATTTTAGGAATCAGTATTTAAAATAATTCATAATAACCGTTCTTTATTCTTTTTCTAAAAGAAAATGAATACCTTAGCTGTAATTAATCATTTGTTCTTAGTAAAAATTTTTGAAAAATTACTTGTTTTTTTATTTCTAAAGAAAAAAAAATTATATAACAAGCTATTGTTAAAAAAGTTTTTGCGATCTAAAATTTACGTGTACGAGAATTACTGAGACAGATCACGAACAGCAAGCACTCGGAAAGCTTCTTCTTCACCGTCACTTATTGGATATATTTTTGAAATGCTTCGCTAGATGGCAGCACGAAAAATTTAACCTTTTCAAAAAATAACGTTTTTTGAAAAAAATTCGAGTTTTAAGTTGTGATATTTGAATTTTAAATTACAATAAAGGATAAATAACATTCTTTTATACGACGTCACTTTTAAAAAAATAGAATCAAACAAATAACCAAATTGAAAATTAACTACAAAATATTATACAATTTTTTCCGCTATAAAAACAAGTATTATTCTAAAAAGAAGAGATCAAGGAGGGGGACAGAATATTTTTAAATACACCTTTTTAAAAAGCAGTCTAAAGAAATTACTTAAAATTTTAGAGGAATGATCTACAATTTTTCTTTTTATAAAAGGTAATGAGGTCTGTAGCAAAGAATCGCGAGATTTATTGAATTAATTATCTGTTTTGAGGTACCCGACAGTTACTGTAACTTTATAATGTGTTATTTTTAATTACTGTTAGATGACGTAAAATGTTTCAGTTCAAAGAACCTATTCTTGAAATTTTCTCACTACATCGTTTCATTCACTGCATTGATGTGGGGACGGGTATAATGACTGATGTAGTTATTTCCTTCATTTTATGAAGTTCAGTATGCAGGGGGAGGGGGGAAGATATTAGTGACTCTGAGCAGAGTTAAAAATATCCCCGACTTTTTGATGTGAGCCATTATCGGAAGCGAAATTCGAACTTCGGATTTGGAGTCTAGCAACTATGATATTTTTTTTTTAATGTTTAAATTGACAGATTTGTCGGTGTGCCCCTACTGCGGAGCACTTCAAATATAGGAATGAAAAGTTTCTGGCATGGTGATTGGTTTTGATGGATACAGAAATGATGTGGGGTTGATTACCTCTTACCAATGACGACGCGTGCCTTCTTCGGGAGGGAATGTAACATGGACCCTTAGGACTCTAATCATAGTTCCTGACTAAAATGTCGAGGTGCCTGATCATTCAAATTTTTTCCATGTGTCTCAGGGTAGATCGACTTAGATACTTAACTGTGCGCGAATAAACCAAAGTATGCTACAGGAAGTCTGCACTATTTTGTAATTGGCATTGCATTTTTTTAAAATTAATGGATCACTGTTTGTTTCAATCTGATATTAGTAATTAGTTTTGGTTCAAGTTCCATGAATATTATTTATAGAGAAGACACCATCACATGGTAACAAAACTCAGAATATTATTAGATAATTATATGTAACGTTCAAAAAATAATTTATTTTTTATTTTTTAATCACACTACATATGTGCATGAGATTTTCTACTACAACTTTAGCTAGTTAATCTGTAACAATTTTATTTAATACGTTGTTAATTGGATAACAGCTGGGATAGACGTTCAATATTCTTATTATAAAAGACAAAGAAATTCATACTCATTTCTTATATATATACTCATTTCTTATATATATTCGGTCTCTCTCTCTCTCTCTCTCTCTCTATCTATATATCTATATCTATATCTATATCTATATCTATATATATATTTGAAATGCACTTGACCAAATCCCCATCTCAACAACTGGAGCGATTTCGCCAATGATTTCATAATTTTTCAAGCATAGCTAACAAGTTATTATACGAATATACGTTTGTTACACAAATATGGGTTAAAACAGCAGTTAGTTTTGCTCTTATACGATGTAATTGATTAAAATTGATTGACACTATGAAATTAATAGTATTAGCAGGGAGGAATGAGCAGTTAGTATCCGAAAGCAGCTAACTGCTGAACTAATAAAGAACTGTTTTACAGCGTCAATCAGCTGTCACCATTATAGGGCCTGATTTGCCAAACTTACCATCTAACATTACTTCAATATAAAAGTGATCGCCGTTGTGATTATCCTAGTCGATTATTTCAAAGGTAGAAATAGATTTTTATCCCAGTTATAACTAACTGTGGTTCCTTTGAAACCAATAGATATATTTGTATTCAAAATCATGTGATTGAAAATATGGTCAATTTTTATAGGGATTCTTCAATTCCTTGTAGAAACACTGAGAGTGTTCTACATTCCACTTTCTCTCATATTTCTGCAAGAATTTCTCTTTTGTGTTATGCTTCGTAATGTAGGAAGACAGAGTTTACAGTTCTAGAATTTTCTTTTGGTCCAAAATTTGATAAGGATTTATAATTGTAGCTTAAAGATAATACACCAAATTTTGTAGTTTATTTAATTCTGGAATTACCGCTTTTGGTTTTATTTAGTTTAGTGTTATTAACGTCCCATTTTAAAGCAATATAGGGTTGTTCTGGGACAGATCTCGTACTTTTGAACCGAGGTTGATAACGAGGATGACACCTGAACTGGCACCCGTACTTAAAACTTCTATCCATACCAGCGGGATGACATTTGGCCTTGACGGATTTAACATATTTTAGGTCTGCTTTCTTCGGGTATTGAGTTTAGCCATCATGCCCTCTGGAATCACATGCGCATGGATGGAATGGCATACATTCATCCTTTGATGGACTTAGATTTTGATTTAACATATATCTGCAACTCTTTTATAAAGACTATATAACAAAATAAGCTTTTCTACCGTATTGAGTTCTTGAATTTTTTTTATTTACATAAATATGAATGCAGACCAACAGGCAGTCAACCCTTAGGCAGATTTGATTGCAAAGTTCACGCAAATCTACAAATGTTCAAAAAAAAAAGTGTAGAATTTTATATATCTAGTTAACTGCATTCCTAACTTCTCGTTTCAACATTCGGGTGGTACTTCTGATATGGAAATGAGAAGCATCCGGCGTGATGGTTGGTTCTCGGCACTCTGGTGAGTACAAAAAATAGTGTGCGGGTCAGCTACCTCCTACCGATGACGCTGGATAGTGGAAGGTACGATGGCTCTTAATGTTAGTTTTTAATCAATGCTGTAGCAGTGTTTGATCTCTCAAATTTTCTCGTGTAACTTCGTTGAATTAGAGTACGTATATTCTTCGTATTCACATTCACAAAAAAATAGGGAAAATTCCCCCTTGATGGACTTTGGTTCAAAATAGGAAAGAAATTTGGCTTAATAAACTGTATATAAAATAATCTATCTTCTTGCTGCCTTTTTGAGACAGAAAATCTACTATTAAATGATATTCAAAATATGGTAATTTTCGATAGGGATACCAGAAACGGACAAGTTCGCAAAATATAAACGACAATTTTTTTCATAATTATGATGTTATCTCCTTATTTATAGTATACATGGGAATCGGTGTGAATAGCTTTCTCTCTATTTCGTGTATATATTATAAAAGTTTCTCTTTAATAAAGGTATCATCTCTTTCTCTTCAGCATAAAAAATCTGGAAAACCGAGACCTTTAAAGGCCATGAATTCCATTAAAGTCCAAATTTTCATTTCCAATCTCGCAAATGTATGTTTTATGCTTCATAATATGGTGAAGACAATCGAATTGCTTTTTTTAAGTTATATTATTTACCTACAAATCGTGAAACAGTAAATCCCTTGATGGATTTTGGATAATGCTAAAATGTGCATCAAATTTTATCCACCGAGCTGTTTATATTTTGAATGATTGCATTCGGTTGCATTCAAGCAACCATACTAACATCCTGTGAATGGATTGGTATAAAATGTGATAGAAATCTACAAACTTTTAGTACACGCCGCATACTACATTTCATCCATGTAGATCAAATCATTTTTGAGCTATCGTGCTCACAGAAAGATGGACAAAGGCAATTCTAAAAAGGCGTTTTTCGAACTCAGGGAGGTCTGAAATATGGAGATTCATCACAATCTCGAGTTCAATTTTTTTAAAATTATTACAATACCATTTCTTTTTTATTTTGTATTTAAAAAAGTAAAAAGTAAAAAAAAAAAAAAAGATTAATTATACTATTAGTAGGATTATGCTCAGATTTTTTCTAGTTTTCGTTTGCAATGAATGTCAAAAGCTTCATGTAGTGGTATCAATTTAATTAACTTCAAAATAGTTTCATGTAGTGGTATCAATTTAATTAACTTCAAAATAGTTTCATCTAATGGTAACAATTTAATTAACTTCAAAATTACCATGCAACATTGAATTAAAAACCACTACTCATTCTAGAAGGAACATAACAATCTCTAGTTTCTAATCATAAAATAATTGCGTGCTCTTCAACAAATTTATTTAATATTCATGAGACAAAAGAATGATGCCATTGAAAAAAGAATCCATCTTCGAGTTTCCAGTTGTTAACGACATCATTATCATCGTCATATCTCCCTTTTCTGTGTTTTCGTTACTTCACTTCATGCTCGAGCCATCTGGAATGGTTCTCACCGTTCATCAGAGACAAAACTATAATAAAAAACAGAAGCTCGCTAAAATCGCTCAAACACAGCTGTCCGGTTTCCTACTTTTTATCTTTAAACAATTATTGCACGGCAAGAAGGTAAGATATTGCCAAGTGTGAAAGAATCAAGAAATTTTCTTGAACGAAAAATATGAAAAAACGAAAGATTTTGTTTAATATAGTAAAATATGAGAATAATTTATCACTTTTACTATGTTAAAGCAAAGATAATGTACTGTGACAGTCAAAATATTCGGCTTCGAAATGTTGAAGAATTTTCTCTCTTCTAATGCTCTTGAATACGATTTTTTTTTCTTCTATGCAAAGTAATGAGCAAGTATAGAATACTCCACATTTTAACAAATCTCCATATTTTTAGACTTCCGAGTACTAGAAACGCATTTTTGTTATTATTCCGGTCTGTGAGTCTGTGAAAATTATAACTCAAAAACATTTTCAGCTAGACAGCTGAAATTTGGTATTTGCAGTTATGATTACATTTTCAGATTTCTAACAAATTTTAAACGAAAACCATTCACAATATATCTGTTTGGTTGGCTGTTTGAATTTAAGTGCACTCGATAACTCCGAGACGTAAAAAGCTAGAAAAATAAAATCTGGTACACCGATTTAGCATCTAAAATATAGATACAAATTTTGAAATAAATTCGTCAAATGGAGACCGTCTGTCTGTACTTCCGAGTGGTTGTAAATGCAATAACTCATAGACGCAAGGACTTAGACCAATGAAATTCAGAAAGTTTGTCTTGTGATTTCAACTGAAATTTTGTGTCAAAATTTGATACCTATTGGCCGGCAAAAAAGACGACCAAAATATATTTTCCGGAGATTTATTCCGCAAAATGGCTAGATTCATGTCAAAAATCTATATTTTGTAACTAGCGTTTACAAATGCTATGCGAGGTATTCGCGGCAGTACACAAGGTCTACAATTTTATGCGGACGAATGAAGATGAGACATTTATTGGAGAGTATGCTAGAAAGTTTCGGGAAAACAAGACACGTTGGTTTTAATCCTTTCTATCTCACTTTGTATGTTCTTCTGTGAATATAATAAATGAAAAATGCTTAGACTTCAGGGATGAAACTGATATGTATTTTGTATTCAAGATGCATACATTTCTATCGAATTTTGAACTAGTTCATCATGTATCGGGTTGATAGAACATATAAACTTCCATTCGCAGAAATATTTTCGCACCGCTTAAAGTCTTTAACTTCAAAATACAGGGTGATTCATAAAGAAATATACACTTTTGAGATGCTGTAAAACACGAATCACCTCAGCGAATCGTCAGGTAGATATGCTCTTAAAGTATGTGTTTCGCCCTCGTCAGAAGTCACATAGGCAGTAGCATGTGTGTCATGTGATTAGTCAGTCGAAAAGTAGGGTATCTGCCGTGGAGAAGACCTTTTGTGGTTTTCAATTTAGCGTAATCCGTAACTGTTGTGCGATGGCATTTTCAATTACAATTTGGAAAAAAAGTTCCAATTGGAAAATCTATTTGTCAATGATATGAAAAATTTAAAACTACGGGCTGTTTGTGCAAAAGTATAAGTCCTGGACGACTGACTGCATCGCAAGGAGTCGTCACTCAACGAATTCCGGAAAAATTAACCCAGAGGGTGAGATGAGTCGTGAAGTGCAGATTTCTCAGCCCACCGTCTGGAGAAATTTGAGAAAGATGATTTAAAATGATTTCATATGAAGTGCAGGTGCCGCAAAATCTGAAAGACTTTGAAAAACAAAAGCGCTTTAAATTTTGTGCCGATATGCAACTTCGGCTGAAAATGATGATTCTGCCAATCACTTAGCTTCAATTGATGAGGAAACATTTCAATTCAGTGGGAAGGTACACAAGCGCAATGTTCACCCCTTTGAGCCAAAAGAGAATCATAAATTCACAGTACAACACATGCGATATTCCCTTATTCCCTGAATTTTTTTCTGTGCAGCGTGCAGAAAGAAAGTGTACTATTACTTCTAAGGGCTCACACATAGGACATCTGCCACTGTATCTAACCAAACTTGAAATAACCCCATAGAATTCTGTTGTAGTTTACATATAATACTGCATTGAAACTGTATACTTCTTTATGAATCTCCCTCTACAGTGCGCCAGATGGATAAAATTTATTGTACAATCTTACCATATAATGTATAAATTCGCATATAATGTATAATCTTACCATATAATGTATAATTCTCCACATCCATCAAGGAGATTGATTATTTGCTAAACTATTTCCAAAACGCAACGACTTAGAGGAATGAAATTTGATATGTGATCTTGTTACTAAAACAGTAGGTTTTTTTTTTTTTTGTTTTTTTTTTTGCCAAATTGCGGTATTTAGTTGGTCGACAAAAAGTAATCCAAAATGCAAGTAGGTTTACTTCTCTATCCTATGGAGCATAAAATGCTCTTGTGCGGGGCGATGAAAATAAAAATCTGAGCATTCTTAGCATTCTAGGAGTTCTTCTTCTTGCTGATGTTGCACAATTTTTATAAGAGAGTAAAATAACACCTTTGTTAAAGAGTATGCTAGAACGTTTCGGAGATACACTCCCATTAATTTTTAATGTATTCATCCTATTATTTATGATTTAGAAAGTACATAAGCATAAGTGGTAAGTTTCTAATTTTATTCAAAAAATTCAATATTATATTTTAATTTGAGGATACGCGAAATAGTATAGAATTTCCTTTTTGTTATTATTACGAGAATAAGTACAACAAAGTAACAAAAAAGAGTCATTCAAAACAGCCATACTGATTTTAAGTATAAACGGTCAACTCCTTGTACATGGTTACATAAGAGACATCGAAGCATTTATGTAATCATTTTCCTATCCCGTCTTCGCCTAGTCAATATCCCTGAGGTAGCCCCTTTCATGCCACGCATTGTGATATAAATTGGTTCTCATTAAAGTGCGTTCCATAGTCACATACGGATCAATGATATAGCTATCTAAATCTTCTGAAATCACATTTTGTGTCGATTTTTATAGGGATATATTGTAGATTTTGGCATAACACTTTCTTTAAATATAAGGAATATGTAACACGTATTCGTTACCAATGAAAAGTAGACAATGGGAATATGCAAAACAATTATATGAATATTCAAATCTTCTAGATTTACATCTTGTTCCTCCATTTTACTTGGATGTGTCGCAGATTTTGATTTAAAACTTTCTTTGGACGTAGCAGTGAACGAAGACATAGTAAGGTAGGTACGTTACATAGCAGACATTCGATGGTCACATGCCTATCAAGCATGTGGTTATTTTAAATTTCTGACGCCACTTCTTGTGTCTA